>OX578146.1:51478774-52078774 GCA_951213105.1 Amaurobius ferox
TATTACTAATTTGAATGAACGATTACACGTACGTAAGTTGCTGGAAATGTAATTGGCCAGGGAATTTTTAAATGCAAAGTGCAATTAATTTTGATATTTGTTTACCATATTTAAATTAGGAAATATTTTTATTTATTTTCCAATAACATTTAAAATTCTTCAATTTAATAATAAAATATTTAAAATTAAAATAATTTAAAAGTATAAAAGCATTAAAACTTTACCCGTTTTTAAATTTTTAAGAAAATTTACTTGAAACTATCACGTCGTAGAACCCCAAGGGTTCCGCAGAACAAACACATCTTGAAAAACGCTGCATTATCCTACGTGTGTCGAAAAAGCAACATTGCTCCCACAAACTGAAAAATGTCAAGCAAATTTCCTTAAAATGTTACAAATTTTGCATTTTAAAATGACAAATATTTTATTATTTCCTCCTTTCAAATAATCTTCAAATTTCGTTACGGATTATTGTACTATATAAGAATTGAATATTATACGGATTCTACACATATATTTTCTACGAAATTAGAATCGTTTCATTCAAATAATAAATTATATGCATGTGTGTCGAACATTTCTTTAACTAATTTCAAACAATCCGTATGCAGTACACAAAGTTTTTAAATACATGTATTTTAATAGTATTACTTGAAAACCACATTAGTCGGATTGTTATTTGATTTATAAATAATCAAACCAGTGTTTGAAATACTACTGTATATTTTGATAAGTTTCTCATACGCAATCTGATATGCAATCAAATTATGAACAATATTCTTTATTAAACAATTCGTCTTTCCCCTCCAATTGCACGTGTAGCGAGAATAAACCAGAACTGGCGATAAAGCGACGTTTGGCGTGTGGCATGAGAGATTACTTCTGAAATTGTTGAATCGGTATACACTCTGGCCTTTCGCGGGAAGGAGGGTACGGTCCCTGTGGATGCCTCCCCCCACTGGGTTCCGTTCTAAATTGGGTGGCACTTCCCGGTCGTCCAAACGGTTACCTTACACCTTTCTGGTAGATCGGACAGTCTGGGTCTCAACAACAACAACTTCTTATTAACCAATTAATGTTTTATCATTTTAATTAAACAAATTAATATTAATGAAATAACTAATTAATATTCTGATTTAAGTCTCTATTACGTACAAAATTATATTGTTTTTTGTACATGTTTTTTAAATCCAGTCATTTTTTCCAGTTTTTGCCGGTTTTTACCAGGTTTTTGCCACTATCCTGGCAAAAATACCATTTTGATGGCAAAATGACCAACCCTAGGAGTAAGTAAGGACACTGAGCTGCAGCAATTGTGATATTTTAAATATTGCAACTTTCCCAGCTATTGGAAAATCCAGATTAAAAACTAAGCTATCGAAATTAGAATCACTCGATCCAAAACCCAATTATATACACTTGCAAGACTTTAGAAGAGCTACAAATTCTTGCTCATTGTTCATAGCTAGCACTTTTAGTTTTTGAGATATAAGCATTACAAACTTGTAAAATGAAAAATTTTCAATCTTCTTCAACTTGTCAAGACGATTTTCTCGAAAACTAAGTCATGAAGGTTCAATATATTAGCTTTTTTTCCCTCAAAAAGTAGATTCAGAAACTAAATTTACTAATATATATTTTTGTCGCTTACTATTTATATCTATCTTTTGAAGTTTGAGTGAAAGTAGGAAAAATTAAAAAATCACTTGCTTGGATAGACGCTTTAAGTGTTTTCGAAAAAAGTTTCAAAGTATTAAAATTATTTCATATATTCATAATCTGGACCAACGAAACAAGAAAAAAAAAATCTGATGTGGGCAACACATGACTTTCGTTATATAATGTAATGAATTTACTACTTTTACAGTAAAAAATATAGGTTTTTCTTATAGTAGATACTAATATTCTTCCCAAGATATTGAATTTTCGACAATTAGTCGTCATTTTCATTGATTTAGCATTATTTTTATTCATTTGGCGAGATTTTCGTTAATTTGGCAACATTTCAAAAAGTCGCCAAGTTGGCGACATTCCACCCAATTCGTCGCCAAAATCTCGCCAAGCGTTATGCATTAAAAAATAAGTTATTCTTACAGCAGATAAATGACTATTGGCGTTCAAATATAAAAGTATTATTCAAAGCTTCTTTTTTCATGAATGGAACGAGCTAGATCCACGAAAATGATGTCACCCAATTTATCGCATGGTATTACATATGAAAAGTGAACATGTTTCTCAATAGGAAATATTTTTTTTATTTTATATGACTTTTTGATAATTTTTTTGAAAAATGTACAATATCTCAAGGTTCATGTTAGCGTTCTAAAATTTATGTCAATCGTTTTCTAATGAAAAATTACATAAGAAATATCTATTTGCGTAACTTTATTAGTGGTCTTGATTTTTTGACGATTTTTTCAAAATTTCATTCGAAAATTTAGGAGGGTTCTGAACATTCGATTGCGTATAAAAACAACAGGCTTCCAGTGTTTATGGATTGTGATTTTTGTACCAAATTTGGTTCGAATCGGTCCATTCGTTCGTCAGTTATCGTCTCCACAGACTCACTGACACACACACACACACATATACTTTCACACACACACACACACACACATCACTTCAAAAATGTTTTATTCGTGATCAGGGATGCTTGAAACGTGCCCTCCCGTCGAATACTCGAATTCGAATTTTCGACCCCGTCACAATACTTTCCTTAACATTATGTATATAAGGAAAGTAATATGTACATTTTTACTTTCCTTATATACATAATGTATAAGGAAAGTATTGTGACGGGGTCGAAAATTCGAATTCGAGTTTTCGACGGGAGAGCACGTTTCAAGCATCCCTGATCACGAATCAAACATTTTTGAAGTGATGTCTGTGTGTGTGTATGTGTGTGTGTGTGTATGTGTGTGTGTGTGTGTGTGTGTGTGTGTGTGTGTGTGTGTGTGTGTGTGTGTGTGTGAAAGTATGTGTGTGTGTCAGTGAGTCTGTGGAGACGATAACTGACGAACGAATGGACCGATTCGAACCAAATTTGGTACAAAAATCACAATCCGTAAACACTGGAAGCCTATTTTTTTTATACGTGATCGAATGTTCACAACCCCCCTAAATTATCGAATGAAATTTTGAAAAAATCGTTAAAAAATCAAAACCGCTAATAAAGTTACGCAAATAGACATTTCTTATGTAATTTTTCATTAGAAAACGATTGGCATAAATTTTAGAACGCTAACATGAACCGTTCTCGAGATATTGTACATTTTTCAAAAAAATTATGAAAAAGTCACATAAAAAAAAAAAAAATTCCTATTGAGAAACATGTTCACTTTTCATATGTAATACCATGCGATAAATTGAGTGACATCATTCTCGTGGATTTAGCTCGTTCCATTCATGAAAAAATATACTTTGAATAATACTTTTGTATTAGAACGCCAATAGTCATTTATCTGCTGTAAGAATAACTTCTTTCTTAGTCCATAACGGAATGTCGCCAACTTGGCGACTTTTTTGAAATGTTGCCAAATTAATGAAAATCTCGCCAAATGGATAAAAATGATGCTAAATCAATGAAAATGACGACTAATTGTCGAAAATTCAATACCTTGGAAAGAATATTTGTATCTACTATAAGCAAATCCTATTACTTTCCTTATATACATAATGTATAAGGAAAGTATTGTGACGGGGTCGAAAATTCGAAATCGAGTTTTCGACGGGAGAGCACGTTTCAAGCATCCCTGATCACGAATCAAACATTTTTGAAGTGATGTCTGTGTGTGTGTGTGTGTGTGAAAGTATGTGTGTGTGTGTGTGTGTGTGAGAGACTGTGAAGACGATAACTGACAAACGAATGGACTGATTCGATCCAAATTTGGTACAAAAATCACAATCCGTAAACACTGGAAGCCTGTTGTTTTTATACACAATCGAATGTTAAGAACACCCCTAAATTTTCAAATGAAATTTGGAAAAAATAGTCAAAAAATCAAAACCACTAATAAAGTTACGCATATAGACATTTCTTATGTAATTTTTCATTAGAAAACGATTGACATAAATTTTAGAACGCTAACATGAACCGTTCTCGAGATATTGCACATTTTTCAAAAATTTTTTATCTATCACGTTTGGAGGAATTGGCGTCCAAAGTGTTTGCATTTTTCATAATGCTCTGATTTCCACCACAGATACCTTAAACGTAAATGTAATTCACATAATAATAAATATTATTATTATCAGTATTAGTATAAGCATTCAAGAAAAGGGTATCAAGTTCACATCTGGAGTTTCAGCTGTCACAATATCTATCTATATATACTAATTGCCAAGTGTCCGTCTGTCTGTCTGTCTGTCTGTCACGCCTTTTTTAGGCACTTCCCGAATAGATAGAGACTTGCAATTTGGTACACGGCTCGGTCGTTCGATAAAACCCCCTGGAAAAATCGAATTTTTCGAAAACGTTCTATAGAGGGGGTGCCCCACACCAAAACGTTCGAAAAGTGAAATGACGGGAAAGCATGCTTTGCGATGAGATAGAGACTTCAAATTCGGTATATGGGTAAATCACTCGAAAGGAAGAAAGTGTGCAATTTCAGATTTCCAATATTTTCTACTTAAGGGTGGGGGGGGGGGGGGTGCAGCACACCAAAACGTTCGAAAAGTGAAATGATAGGAGAGCATGCTTTGCGATGAGGTAGAGACTTCAAATTCGGTGTATGGGTAAATCGTTCGAAAGGAAGAAAGTGTGCAATTTCAGATTTCCAATATTTTCTACTTAAGGGGGTGCCGCACACTAAAACGTTCGAAAAGTGAAATGATGGGAAAGAATACTTTGCGATGAGGTAGAGACTTCAAATTCGGTGTATGGGTAAATCGTTCGAAAGGAAGAAAGTGTGCAATTTCCGATTTCCAATATTTTCTACTTAAGGGGGTGCCGCACACTAAAACGTTCGAAAAGTGAAATGATAGGAAATCATGCTTTGCGATGAGATAGAGACTTCAAATTTGGTGTATTGGTAAATCGTTCGAAAGGAAGAAAGCGTGCAATTTCAGATTTCCAATATTTTCTACTTAAGGGGGTGCCGCACACCAAAATATTCTATTTGCAGAAAATCCTTTAAAATTTGATAGAGGCTTGAAATTCGGTATATGGGCTAATCATTTGATGGAAACACCCAAGACAAATATAGTTTTTCAAAAATGTTCGTTTAATCTATCCGCGCTTTGTTAACTTTCGCGGCACACATATTTCGCCGAAATTCTGCTCAAACAGTTGCGAAATATTTTCTGAAAGATAAAATGCAATGCTTAGATTATATTAAAACTAAATTTAATGCCTCAAAAAACGTAGAATACATCTTTTATTTTAATCCAAAATATTTTTGGTGCTGCCATCTGTTGTCGTAATTTAATTCATACCGATTATTTTTATTTTTTAATGAACATTTTGAAATATCTATTCCTTCTAATACAGTGTTAAATACAACAGCAGATCATATATAATAATGCCACAATCACGGAAAGGTAATTTATCATTCTATAAATTTGATAAGGGATCTGAATGTACATCACTGAGGACTGCAGTTTTGTCTTCAAGTTCCTTTGTCTTCAAGTCCAAGTTCAATTACGTTTCCGTGATTATGGCATTATATATGATCTGTTGTTGTATTTAATAGCGTATTAGAAGGAATAGACATTTAAAAATGTTCATTAAAAAATAAAAATAGTCGGTATGAATTAAATTACGACAACAGATGGCAGCACCAAGAATATTTTAAATTAAAATAAAACATATATTCTATGTTTTATTGTGTATTACATTTAGTTTTAATATAATCTAAGCATAGCATTTTATCTATAAGAACATATTTCGCAACTGTTTGAGTAGAATTTTGGCGAAATATGTGTGCCGCGAAAGTTAACAAAGCGCGGATAGGGCAGAGGATTTACTGACGCTCACCCTTAAATAAATAATTATTCTAAGAGATTTTCGCTTGGATATTTGAAATCAGAAAAAAAATTCTCTATAATCAATTAGTTTTAAGATCTTTAAAAAAAAAAAAAATCGGATTTGTCCTTTGAAACTTGTACCCACCAGGTCTCGAACCTGGGACCTTCTGCGTGTTCGGCAGATGTGATAATCACTACACCATGGTTACTTGCAAGTCACATTTGAAATAGTTCTTAAAACGCGTTTCTTCTCCAAACATTCCATAAACTTAAAAGAGTAATAGATATTGTTAGAAAGGACATCTCTCTCTACGCATCGTCATGCGACAAGTTCATTGATATATCATTCTCGTGAATACAAAATTTGAAACAGCTTTAGTATAAAGAATCTTGGCATAATCCACCATATTTTGGCGATCAAATATGTTGCCAAAGAAGATAGTGTTTGAAAAGTGATTACGAACGCCATGTTAGGCCCAGTTTGTAAATAATCGAAAAATATAAAAATTAAAAAATGTAAATATTATACAAAAACAAAATTTAGCACATGTCAGCAAAATGAAAAAGAATGAAATAATCTATAAACAACAAATATTATACAAAAACGAAAGATAGCACAAAAGCGATTACGAACGCCATGTTAGGCTTAGTGTGTAAATAATTGAAAAATATGCAAGTAAAATTAAAAAAATACATAAAAAACATTATCATACAAAAACGAAAGATAGGCTTAATGTGTAAATAATTGAAAAATATGCAAGTAAAATTCAAAAATACATAAAAAACATTATCATACAAAAACGAAAGATAGCGCATGTAAACACTGTAAAAAGGGATAAAATAATGTAGAAACAGAACATTTACATAGGAATGGTCGTTCTCTGTCGAAGGCCGCAATGTGAAAATAGCGAGCTTACCTGGCTACGCTCAGTCGCTGAAAAAACATCACAGAATCCGGTCCCGCTGGCTGTCCGAGGTTGCACGTAGCCACAATTGTTTGTGTAACAGGTGTTCCGTGGCTCATAGTGCACAAGTTTACGTCCGCTGCATAGGGACATAACGTGAACATCAGAAGAATTTAAATTTTTAGTCTACAAAGAACGCAGGTGAAATGAACCGTTTCAAATCGAAACCAAATACTCGCTCTTACATGCATATTCTTTGCTGTTACGACGCGGCGCAGTTAGCAAAACACTGGTTGCCACGGCATCGTGGCATTAATCGCACCCAAAACCTCGCCGAATTAGAATTCTTTATAAAGCTATACCCAAAATTTTAAAATTGAAATTATTTAACCAACAAAGCTATATATAAATATTTTATACATATATCAAAAATGCATCATGATGTGTTGGAAAAGTCATGTGCAATCCACATCAAATTATTCGTTTTTAAATTCCTTACAAAAATCTAACAGGCTTGGTATAAATACTTGTATATTAAAATTTTTAAGTAAAATATGTACAATCTTGCATCTAACTTTTCTATTTATTTTTTGATTTATTTTATAAATATATTTATAATTCATTTTATAAATTATAATACTGCAACTACTAATTATTAAAACCACAACTTTTTGAGGAAAAAGCGAAATCTAAATTTCGCTATTCCGTATTCTAAAAAGTGTGATAACTACTGCTTTCAATCAACATTAACGCAGAGCCAAAAGAATTTGTACCCACCAGGTCTCGAACCTGGGACCTTCTGCGTGTTAGGCAGATGTGATAACCACTACACCATGGGTACGCTTTAAGAGTTCATCTCTTTTTGAACTACTGCTAAGCTGCTTGACACATATAACAAGGTGATAAAGAGACATACTTTGGCTTTGTCAGGAAGCTGGAATTTACACTACTCATTTGTCCGCCATATTGTTTCGGAATAATTCTGTTTGTCTACATTCCATTAAACAGCTAAGTTTTAAATTCGCAAGGATTGGATTACATATGGTTACAAGTGAAGTGACAATTACCTTTTACTTTGTCTCTACATTATTATTGGTAGATATAGCAGTGGTTTTCAGTCGTTATAACCGATATAAAAGTTTAGGTATAAGATAAAAAATGGGAATGACTTATCAAACTAGGTTTTGTGGAACAAAAAATCCCTATAGTAAGGTTGAAACATATTGCTCTTTGATTTACGTTGAAGAAAATTCGTAACTTTCCTTTAAACATGTGAATTTATAACACATTTGCGTAGCACTTTTTCTATTGTATCTAAATTGTCACTGCACTGCAATGAACGCTGTAGACGCAACTTTTGAAGGCATCTCACAGCACATTTTTTTTTTATGTTATCCTTCTTTTAAATCAATTTCGGTTTCTTCTGATTCGGATTCATCAGATGCGTGTATTATCAGCAATTCTAACAAAAATGGCATTATCCGTCACTTGTGCTTCAGTTTCGGAAGATGATTTGCTTTAATTTCTTTAATTGAATATATAAGAATAATTATTTTAAGAATATCTCAACTATTATATTTTTCAATTTACTAAATAGCTTAATTTCTTTTTTAATTTTGGTTTTCATTACATTTATTTTAATTCGAATTCGAAGAACTTTTCTTTCATTCCGATATAATATATTAATAAATTTAAGGTGAAAAATCTTTCTTCCTATATCTTTATTATTTATTATTTTATCTATATTAATTTATTTTTTTCTTTTATTCAGACCTTAAACTTACAAAAAATTTTATTCTACTTAAACTAATTAATCTGACTTCAAAGAAATTAATTCTTTAAAACTATTTTCGAAATAATCTTCACTAAAATCAATTTAATATTAAATCTTGAAACTCATAACTCATTCAAAATCCTAAATAAAATAAAAAAATATATATAATATTCTAAAAGGAATTCCTAATACATTACAAGGAAATTCTGCCTCACAAGATCCAATCCAAGTTAATAATATTCAGTTTACCATATACCACCAAAAAATATATTTCTTATAATAATAAAAACTAGTGCTTTCAAATCGATGTTTTAAAAAATAAGGTAAAAAATATAATAAAATAACAAATAATAATTAAATAATCACACCTCCAATTTTTCTGGAACCGAACGTAAAATAGTATGGACCGGATGGATCTTCGCATAAATATAAACATTACCGCTTGTAACCGGAAGTGGTCAAATTAGACTTCCGGTTTAATGTTAAGGAAATCTGTCAAAGCTCATCTTCTAAGCATACTACTATGTAATATTTCTTTTATTGTATTGCATTCGATTTTTAATCCACATTAAAGAGTTAAGCTTATTGTTTCTGAATTTGTCTAAGCCAAACGTTTTTTTTCTGTAATAATATAAGTAAAAAATAGCTAAATATGCTACTTTTGGGAAGGGGTTACCATCTTTAGAGAAAAATCGCCGTATTCTTGTCTTTTGGCAGCATTGTAAATTGTGCGACGCTATAAGCAAAGATACTTGAGTAAATGTTATTTGTGAGCTTTCGGGCTGTTTAACGTTTGTTAGTTGGTTTGGTAAGTAATTGCTTGTAATCATTTTCAGTTTTTATTAATATCAATTTGTTTTAACATTAGTATGGGGGGTGAATTCATAAGGTGAATGAGTCCCCATACACGTAGTAAGACAAACAGGGTGTGAAAGTCCAGACCACACGATTGACCCGAAGGCTTACAGTAGCTATTTGTGTGGCCGGAACAAACAGGGTGTGGTGATCTTAATTTCATTAATTAAATATTCCTATTTTTATTCATATATAAAAGTTTTTGTTCGCGTTATAATTTTTTTAATAGTCATTAAAATCCCTTGGCCTTTCTTTCTTCTTCTTCTTCTTTTGTTCAAATTGTGTAGAATTCAACTGTTCTACTGCAAACAAAAAATATCATTCAGGTTGAATATGAGGAGGTGGAGTTTTGGATTAAAATAATCGCAGCTTGAAGCATAAGGGTGAGAGTCAGTAAATCTTTTGACCTATCCGCGCTATGTTAACTTTTGCGGCACACATTTTTCGCCGAACTTCTGCTCAAACAGTTGCGAAATATTTTCTGAAAAATAAAATGCAATGCTTAGATTATATTAAAATTAAATTTAATACCCAATAAGACACAGAATATATTTTTTATTTTAATTCAAAATATTTTTGGTGCTGCCATCTGTTGTCGTAATTTAATTTATACCGAATATTTTTATTTTTTAATGAACATTTCTAAATGTCTATTCCTTCTAATACGCTATTAAATACAACAACAGATCATATATAATAATGCCATAATCACGGAAAGGTAATTTCTCATTCTATAAATTTGATAAGGGGATCTGAATGTACATCACTGAGGACTGCTTTGTCTTCAAGTTCCTTTGTCTTCAAGTCCAAGTTCAATTATGTTTCCGTGATTGTGGCATTATTATATATGATCTGTTGTTGTATTTACTAGCGTATTAGAAGAAATAGACATTTAAAATGTTCATTAAAAAATAAAAATAGTTGGTATGAATTAAATTACGGCAACAGATGGCAGCAACAAAATATTTTGCATTAAAATAAAAAATATATTCTATGTTTTATTGGGTATTAAATTTAGTTTTAATATCATCTAAGCATTGCATTTTATTTTTCAGAAAATATTTCGCAACTGTTTGAGCAGAATTTAGGCGAAAAATGTGTGCCGCGAAAGTTAACAAAGCGCGGATAGGGCAGAAGATGATCGCCTGGCTAGAGAACTCAGAAGATGAACTGATTTTTCTGCTATTCCACATTGAACTACTTCATACACACTATCGAAAACGAAGAGCTAGCTGATGGATTTCTCCTAAAACCCGACTTGTTTCCAGAAGTTTTTCGTTTTTCTCTGCACCGGATGAACATCACGTACGCCATCGGGCATCATTAAAATTTCGCAGGCAAACTTTATGTGTTTTTGGACTATCTCACCATAATCTGGGGATGTGTTAGGAAAGTGTTTAGGCTTAACACATCTCTGAACGAATCGTGTTAACAAACTAATTGTTGCTCCTTAGGATTTTGCTTTTCCTCCAAGAAATTTCATGCGAATAATGTTTTCTTTATACCTCCTTTGCATAAAAAACATCGCAATATGCGATGCACAGATATCTAATTGTTCGCTATAAACGATACATTTAACATTATGAAAGTATTGCAGATTCAAGTTGACAGAAAAAAAAATCGCAATAACCGACCCTTCGCTATGACACTGTAATTTGATTATTAGCTCTGATGGTCATATAACGAAGCAGCAGTGTAAATTTATTTCTCAGCTTATACATTACTTACAATTGTAACATTAATAGCTATGAAAACTTTAAGCTACCGACATAAATAAAAAAATCTGATGTGGGCAACACATGACTTTCCTTATATAATGCAATGAATTTACTACTTTTACAGTAAAAAACAAGAAAGATCAATCATGCTTAAAGCATTGATTATGAAACACTTTCCAACTTCAATGCAATTTTATTTAAAAAAGTCGAAAATGCAATACATTCCTCGGTAATATTTTAAAACTTATCACGATACTACATTGATTTATTATATTTGAAAACTTAAACCTTCATTGAAAAAAATGAACTTCATTCAAAAGACGGCATTGAAATATAAATTGCGTGGTTTAAATATCTCTAAAATGCAATACATTCCACGGTAATATTTTTAAATCTATCATAATACTACGATAATTTATTATATTTGAAAACTTCATCGAAAACAACTGAAATTAATTCAAATGACGTCATAGAAAAAATAACACGCCTGGATCTCTCTATAAAAGCAGGATTTCATTCATAACTTTCTCCATTTCATTCATCACAATACTATAATAATTTATTTAATTTAAAAATTAAGACCATGGAGCTACAATTCATAAACTTTATGCTTAAAACTTCATCGAAAAATATCGTCCTTCTGTTTATAAAATCAATTAATATTTCATTCATATCAGCCATGCAGACTCCATGGACTGAATTATTTTGTGTTAAAGAAATACAGTAATTCTAATACAACTCATTCTACATATTTTGTTGTTTACATTTTACATAGGTGAAAAATAGGCTTAATTGTAGAAATAATCAAATTTGAATGAGAATTTAAACTCAAATATATTGTCATTGTGTTGTTTTAGTATGTAGATGCACAGAATTTAAGCAGAAATAAAGTAGTTTTAGGATGGATACAACACTCAAGATGAATTAAAAAGAACTTTAAAAAATCACGAATTTGAAACAAGATGGATGCCATATCTCATTTTGAAGTGGGTCATGTGATCGTTTCATATCATGGTCACGTGATCGTTTCATATAAGATGTGTAATTATTATTTTAATTTTTATTTAAAAAACTACTGAATATATTTAGCTGAATTTTTTTTTATATATTTTATGGAACAATTTGACTATTACCTAAAATTTTCGAAGCAATTTGTGAATTTTAAATCCGCTTAAAAAATGTTAGAAAAATTAGGTCCCATAGGGCTCAATGTATTTCATTCTTTCAACCCGGGTTCAATCCAAAACTAATTGTGTGATATTATTCATTTATATTCCCATAGGTCCTACAGACCGTCTGAACAACATACTAAAATTTCATTTTGATTAAGTCATTTTTACGGCAGTTATTGTGCCAACGGACAGACAGACAGACAGAATGAACAAAGTCATAAACACTTTTCAACTTTGTTGTAAAGTGTTAAAAATATTATAATATATGATTTTTAAAAAGAAGTGTCCAAAAATATAGACAAGTACCTAATGGGCATTAATTATTTAGTTATTAATGGAATGGTTCTCAACCATGTCCGCGAAAGCCTAGAGTTGTCACCTTTTTTGTAAGTTAAAAAATTAACGTTTTAACGTGATAATTATATTAACGCAGAATCACTGCAAAATATATACACAATGTTCATTTGTATTCAGGAAGCCAAATATAATTCTAATTAATAAATAGAAATAGGCAATACTCTTGTAATATAGTAATCAAAAATATGAGTTAATTATTATTTATTTACACTGCACTTTACTCGTCTATTTCGTAATTTACTCCTGTAGAACATAAAATGTGTCTGGGTTTCCGAGAATTTACGTAAATATTTCAAACAACAAAAAGGTTGTTGTTTGTTCCTAACAGAAAAACCACTGGATTAATGGGGTAATTCCTGGAAAAATTATTTACTAAACTACGTCATATTCATACGAAGAAGTCTCTTAATTTTCCTCTAAGAGCATATATTTCATTAATTTATTTTGATTTTAGTATAGACTAGCTATATACCCGTTTTTCGTATGGAATATATTACGTAAAGAAACTTAATTAGACATTTCTTATGAATTGTTTCATTAGAAAACTATTAACATAAATTTTAAAGCGCTAGCATGAACCGTTCTCGAGATATTGCACATTTTTCAAAAAAATTATCGAAAAATTATGTAAAATAACAAGAAAGATCAATCATGCTTAAAGCATTGATTATGAAACACTTTCCAACTTCAATGCAATTTAATTAAAAAAGTCTAAAATGCAATACATTCTTCGGTAATATTTTAAAACTTATCACAATACTACATTAATTTATTATATTTGAAAACTTAAACCTTCATTGAAAAAAATGAACTTCATTCAAATGACGGCATTGAAATATAAATTGCCTGGTTTAAATATCTCTAAAATGCGATACATTCCACGGTAATATTTTTTAAACTATCATAATACTACTATAATTTATTATATTTGAAAACTTCATCGAAAACAACTGAAATAAATTGAAATGACTTCATAAAAAAAATAACCCGCCTGGATCTCTCTATAAAAACAACATTTCATTAATAACTTTCTCCCATTCATTTCGTTCATCACAATACTATAATAATTTATTTAAAAATTAAGACCGTGGAGCTACAAGTAATAAAATTCTATGCTTAAAACTTCATAAAAAAAAATCGTCCTTCTTTTTATAAAATCAATTAATATTTCATTCATATCAACCATGCAGACTCCATGGGCTAAATTATTTTGTTTTAAAGAAATACAGCAATTCTAATACAACTCATTCTACATATTTTGCTGTTTACATTTTACATAAGTGAAAAATAGACTTCGTTGTAGGAGTAATTCAAATTTGGATAACCATTTAAACTCAAATATATTGTATTTGCGTTGTTTCAGTATGTAGATGCACAGAATTTAAGCAAAAATAAAGTAATTTTAGGACGGATACAACACTCAATATGAATTAAAAAGAACTTAAAAAATCACGATTTTGAAACAAGATGGAAGCCATATATCATTTTGAAGTGGGTCATGTGATCTTTTCATTTCATGGTCACCTGATCGTTTCATATAAGAGATGTAATTATTATTTTAATTTTTATTTAAAAAACTACTGAATATATTTCGCTGAATTTTTTTTTATATATTTTATGGAACAATTTGAATATTACTTAAAATTTTCGAAGGAATTTGTGAATTTTAAATCCGCTTAAAAAATGTTTGAAAAATTAGGTCCCATAGGGCTCAATGTATTTCATTTTTTCAACCCGCGTTCAATCCAAAATTAATTGGGTGATATTATTCATTTATATTCCCATAGGTCCTACAGACCGTCTGAACAACATACTAAAATTTCATTTTGATTAAGTCATTTTTACGGCAGTTATTGTGCTAACGGACAGACAGACAGACAGGCAAACAGACAGAATGAACAAAGTCATAAACACTTTTCAACTTTGTTGTAAAGTGTTAAAAAAATAACACGCCTGGCTCTCTCTATAAAAGCAACATTTCATTCATAAATAATTTCCCATTCATGTCATTCATTACAATACTATAATAATTTATTTTATTTAAAAATTAAGACCATGGAGCTACAAGTAATTAAACTCTATGCTTAAAACTTCATCGAAAAAAATCGTCCTTCTCTTTATAAAATCAATTAATATTCATTCATATCAGCCATGCAGACTCCATGGGCTAAATTATTTTGTGTTAAAGAAATACAGCAATTCTAATACAACTCATTCTACATATTTTGCTGTTTACATTTTACATAGGTGAAAAATAGGCTTCGTTGTAGAAATAATCAAATTTGGATGAGCATTTAAACTCAAATATATTGTAATTGTGTTGTTTCAGTATGCAGATGCACAGAATTTAAGCAAAAATAAAGTGGTTTTAGGACGGATACAACACTCAATATGAATTAAAAAGAACTTTAAAAATCCCGATTTTGAGACAAGATGGATACCATATATCATTTTGAAGTGGGCCACGTGATCTTTTCATATCATGGTCACGTGATCGCTTCATATAAGAGGTGTTATTATTATTTTAATTTTTTTTTTTAAAAAACTACTGAATATATTTAGCTGAATTTTTTTTTATATATTTTATGGAACAATTTGAATATTACTTAAAATTTTCGAAGCAATTTGTGAATTTTAAATCCGCTTAAAAAATGTTTGAAAAATTAGGTCTCGTAGCATTCAATGTATTTCATTTTTTCAACCCGGGTTCAATCCAAAACTAATTGGGTGATATTATTCATTTATATTCCGATAGGTCCTACAAAGCGTCTGAACAACATACTAAAATTTCATTTTGATTAAATCATTTTTACGGCAGTTATTGTGCTAACGGACAGACAGACAGACAGGCAGACAGACAGAATGAACAAAGTCATAAACACTTTTCAACTTTGTTGTAAAGTGTTAAAAAAAATATTTCCTATTGAGAAACATGTTCACCTTTCATATGTAATACCATGCGATAAATTTAGTGACATCATTCTCGTAGATCTAGGTTGTTCCTTTCATGAAGAAAGATACTTTGAGTAGTACTTTTGTATTTGAACTCCAATAGTCATTTATCTGCTATAAGAATAAATAATTTTTCCGTCCATAACGCTTGGCGAGATTTTGGCGACGAATTTGGCGGAATGTCGCCAACTTGGCAACTTTTTAAATGTTACCAAATCATAGAAAATCTCGCCAAATGGATAAAAATGGCGCTAAATCAATGAAAATAACGACTGTTTGACGGAAATTCAATATCTTGGAAATGATATAAGTATATACTATAAGAATAACCTATTTTGTTTTTACTGCAAAAAGTAGTAAATACATTGCATTATATAAGGAAAGTCAGGTGCTGCCTACATCAGATTTTTTTTAATTTATGTAGGTAGCTTAAAATTTTCATGGCTATTAATGTTACAGTTGTAAGTAATGTATAATTTGAGAAATTAATATTGCTATTTCGTTACATGACCAGAGTAAAAAATCAAATTACCGTAAAACCCACTTACAGCGAGCTCGGATATAGGGAATTGCTAATTTTTAATTTTAGAACTATTTAAATTATTTTAACATTTTTTAATTATCTTAAAAATCAAATTTATATAAAAATGTATTTAATTTTTAATTCGTTAAAATTTGTTTAACATTTTGAATTGCACTATATAATCGATTATCAAACTTCGATTATTCGATTTATTCTATTTTATCCTACCTACCTATCATGAAATGAATATGGATTCTTATAATATGTTATAAAGTCGCTGGGGGGCATCTAGCAGCAAGCAAGAAGAATAAAGCTTTGAAAAAAATACCAACTCGTTTTGTTAAGCTGGCTATAGCTTCAACTTTCTTGAAAATACTGTTTATAGTGCTACTGTTGCAAGAATATTCCAAGGACTTAACAGCTCAAGCGACCACTTGTGGCCTCATGCTTGCAGAAGACCTCAAAATGTTGTATATTATTATTATTGCATATATTGCATATTATTATTGCATATTATGTTGTATGTTATTATTATTACTATATTTTTAAAGACTCATTAGTGCATTATTACTAATTCAACGTTTTCTTGTATTTCATATAATTCTGCCTTTTATAATTATTTATTTATATATCAGTTTACAGTTTTCTTTATAATACTTTGACTATAATTTTTTACTGGATTGTAGTTGCGTATATTGAGATTGTGATACTATAATCCCCTCTATATGATTTGGCGGTTTTAATGTAGACTTTATAGTATTTTGTATTTGTTTTTGTCTCTTCGAGTTCGGTATTTTGGCATTTTAGAAGAGCTTAATGGACCTCGGCATACGTCTAAAAGCATTTGATGTAATCAGCATTCTTTCTTTCTGCCTGAGCAATAACTATGAACTTTTAGGTATTAGATGAAAAAAAAAAAAAAGATGGTTTTACAACCAGGGACGATTTTTCCCTTGCGACAAGATAGCTTCGGGCCGGAGAATATTTTTATATCATGAACAAAGACACAGCAGCAACAACAACACCCCCCCCCCCCCAAGACACCCCTCCTCCCTGGGGGCGCGGTAGCCCAGTGGTTAGAGCGCGGAAATTGCACTCGGTAGGCCCGGGTTCGATTCCCTCCGTTACCAAAACTGCGGCCGTATTCACGCGGAGTACGACCCCGTTAAACATGTGGGTCCCTAAGTCCTTCCGAGAGGTTGGTGGTAGGGGAAGGAGGGTACGGTCCCTGTGGATGTCTTCCCCACTGGGTTCCGGTCTAAATTGGGTGGTTCTTCCCGGCCGTTCAAACAGTTACCTTACACCTTTCTGGTAGGTCGGACGGTCTGGGTCCCAACAACAACAACCCCCTCCCCCTTCCCGGGCCCAAAAAAATATTATTGTTGACCCGGGAGCAAAAAATTCTATGCCAGAAACTTAGTCAAAAGACTGAAATAACGAATTCATATTTTTTTTCGTACTCGTAATAAAAAACGGTATGAATAGATTGTTGGGTAATCGATTTTTCGGATTACTAATTTTCGGATTTGTGACGTTTTATTGCATTAATTGTTCATATAGAGCATTGCAAGAAGTTCGCTTAGGGCCTTGAAATCCTCCCTACTGTACTTATGAAATGTTTTTTTTTTCTTTCAAAGAGCTTTCAAAGCTTATTATTTATCTTTTTCTTCTTATTATTTTTCTAAGATTTTTGTTTTTAAGCTTTTTCTCTTCTGCTTTTAATAAAATGCACAACATTGCAAATTTTATCAGCTTTTAAACGGAATTCATTATTTGCATTCAACAACTATTTTGCATCAAATGTATATAATTTATACGACTATCTCTGGCCAATATTGCAATATCCATGCCCCAGGTTAGGTCTTTCGCCTTTCCGCTTAGATTCCACTTATCGCCTAGCCAGAATATTGCCCTATGACATAAATTTCTTTTAGCACTACATTTTTTATTTAAATGGAGCACAATCAAAAGCCACAAATTTACAAGATTTGATTGCGCCGGACCTTTTTCAACATTTTCCTTATAAAAAAGAATGAGATGCAATCTTTTCTGCTACCTAACGCGTCGAAAAATGCAGATTTAAAATTGAGAAAAGCAAAGGACAGACGCCGCTCCATGGAAAAAGCCTTGCATGTGTTCTTGGAACACCGCCAGTTCTGATAAGAGTAGAAATTCCCGGAGAAAATATTCTTTTTTACTCGAGCGGCCTATCGCAGAGATAAAACGATGGCACGAAAGCAATTTGTGATCGGGAGGCTTTTGTTGGAATGAAAATTCGATACATTTTATTCTAAATTTTGTTCTACTAAATATAGAGACACAATGCCAGATAAATGCCATTAAAATATAAAATTTTATCCTAACTTTTATGATATTTATGCAAAGTATTAAAGTTGGGTTAAATTTGAATTAAGCTGAGAACCAAATTAATGTACTTTAAATAATGTATTTATAAGTGCTATATACCTTTGTCACAGAATAGAAGTTTGATGAGCCGGTGTTCAGGGTTCCCGACAATCAGGGCAGCCGACATGGAGAGGGGATGCATTGCATAGAAGCCCAGGAGGCTTAGGGGCCCGGGCTGCATAAATAGTTTAGGAAAAAAGGTTAATAATTTGTAAAATTGGGGTTAAGGGTGAGCGTCAGTAAATTTACTGCCCTATCCGCGCTTTGTTAACTTTCGCGGCACACATATTTCGCCGAAATTCTGCTCAAACAGTTGCGAAATATTTTCTAAAAGATAAAATGCAATGCTTAGATTATATTAAAACTAAATTTAATGCTCCAAAAAACATAGAATATATTTTTTATTTTAATCCAAAATATTTTTGGTGCTGCCATCTGTTGTCGTAATTTAATTCATACCGATTATTTTTATTTTTTAATGAACATTTTTAAATATCTATTCCTTCTAATACATTGTTAAATACAACAACAGATCATATATAATAATGCCACAATCACGGAAAGGTAATTTATCATTCTATAAATTTGATAAGGGATCTGAATGTACATCACTGAGGACTGCAGTTTTGTCTTCAAGTTCCTTTGTCTTCAAGTCCAAGTTCAATTACGTTTTCATGATTATGACATTATATATGATCTGTTGTTGTATTTAATAGCGTATTAGAAGAAACAGACATTTAAAAATGTTCATTAAAAAATAAAAATAGTCGGTATGAATTAAATTACGACAACAGATTGCAGCACCAAAAATATTTTAAATTAAAATAAAACATATATTCTATGTTTTATTGGGTATTACATTTAGTTTTAATATAATCTAAGCATAGCATTTTATCTATAAGAAAATATTTCGCAACTGTTTGAGCAGAATTTCGGTGAAATATGTGTGCCGCGAAAGTTAACAAAGCGCGGATAGGGCAGAAAATTTACTGACGCTCACCCTTAAGTAGGAGGACTCGCATGTTTGCTGCATCTGGGCTCGATAAGCGGCACTGTTGACAGTAAAGGGGTCCCGCTTACACATAGACCAACAAATTGTTCTTATAATGGGTCCTTAATTTTATAGCCTAGGACCTTCAGAAACCTCAATATTATACGGACAGGTGCATTGCAACACGATAGAAAAGCAACCTCAATTATTGATATTTCCTTTTTAACACTTTACAACATAGTTGAAAAGTGTTTATGACTTTGTTCATTCCGTCTGTCTGTCTGTCTGTCCGTTAGCACGATAACTGCCGTAAAAATGACTTTATCAAAATGAAATTTTAGTATGTTTTTCAGACGGTCTGTGGGACCTATGGGAATATAAATGAATAGTATTACCCGATTAGTTTTTGATTGAACCCGGGTTGAAAAAATGAATTACATTGAACCCTATGGGATGTAATTTTTCAAACATTTTTTAAGCGAATTTAATATTCACAAATTGCTTCGAAAGTTTTAGGAAATATTCAAATTATCTCATAAAATATATAAAAAAAATTTCAGTAAAATATGTTAGGTAGTTTTTAAAAAAAAATTGTTTAATATAGGGAGAAAAACAAATTCAATTAAATTCTGATTCTTGCTATATTCTCCAGAAAGAAAAAAGAGATGTATTTTATAATAAATATCTTTCCAAGAGTTTAATTTTTTTTTTTAAATATTACCGAAGAATGTATCGCATTTTAGAGATGTTTAAACCAGGCAATTTATATTTCAATGCCGTCATTTGAATGAAGTTCATTTTTTTCGATGAAGTTTTAAGTTTTCAAATATAATAAATTAAAGTAGTATTGTGATAATTTTAAAACTATTACCGAAGAAGGTATCTCATTTTAGAGATGTTTATATAAAATTGCATTGAAGTTGGAAAGTGTTTCATAATCAATGTTTTATGCATGATTGATCTTTCTTGTTAAATTTTCTGGTGGAATCCTTGTTAACATATTTTGGAAGTTCTGTAATTCGAAATTGCTTTTTAAATGTCTCAGTATTTTTTTGCCTATACTTAATTCTGGAAATATAGGCAAAGAAATACTTAACCCTTTCACCACTAGCGCCGGTTATATCCGACATCCACTAAATGCTTCACCCTGGCTAGAGCCAGCAATATTCGGCATCCACTAAATGCGTCGCATTGGCTAGCTACATTTGCAGTAAAGATGCACGAATTGGACACGCATTTAACTAGAGCACAAGAAAAGTTCTTGACACGAGTAAAGTGTATTTGTTTTCCACCTTTTTGTGCAATACCATAGTTAAAAGTAAAGTAATTAAGTAGCGTACTGATGGCTAGTTCCGCCATAGCGAAACGGTTAAGATAATTTAGAAAATCTGGCACGTTTTCGACTGTTTGAAAGAAGGCAAATGCTCGGGACCAGCAAAGCTCTAGGGGCCCATCTTCCGTGTTCAGCGTACCTCTCTTTTGCTATAAAAAATGTTATAGGGGGGGGGGGGAGGAGGCAAGAATTTACTTTTGCTTAGTAGCTCCGGGTTGGGTTAAGGTGGCACAGAAAAAAAAATAAATAAAGTATTGATAAATTTTAGAGCTCCACCTGAAATGGGAGCTCTAAACGACAGCCTAGTCCACTTATCAGTAAATATATTTCTGAGTTACATAAGGAAATTTCGAAGTTCTTCTGAAAGCCCCATATTATGCTGCTTGCCTAGGCATTGACAAATCGCTTATGAGACAGCTATCTATTTTGGAAAATCTACGACTCTAGTAAAGAGATTTTCTAGACTTCCTTCTTTAGAATAATAAACAAGATACTTTAAATGCAGGCAAAGACATCCTTAACCCAAGGGATAATAAATACTTCCCATTTAACCCCCCTTCTAGAAGTCTTCATATATATTTACCGCTAAAGTGCATAAATCAGTTATTCTACAGATTACCTAGGTAATGTGCAGATTAACTAGGGTGATCCGTTAAAGTGCTGCATATTGTTTCATTTCTCAAATTACCTAGTTGATCTGCAAATTACCTAGATAATTTGCACATTACCTACTAAGCACTCGTTAAAGTGGAAATAAGGTCTTTGCTGGAACAACAGCAACGTTTTTAAAGAATCAACAAGAAAGATCAATCATGCTTAAAGCATTGATTATGAAACACTTTCCAACTTCAATGCAATTTTATTTAAACATGTCTAAAATGCATGCCAATACATTCCTCGGTAATATTTTAAAACTTGTCACAATACTACATTAATTTATTATATTTGAAAACTTAAACCTTCATCGAAAAAAATGACCTTCATTCAAATGACGGCATTGAAATATAAATTGCCTGGTTTAAACATCTCTAAAATGTGATACATTCCTCGGTAATAATTTTAGAATTATCATAATACTACGATAATTTACTATACTTGAAAACTTCATCGAAAACAACTGAAATTCATTCAAATGACGTCATAGAAAAAATAACACGCCTGGCTCTCTCTATAAAAGCAGCATTTCATTCATAAATAATTTCCCATTCATGTCATTCATCACAATACTATAATAATTTATTTTATTTAAAAAATAAGACCATGGAGCTACAAGTAATTAAACTCTATGTGTAAAGCTTCATCGAAAAAATCGTCCTTCTCTTTGTAAAAGCAATGAATATTTCATTCATATCAGCTATGCAGACTCCATGAACTAAATGATTTTGTGTTAAAGAAATACAGCAATTCTAATACAACTCATTCTATATATTTTGCTGTTTACATTTTACATAGGTGAAAAATAGGCGTCGTTGTAGAAATAATCAAATTTGGATGAGCATTTAAACTCAAATAGATTGTAATTGCGCTATTTCAGTATGTAGATGCACAGAATTTACGCAAAAATAAAGTGGTTTTAGAAGGGATACAACACTCAATATGAATTAAAAAGAACTTTAAAAATCACGATTTTGAGATAAGATGGATGCCATATATCATTTTGAAGTGGGTCACGTGATCTTTTCATATCGTGGTCATGTGATCGCTTCATATAAGAGGTGTTATTATTACTTTAATTTTTATTTTAAAAACTACTGAATATATTTCACTGAATTTTTTTTTATATATTTTATGGAACAATTTGAATATTACCTAAAATTTTCGAAGAAATTTGTGAATTTTAAATCCGATTAAAAAATGTTTGAAAAATTAGGTCCCATAGGGCTCAATGTATTTCATTTTTTCAACCCGGGTTCAATCCGAAACTAATTGGGTGATATTATTCATTTATATTCCCATAAGTCCTACAGACCGTCTGAACAACATACTAAAATTCCATTTTGATTAAGTCATTTTTACGACAGACAGACAGTATGAACAAAGTCATAAACACTTTTCAACTTTGTTGTAAAGTGTTAACAATCAACAAATTGGGACAAATAAAAACAAATAAAAGCAACCTAAATTCACGCGCTAACAGTCAGAAACGAATATGAAAACAGAATTAGCTATGCTACGCACTGGCAGCCGACGCAAATTATGAGAAATGAAAACAACCGGCGACGACAAGACGCTGGCGAAATCAAACTAAAAGTGGAGGGAGAGGGGGAAGAAGTAGGGAAAGGAAATGAGAGAAACAAACTTTTGAACTTTAACCATACGGAAGCCGTTAATGTGCACATTACATAGGTAAAATGCGGAAAACTCTTGATTCCGCACGTTTACGGAACAAATTAGTTAATCTGCAGATTAGCTAGGTAATGTGCATATTAACGGCTTTCGAGCTTTAGCGGTAATATATACAGTAGACTCACGATACAATGCCCCCATGGGACGACGAGACATGATCGCAGTACCAAATAGACGTTATACCAAATGTGGAAGGGGAAAAGGGAGAATTTATGCAATAAAACTACGAAACCATACGTGTTCATAAAAACATATTTATTAGGTATTAAAATGTGAATAATGCAGGTGGGGGGAAACGAATATATAGATACACATTTATTTATTGCTTCTTAAATAACTCTAGGATAATGGTTGGTCTGTTTTGCTTGACTTCGCGCTTCCAAAATAGAATTTTTCATATCCACAATGTTCACCAGCAAAAAAATCTGATGTAGGCATCATATGACTTCCCTTATATAATGCAATGAATTTACTATTTTTAAAATAAAAACAAGAAAGATCAATCATGCTTAAAGCATTGATTATGAAACACTTTCCAACTTCAATGCAATTTTATTTAAACATGTCTAAAATGCAATACATTCCTCGGTAATATTTTAAAACTTATCACAATACTACATTAATTTATTATATTTGAAACCTTAAACCTTCATCGAAAAAATTTAACTTCATTCAAATGACGGCATTAAAATATAAATTGCCTGGTTTAAACATCTCTAAAATGTGATACATTCCTCGGTAATAATTTTAGAATTATCATAATACTTCGATAATTTATTATATTTGAAAACTTTATCGAAAACAACTGAAATTCATTCAAATGACGTCATAAAAAAATAACACGCCTGGCTCTCTCTATAAAAGCAACATTTCATTCATAAATAATTCCCCATTCATGTCATTCATCACAATACTATAATAATTTATATTATTTAAAAATTAAGACCATGGAGCTACAAGTAAGTAAAACTCTATGCGTAAAACTTCATCGAAAATTATCGTCCTTCTCTTTCTAAAATCAATGAATATTTCATTCATATCAGCCATGCAGACTCCATGGACTAAATGATTTTATGTTAAAGAATTACAGCGATTCTAATACAACTCATTCTACATATTTTGCTGTTTACATTTTGCATAGGTGAAAAATAGGCTTAATAGTAGAAATAATCAAATTTGGATGAGCATTTAAACTGAAATATATTGTCATTGCGTTGTTAAAGTATGTAGATGCACAGAATTTAGGCAAAAATAAAGTAGTTTTAGGACGGATACAACACTCAATATGAATTAAAAAGAACTTTAAAAATCACGATTTTGAGACAAGATGGATGCCATATATCATTTTGAAGTGGGTCATGGGATCGTTTCATATCGTGGACACGTGATCGCTTCATATAAGAGGTGTTATTATTATTTTAATTTTTATTTTAAAAACTACTGAATGTATTTCGCTGAATTTTTTTTTATATATTTTATGCAACAATTTGAATATTGCCTAAAATTTTCAAAGCAATTTGTGAATTTTAAATCCGCTTAAAAAATGCTTGAAAAATTAGGTCCCATAGGGCTCAATGTATTCCATTTTTTCAACCCGGGTTCAATCCAAAACTAATTGGGTGATATTATTCATTTATATTCCCATAGGTCCTATAGACCGTCTGAACAACATACTAAAATTTCATTTTGATTAAGTCATTTTTACGGCAGTTATCGTGCTAACGGACAGACAGACAGACAGACAGACAGACAGTACGAACAAAGTCATAAACACTTTTCAACTTTGTTGTAAAGTGTTAAAAATAGGTTTTTCTTATAGTAGCTATTTATATTCTTTCCAAGAAATTGAATTTTCGTCAATTAGTCGTCATTTTCACTGATTTAGTGTCATTTTTATCTATTTGGCGAAATTTTTGTTAATTTGGCACCATTTGAAAAAGTCGCCAAGTTGGCGACATTCCATCAAATTAGTTGCCAAAATCTCGCCAAGCGTTATGGACGGAGAAATAAGTTATTCTTATAGCAGATATTACATATGAAATTACATATGAATGATCATGATATTACATATGAAATTACATATGAATGATCATGATATTACATATGAAAAGTGAACATATTTCCCAACAGTTAATATATTGTTTTTAATTTATGGGATTTTTTGATAAATTTATTTGAAAAATGTGCAATATCTCGAAAACGGTTCGTGCTAGCATTCTAAAGTTTATGTCAATCGTTTTCTAAGGAAAAATTACATCAAAAATGTCTATTTGCGCAACTTCATTAAATGTTTTGATTTTTTGATGATTTTTTTAAAATTTCACTCGACAATTTAGGGGGGTTCTGAACATTCGGTTATGTTTAAAAACAATAGGTTTCCAGTATTCACAGATTGTGATTTTTGTACCAAATTTCATTCGAATCGCTCCATTCGTTCGTGAGATATCGTCTCCAGAGACTCACTGACACACACACACACACACACACACACACACACACACACACACACACACACACACACAGAGACATCACCGCAAAAATGTTTGATTCGTGATCAGGGACGCTTGAAACGTGCTCTCCCGTCGAAAACTCGAATTCGAATTTTCGATCCCGTCACAATACTTTCCTTATACATTATGTATATAAGGAAAGTAAAAATGTATTTAGCATTACGACAACGTCAGATGTTTCTTTCGTTGAGGGCATTGATCAAACTCAAGGTTAATGGAACATTAACGGTCTATCTGCGAACTATGTCTATCTACGGACCTTGAAACAAACCCACCTCAATTCTGGGTTAGCACAAGGATTTTTTACTTTGAACGATGCTTGGCAATGAGTTTGTCTTCAAAGTTGAAATCATAACAAGAATGAAATCATGATCAATCACCACCAAATCTACGAAAGAAATATTTTTCTGGAGATTTATTTTCTGATGAACTGCATAACTTCTTCTTCCCCAGATTCTTCCAACTTTTCTTCACCAGAGATTATAATAGCGACGGTATCTAATTCTTGATAATCCTTATTAGTTTTGAAACCTGCATGGCGAAACATTTTTTTTCAATACTTTTATTTTAACAGTTTGCGCCAACTTGGCGAAAGAACTCGCAGCAAACGGTAGTTTTTACAGGTTTTACATAAAGGGACAGTTTTCAGAAAATCCCCGATTTAAAGAGACAATAGCCTTTTTAACAGTAAGATAAAGGTTTTGATCAATTTTCAGCATTTCTGATGCAATATGATGAGTTGGTATACCGAAAAAAATGACGCTGTAGTGATTGCTATAACGATTGAAAAAATTACTAGAATGTGGCTCAGCTCGACTTTCTTATACCAGAATCTATTTTTAGTAAATATTTTTTTTTCAAATTTTACAAGAAATTTTTGGATCCAAATGATTACAACTATAGCGCTTCACTTTAGAGGGCTTGAATAAATCTTTAATTGATGCCATAATTGACTGCGCACCCCCTGGAATTTGTCCCCATAGAGGGCTAACGACGTCACTAACAAAAAAGTGCATCACTCTTATTTTTCACAACAATAATTGAAACTATAAAGCCTCGTGATCATTGATTGAATCATATATAAACCATTTTACGCATGATTATGTCAAATTTTGTTCTACGATGCCATGTTAAAAAATCTGATGTGGGCAACACATGACTTTGCTTATATAATGTAATGAATTTACTACTTTTACAGTAAAAAAATAGGTTTTTTCTTATAGTAGATACTAATATTCTTTCCAAGATATTGAATTTTCTACAATTAGTCGTCATTTTCATTGATTTAGCATCATTTTTTTTATCCATTTGGCGAGATTTTCATTAATTTGGCAACATTTCAAAAAAGTCGCCAAGTTGGCGACATTCCGCCAAATTCGTCGCCAAAATCTCGCTAAGCGTTATGCACTAAGAAAAAAGTTATTCTTACAGCAGATAAATGACTATTGGCGCTCAAATACAAAAGTATTATTCAAAGAATATTTTTTCATGAATGGAACGAGCTAGATCCACGAGAATGATGTCATTCAATTTATCGCATAGTATTACATATGAAAAGTGAACATGTTTCTCAATAGGAATTTTTTCTTTTATGTGACTTTTTCATAATTTTTAAAAAAAATGTACAATATCTCGAGAACGGTCCATGTTAGCGTTCTAAAATTTATGCCAATCGTTTCCTAATGAAAAATTACAAAAGAAATGTCTATTTGCGTAACTTTATTAGCGTATTTGATTTTTTGACGATTTTTTCAAAATTTCATTCGAAAATTTAGGGGGGTTCTGAACATTCGATTCCATATAAAAACAATAGGCTTCCAGTGTTTACGGATTGTGATTTTTGTACCAAATTTGGTTCGAATCGGTCCATTCGTTCGTCAGTTATCGTCTCCACAGACTCACTGACACACACACATACTTTCACACACACACACACACACACACATACACACACACAGACATCACTTCAAAAATGTTTGATTCGTGATCAGGGATGCTTGAAACGTGCTCTCCCGTCGAAAACTCGAATTCGAATTTTCGACCCCGTCACAATACTTTCCTTATACATTATGTATATGAGGAAAGTAAAAAATCTGATGTGGGCAACACATGACCTTCCTCATATAATGCAATGAATTTACTACTTTTACAGTTAAAAAAATGTTATTCTTATAGTAGATACTTATATTCTTTCCAAGATATTAAATTTTCTTCAATTAGTCGTCATTTTCATTGATTTAGCGTCATTTTTATCAATTTGGCGAGATTTTTGTTAATTTGTTAACAATTAAAAATGTCGCCAAGTTGGCGACATTCCACCAAATTCGTCGCCAAAATCTCGCCAAGCGTTATACACACACACACAAATTTCGTACCAAATTTCGTTGGAATCGGTTCATTCGTTCGTCAGTTATCGTCTCCACAGACTCACTGACACACACACGCACACACATACTTTCACACACACACACACACACACACACACACACACACACACAGACATCACTTAAAAAATGTTTGATTCGTGATCAGGGATGCTTGAAACGTGCTCTCCCGTCGAAAACTCGAATTCGAATTTTCGACCCCGTCACAATACTTTCCTTATACATTATGTATATAAGTAAATAAAAAAATCTGATGGGGATAGCAAATGACTTTCCTTATATAATGCAATGAATTTACTACTTTTATAGCAAAATATAGGTTATTCTTGTAGTAGATACTTATATTCTCTCCAAGATATTGAATTTTCGTTAATTAGTTGTCATTTTCATCGATTTAGCGTTATTTTTATCCATTTGGCGAGATTTTCGTTAATTTGGCAACATTTAAAAAGTCGCCAAGTTGGCGACATTACGCCAAAATCTCGCCAAGCGTTATGGGTTATGGACGGAGAAATAAGTTATTCTTATAGCAGATAAATGACTATTGGCAATCAAATACAAATCTATTACTCAAAGTATCTTTTCTTATGAATGGAACGAGCTAGATCCACGAGAATGATGCCACCAAATTTATCGCATGATATTACATATGAAAAGTGACACATGTTTCTCAACAGTTAATATATATTTTTTTAATTTATGGGATTTTTTGATAAATTTATTTGAAAAATGTGCAATATCTCGAGAACGGTTCATGCTAGCGTTCTAAAGTTTATGTCAATCGTTTTCTAAAAAAAATTACATAAGAAATGTCCATTTGGGTAACTGTATTAAAAGTTTTGATTTTTTGATGATTTTTTTTCAAAATTTCACTCAAAAATTTAGTGGGGTTCTGAAGATTCGATTGAGTATAAAAATAATAGGCTTCCAGTATTCACGAATTGTGATTTTTGTGCAAAATTTCATTTAATCGCTCCATTCGTTCGTGAAATATCGTCTCCACAGGCTCTCTCTCTCTCACACACACACGCAAGCACAGACATCACCTCAAAATGTTCGATTCGTGATCAGGGATGCTTGAAACGTGCTCTCCCGCCGAATTGTGATTTTTGTACCAAATTTCATTCGAATCGCTCCATTTGTTCGTGAGATATCGTCTCCACAGACTCACTGACACACACACACACACACAGACATCACCTCAAAAATGTTTGATTCGTGATCAGGGATGCTTGAAACGTGCTCTCCCGTTGAAATCTTGAATTCGAATTTTCGACCCCGTCACAATACTTTCCTTATACATTATGTATATAAGGAAAGTAAAAATGTAAAATTTCAAATAAATTTCGAAGTTTTCTCTAGAATTAAAAAAAAAAAATCTAGATTTTTTTATAGCAAAGCCGGATATAAAGTTTTGTGAAAATCCATTAATATTTGTGGCCGCTATCTGCACACAGGAAATCGACCACAGATATACAAACAGAGGGACGTCACTCCAAAAATAGTCAAAACGTGTTCAGGAGGTCTTAACACATATATGGAAATCAAAATCCTGAAATCGAAAATTTTATTAAATACAACTCTTTCTCAATACTACGTATGAGAGAGAAATAACAGTCTTTTTGGTAAACTTCCAGTCTTTTGAAATAGATGTCGTTAACTCATGGTCACTGGGGTTGCAAAGTGAGTCAATCTGCTGTATATACACTCCTAAGTCAGGAGTCCTTAATCTTTTGTTCCTTTCCTTGAAATTAATCGTCATGCTCACACCCTCTGAAAGCAAACTTCAATTGATTACATCCCCCCCCCCCCTTCTCTTAATCAATGAACAAGAGGGATAATTTTTTTCCCCCGAGGTATGTGTATGGTGCTCTACTCTGTTTAATGAAAAGAAAATCCTCACTTATCCTGTAATGTCGCTATCACCCTGTCAAACACTCTTAGTATAATTATCCTTCCTGAAAAATAAAGTTAGCGTAGCGACTTCAAGGATCGCATAGTTGCAGGCCTAGCCAGGAATTCGGTAAGGGTGGGGGTGGGGATTCCGAGCATAGATATTCTTGGTTTATGTATCGTTCTGATTGAATGGGGCGGGGTTACAGAGTAGGATGTCGTATTTCAATGTGGACCCTAATGAGGATCAATGTAATTTTTCCGCAAATGGGGAAGGGGATTATGAGGTGACCCCCCCCCCCCCCATTTACCTACGCATATTCGCGTAGATATAAAATAATTCACAGTTTACCTTCGGTAACATGAACCCACATCCTTGCAGTGGCGAACTCAACTTAAATTCTAATCAACATAAAATAGAGTACACACGATTTACAGCTTTCTACTCATAGTGGGAGAACACAGAGAATTTAAACAAGAAAGATCAATCATGCATAAGCATTGATTATGAAACACTTTCCAACTGAAATGTAATTTCATTTAAAAATTTCTAAAATGTGATTCATTCAGTGGTAATATCTTTTACATTATCACAGTACTACAGTAATTTATTATACTTAAATATTTAAAACTGTATCGAAATATAAATCATCTGATTCTTTATGCAAAATCAATGAATATTTCATTCATATAACTTGTATTCCAGACTCCAGAGCTAAATAATTTTGTGTGAAAAAAATTCAGCAATTCTTATGTAATTCATCTTACAATCGCTTGAGATATTTGCATTCTGCATATGTTAAAATTAGGCTTCCTTGAAGAAATAATAAAAGTTTAGGGATCATTTAAAATCACAACTATTGTAATTGCATAGGCACGGAATTTAGATACACAAATAATACACAGATAATATATATGTGTATGTGTATGTACTCAAAGTATTGGAATCGTGCCGAAGATCGGAACTCGAATTTTCAAAGGATCTACACGTTTTGGGACTTCTAGAACACGAAAAAACTACTTTCAGGAAGACGTCTGTGTGTGTAAGGGTGTATCTGTGTATGTTTCTGTGTGTCTGTGTGGATATTACATCCACTCTAATTGAAAAACTAATGGACCGAATTTCATACAATTTGGTAGGTATGTTTTTTGTGGGAAATCCTGATGTTCATTAGATTATAGTACGATTCGTAATAAAAGAATCTGCCTTCTTTGCGAAATGGCCGCAAAAATTGCCTTTATCCACTCTAGCTAAAAACTAATGAACCAAATTTAACAAAATTTGGAGTATAATATTTCAATAACCTACAAGTGATTTATATACCAAATTTAACAAAATTTTGTATATAAATCATTTGTAGGTTATTCTACTACGATTCGGGAAAAAGGAACGGGCTATTTTTGCGAAATGGCCAGCAAAAATCGTTATATATAAAAATAAAAGACTACGTGTGCTCAATTATATCAATTAAATTCCTATTTTATATGTGATTTTTGACAACAAAAACAATAAGACTAACCCCATTACTCTAGGACTAGCCGTTCTTGAGATATTCTAGTTTTTTCGCGTTTTCGCTACGCCACCTTTGACAATAAGTCCAGCTATCAAATGAGAACCAAATTTAAGTTTAACGTGTAAATGCAATGTCATTTAAAATACTTATGTTGTGCAGATAAACTCAAATTATCATTGAATAAATAAAGAGAACGAATATGAGTCTGCAGAGAAAGACATGTGCTGTCCACATCAGAATTTTTAACAATATTACACCAATGATTTATAGAAGTGAACGGGGATTATTTTCAGGACATTTCGAAAAAAATGTATGATCTATATTTAAAGATCCATCAAATTTTTGTCGAATAAAATGTTCAACAAATTTAAGCTGTGTACCAAATTTTAACTCTCTAGGACGTAGGAAAGTGCATTTAAAATGCCATCAATTAAATTTATCAAGAAGAGTATTGTAAAATTTAAAAAAAATGAAAAATTGTTATCAACCAAATTTATTTTAAAATATGAAGCCACTCCCATATGCAAAACGTTTAAACAAATGGAGAGATATTTATTATATAATATCTCTCTCTTTTCTTTCTGGAAGATATCCCAAAGTCAGAATTTAATTGAATTTGTTTTTTTCCCTATATTAAATATTTTTTTTAATTAAAAAACTACTTAACATATTTTACTGAATTTTTTTTATACATTCTATGGGATAATGTGAATATTTCCTAAAAATTTCGAAGCAATTCGTGAATTTTAAATTTACTTAAAAAATGTTTGAAAAATTAGGTCCCATAGGGTTCAATGTATTTCATTTTTTCAACCCGGGTTCAATAAAAAACTAATTGGGTGATATTATTTATTTATATTCCCATAGGTCCTACAGACCGTCTGAACAACATACTAAAATTTCATTTTGATAAACTCATTTTTACGGCAGTTATCGTGCTAACGGACAGACAGACAGACAGACAGACAGACAGACAGACAGACAGAATGAACAAAGTCATAAACACTTTTCAACTTTGTTGTAAAGTGTTAAAAAAAATGTAAAATTTTAAGTATTTAAAATAATTTCACTGTCCACAAATATTTCCACTGATTGAAAAGTACAGTTCTGTATCTTTTGACCTGATCAACCAAACTTCTGGACCTGACATGATAATAAAATATTTTAAGTTCTTACCCAATGAGGAATGATATAACAGTGTCCTTCCTCATTGGGTAACAAGAAAGATCAATCATGCTTAAAGCATTAATTATGAAACACTTTCCAACTTCAATGTAATTTTATTTAAACATCTCTAAAATGCAATATATTCCTAAGTAATATTTTAAAACTTATCACAATACTAAATTAATTTATTATATTTGAAAACTTAAACCTTCATCGAGAAAAATGAACTTCATTCAAATGACGGCATTGAAATATAAATTGCCTGGTTTAAACATCTCTAAAATGCGATACATTCATCGGTAATATTTTTGAAATCATCATAATACTACAAAAATTTATTATATTTGAAAACTTCATCGAAAACAACTGACATTCAATTAAATGACGTCATATAAAAAATAAAAATAACACGCCTGGCTCTCTCTATAAAAGCAGCATTTCATTCATAAACAATTTCCCATTCATTTCATTCATCACAATACTATAATAATTTATTTTATTTAAAAATTAAGACATAGAACTACAAGTAATTAAACTCTATGCTTAAAACTTCATCGAAAAAAATCGTCCTTCCCTTTGTAAAATCAATGAATATTTCATTCATATCAGCTATATTTTATAATCCATAAGCTAAATACTTTTGCGTTAAAGAAATACAACAAGTCTTATGCAACTCATCCTACATATTTTGCTGTTTACATTTTACATAAGGGAAAAATAGGCTTCGTTGTAGAAATAATCAAATTTGGATGATCATTTAAACTCAAATATATTGTAATTGCGTTGTTTCAGTATGTAGATGCACAGAATTTAAGCAAAAATAAAGCGGTTTTAGGACGGATACAACACTCAATATGAATTAAAAAGAACTTTAAAAATCACGACTTTGGGACAAGATGGATGCCATATTTAATGTTGAAGTGGGTCACATGATCTTTTCATAGCATGGTCACGTGATCGCTTCATATAAGAGATGCAATTATTATTTTAATTTTTATTTAAAGAACTACTGAATATATTTCGCTGAAATTTTTTTTATATATTTTATGAAATAATTTAAATATTACCTAAAATTTTCGAAGCAATTTGTGAATTTTAAATCCGCTTAAAAAATGTTTGAAAAATTAGGTCCCATAGGGTTCAATGTATTTCATTTTTTCATCCCGGGTTCAATCCAAAACTAATTGGGTGCTACTATTCATTTATATTCCCATAGGTACCACAGACCGTCTAAAAAACATAGTAAAATTTCATTTTGATAAAGTCAATTTTACGGCAGTTATCGTGCTAACGGGCAGACAGACAGAATGAACAAAGTCATAAACACTTTTCAACTTTGTTGTAAAGTGTTAAAAACTTAAAATATTTTATTTTTTCTAAATATGGATTTTTTTTCTCTTTTGAAAAAATAATACGCTTTAAATTAAATTTAAGTTTTCACCCACACTTCTATAGCTGAACTCCTAATTGGAGCCATTGTTGCTATTTGCTGATCATTGTTTTGATCAGTGAACTACTATAGTATTATTTACTAGAATAGTTGAAGTTGGCCCTTCAAGTTTTATTGCAAGTAATTGCTATAACACTTGAATGTTTTATCTTAGATTTTTTTTTTCTTCTTTTAAACCATATCATATCCAATTCAAATGGATTACACATCCCAAACATGGATTATGGGCATCTTATTTTGGTAGTTGATGGTAGCAGTGGAAAACTGGTGTTTGAGGACTCAACAATAAATTCTTCTAGTTTGGGAAATTAGAAATTAGTAAGTTATACAATTCACTGTGTTTTTACTTCTACTACAAAACACTCTTTTGATTGAAGTCGTTTAGAGCTACAAAAGTATAGGGTCTACTAATAGGAAAGCTACTATCGATTGAAAAACTTTGTAGCACTCAGCGATGAAGTGAAGAAGTAACACTTCTTATCTCAAACACGAGGCAAGATAGGCGAAAATTTCCAATTACAGAGTTATCGAACATTCTCCATTTAGTATGGAAAGACTTATGGTCCCTATACAGCAAATGAACAGCCCTTTCATGCTATCCTATATTTTACACGTTATTTATCTAAAAAAATTGTTTATGCTGCCCTTACCCCCAAGCCGCATTACACCCTTTTGCTCCCCTCCCCCTCCTCTGTTGGCATCCCTAATGGTATGTGTTTCATCTAAAATGGACAACTCATTAAAATCATTAAATATGTGGTATGTGTTTCATCTAATATAGACAACTCATAAAAAATAAATATCTTCTCTATTATCAATTGGGTAAGTGCTTTATAAGTACCTTTAATTGGAAATAAATGGACATCAAAGCTTAGGAATCACAAGCTGTTCTCGAGATATTAGAAATTTCACTTTTTAACAAGGAGAGCGATGTCTCTCGATAGATTGTAGATTTTTTTCCAGGAGATTAGAAACTCTCATTTTAATTGGTGACAAAAATGAGTGTGTTAATTTCTTAGTAGTATTGTGTTACATAAAAAACATAATGTACGTTGTTTTTCTTCTTCTTCGACCCATCCGAAGGTGTAAAGTATCTGTTTAGACAGTCGGGTAGTGTCACCCGATTTAGACCGGAATCTACTGCGGGACGCACAGACAAGGGCCGTACTACTTGTAGACGAAACTACTTGTGACAGAGACAGTATCGCTTCTGATTCCTCCTTCCTCTATCACCAACCTCTCGGAAGGATTTACGGACCCACATTTTTAACGTGCCCATGCTCCGAGTGAACACGGAGACACTTTGAGAGTAGAGCTGGGAATCGAACTTGAGTCGTCCAAATGCAATCCCCGTACCTTAACCACTGGACTGTCCCGTCCCTGCTAAGGATTTTGCACGTGAGTATGAATAAGTCACTCTGTTTAAACTAATAAGTTGTTAAAATCTGGACTCTCCCACCCATGTCGTTTTTGCACAATATAAACAGTTGTTAATGTCATGTGCTGGAATCGGTATTTTTAACACTTCACAACATAGTTGAAAAGTGTTTATGACTTTGCTCATTCTGTCTGTCTGTCTGTTCGTTAGCACGATATCTGCCGTAACAATGATTTTATCAAAATGAAATGTTAGTATGTTGTTCAGACGGTTTGTGGGACCTATGGGAATATAAATGAATAATATCACCCAATTAGTTTTGGATTGCACCCGGGTTGAAAAAATGAAATACATTGAACCCTATGGGACCTAATTTTCCAAACATTTTTTAAGCCGATTTAAAATTCCCAAATTGCTTCGAAAGTTTTAGAAAATATTCATATTATCCCATAAAGTATATAAAAAAATTTCAGTAAAAGACATTCAGTAGTTTTCTAAATAAAAATTATAATAATAATTACACCTTTTATATGAAGAGATCACGTGACCCACTTCAAAATAAAATATGGCATCCATCTTGTGCAAAATCGTGATTTTTAAAGTTCTTTTTAATTCATATTGAGTGTTGTATCTGTCCTAAAACCGTTTCATTTTTGCTTAAATTCTGTGCATCTACATACGGAAACAACGCAATTACAATATATTTGAGTTTAAATGATCATCTAAATTTGATCATTTCTACAACGAAGCCTATTTTTCACGTATATAAAATGTAAACAGCAAAATATGTAGAATGAGTTGTAAAAGAATTGCTACATTCCTTTAACGCAAAATTATTTAGCTCATGGAGTCTGCACAGCTGATATGAATGAAATATTCATTGATTATACAGAGAGAAGGACGATTTTTTTCGATGAAGTTTTAAGCATAGAGTTTAATTACTTGTAACTCCATAGTCTTAATTTTTAAATAAAATAAATTATTATAGCATTGTGATGAATGAAATGAATGGGAAATTGTTATTGAATGAAATGCTGCTTTTATAGAGAGAGCCAAGCGTGTTATTTTTTCTATGACGTCATTTGAATGAATTTTAGTTGTTTTCGATGAAGTTTTCAAATATAATAAATTATCGTACTATTATGATAATTCTAAAACTATTACCGAGGAATGTATCGCATTTTAGAGATGTTTAAACCAGGCAATTTATATTTCAATGCCGTGATTTGAATGAAGTTCATTTTTTTCTATGAAGTTTTAAGTTTTCAAATATAATAAATTAATGTAGTATTGTGATAATTTTAAAAATATTAACTAGGAATGTATCGCATTTTAGAGATGTTTAAATAAAATTGCATTGAAGTTGGAAAGTGTTTCATAATCAATGCTTTATGCATGATTGATCTTTCTTGTTTTCTTTCTGCAATTATCTGAGACTATTGAAAAGATCGCCCAGAATTTCTCGAGCCCCTGGTGTTAAAATTTGAACTCGTTACAAATTGCAATACTCTTTATTACACTAAAAATCCACTTTCGGAAAGTTTATAAATTTTTTGCACAAAATCCAACGGCCTAGTTGCGCCGCGAAGCACTGAACCTGAACCGGTTGGTTCTCTACGCCCTTGTTGCAGAAGACAAGGAGCGTAACGAAAGAAAAATGATAAGTGGCATTTCGAAGCGACATGTGCTTCAGCAGATAATTGCTTCTGAAAAGGTGCATCTATGCAACGTCTTTAAATTGTAAGTAGAATGGGAGGGGTGGGGGTGGGGTATTTTTTGTTACAGTTTATCTCTAAGCTATCATTGGAATTTCATAATATATTTTTATTATATATATATATATATATATATATAACATGATTTTAAAGCGGAGATTAAAAGTATGCATCAACTATTCAATAACACATTTCAATGGAAATTTATTAAATCATGGGTATTTGCAGTTAAGAAAAAACATTTAAACACTGTTTATGCTATTTTCTTAAAGTTAAATCTTACTAATGACCATTTTAATCATATTTTCTATGATTTACTCATTACTAGATCAAAATATTTAAAAATAAAACTTAATCAATTTCATAATAATAACTGTTCTAATTCTTATTGTGTAATATCATTTAAGCATCCTATTTATAATTCCATAAACTTTAAGAATTTATTTAATCATTTCCATCATCTTTTGCCTGTAAAGGATTTGAATGTTACTAAAACTTTTAAATATAACAAGCCTATTGGAAGAACCATTTTTAATTACAATGCAATTTCAAAATCTCTCTCAGTCGACATAGATTCCTCAACAAATGTAGATGGTGAATGTATTTGTAGTGTTGATAATTATGCTGAATTTATTAATCCACACTTGGGTCATATAGTTACTGGTGACTTAGCCATTGTAAAAGATAAATCTTTAAGAACTATAATGTCATTTGGCACTAAATTCAGGTTACCTTCATGTAGTAATTCTAAACAAGTGTTAAAGTCAATCAATCTGGACCTTGATAAATTTATTTATGGATTAGCTTCTAAATATGCTCAGCCTTTAGAGGCATTTAATATGTGGAAATTTACTATTTTGAGATCTATTAAAAATGCCATTTGTAGTATTAATTTATCTGGATCTATATATAATATGGATAATATAAAGCAATCTGTTAATAATTTACATAGATCTTTTGTTGTTACTTATGTTGATAAAGCCTCCAATAATTATGCTATTATTTGCAAAAAATTCTATATTCAATATCTGCTAGATTATTTAAAAAATAATAGTCTATTTAAAATTGATTCACACTCTCTTAATAGTATCAAATTGAAAATTATCAATATGTATAGTGATTTAGATATTAATAATAAATTTTTGACATTTCCATATATTGTGCTTATACCTAAATTTCATAAAAATCCTATTAAATTTAGAACTGTAACCAGTGGTCATAATTCATACTCTACTACTGCTAGTAAATTATTACTGAATTATTTAAATGCACTAAATAGTAATTTACGAGATTCTAGTGATAACTACATTATTCTAAATAACAGTAAAGAATTAAAAAATAAATTAAAAACACTTGGTAAAATAATAGGATTTCAAACTTTTGATTTTAAAGATCTATTTAATAATATTAAGATCACTGATCTATATGATGTCATTTTAGCTTTATATAATGCTTATATTACTTCTCATTCTCATCTTACTAAATTTACCAATTTTCCTAAGCTTCTCCATTTTGTTCTTTTCAATAATTATATCTTTCAAGGTAATAAATTGTACTTACAAGTCTCAGGTGTTCCTCAAGGTGGCTGTAGTAGCAGTATGTTAGCTAATTTATACCTATATCATTATGAAAAATTCTTTACTTCAACAGATTATAAAATTTACAGATATGTAGATGATCTGATTTGTCTTGTATTTACTGATAACTATGTCATAGATATAGATTTCTATCCGGATAATTTGGAATTAATACCTAATGAAACTTCTATTAGTAATAATATTTATTATTTGGATTTAAATCTAATTATAGAACCTGCTCATGGGATAGTTACTAATTTATATGATAAAAAAGATTTTTTTAAATTTAATATTATTAAATTATTACCTTTTAATTCCTGCAACTCGATTCAATTGTTTAGAAATATTATACTTAATCAACTTTTTAGAATTTATAGATTATCAGATAAAAAATTTCATGCTTTGCACATTAATAACCTCAAAATTACCAGTAAAATGTATAAATATCCTGCATATTTAGTAAATGGTATAGTTAATAAGTTTCGATTAGCCTAAAATTCTCTTATTATCTTATTTTAGCCGTACTTATTCATTCTCTTGAAATTATATTTTCATCTTTTTATCTTGAAGCTTTAACTGTTGAATATCTCTTTTTATTGCTTTTACGCAGTACAGTATTTATTACTCTCTTTGGCAACAGCAAATCACATCTTTTCATTTCTCCATATGGCAACATTGGTCTAGCCATATTTTGCTTGTCATGGTTGCTCTAATGAAATGTATTTCAAGGTATTTATGTTTCCTTTATTGTTCCAATCTATATGCTTGTCGTCCATATAACACAAGTTTATAGATAAAATCTATCTTGTGTTTCAGAAACAAGCATTTTTGTGTTCATTTCGAAGGGATATATGGACCCGAAGAGAATTTTTTCGAAATGAACTTATCGTAAGCCTAAATCTCTTCCATGTGCAAGCTTTTTTGCTTGATCTTTTTGTTTTCTTATTTGCATTCCTCATTTTTGAAATTTGTTGATTGTCTTTGTGACCTGCATTACGCTTTATTATTTCCTCTTTATGTCTTATTTTCTTTTATTTCTTTGTATTTTGTAGAAAATTTTGGAATAGTGTATTATGAGTTACTACATACATTCTAACTTTGGATTTACTAATTTTATATATATATATATATATATATATATATATATATATATATATATATATATATATATATATATATATATAAATTGAAATTTTATAATCGAAAACTATGCATAAACTACGGTAAGTACAAAAAACCCATCTCTAGCATATCTGTTACAAATAAGTAACTATAGACCAAGACTAAGGATAAAATAGAAGGTAACTTATCACTACAATGGAAAGGGGGATGAGGGGAATATTAGTTTACAAAAATTACAATTAAAAAGGTATATATATATATATATATAAATATATATAAAATGAAAAAGCAAACACGGCAAAATTGAGAAAAAGCAATAATAGTTAGCTCAAGGTTAAAGATCAAGACATGGAGAACAATCAATTGGAACTACACAAAACATGGTGGTTAGTTCGAAATTGCATTCTCGTCAGGACAGCCATACAATTCGAATTAAAACCGATAGAATAGCCATTTTCTGACAATGGCGACAATTTTTAACTATGGACACCATTGGAACTGTCTACGGGCTAGTGGAAGGAGAAATAACAAAAACCAATTGAATTATATATATATATATATATATATATATATATATATATATATATATATATATATATATATATATATATATACTCTTCAGAAGTGAAATTTCAACTTCATGAAGGAATGCACGTAGCCATATGCAAATCACAGTACCGGTAGAAGAGAGCGTCATATGCAAATGATTAAACGTACAAACAAAGATATGCAAATGATTAAACGTACAAACAAAGATATGCAAATGATTAAACGTACAAACAAAGATATGCAAAAGGAACCTGTTTATTCAGTAAGGAATGTGGCCCGCACGGGCCGCTAAACGGCGACTATACAGGCCGCTAAACGGCGAGGCATACTATCGATGAGGGAATTAATGGTTGCCTGAAGTAATCCTTGCCAAGCAGAGTCCACTGCGGTTCGTCTACGGTATGAACCGGTGGCCCCCGGTGCACTTGACGTCCGATGAGAGCCCACACGATGTTCAATGGGGGAGGGATCAGGCGAGGCTGCCGGTCAGGAAAGGATGTGAATTCCGTTACAGTTGTTGAGAGTTCGCCGTGCGGTGTGGCATTGTCTTGCTGGAACACCGTGCCAGGGACGGCCTGCACCAGTGATCGAACCACAGGCATCACAACTTGTCTGATGTACCGGTCGGCTGTCAGATTACATGCAATGTGCAGAAGAGCTATCCGCTAATCGTACATGGTACCGCCCAAAAGCATGATGACCGGTGTGACGACCGGTGATATGAGCTGACAAGTGGTATACCCTGGGAAATCGCTACACGACTGTCATTCCTCCACAGGCAGAAGCGAGATTCATTCGTAAACAATACCCGATACTATTTGTCGCATGGTAAACCCATGAGCCAATATTTTCGGGAATGCGACCTAGAGTCTTCTTATTTATTTTGGGGGTCAGCCTTTCCGTTCGGCCATCTGCACTCGAAATAGAAAACCAGGATGTCGAAGCTGCTTTGGATCTCGGATTCGTACCGAAAGATTTAACGTCCTTTTCGGAAGGGTCATAGGGTCCTCGGCGACTTTGAATTAGTGGCCGAAGGAATATCAGTTTCGCAGGGGCTTGAGAAGGGGCTTTTTGTTTTGGGAAGGCCTAAAGCCAATGGCGGTGCTTTGGGGTCAAGGGGTTAAGACCCTGAATCCAATGGGATGTTTGTATGCGCCTCAGGGGCGTGTTTTAAAATCTTGGAGAGAGAGAGTTTTGGAGAATTTAAAAAGAGGAGCGAGGAGAAGGAACTGAGTTTGGAGTGAGTAAAGAAGTGTTCATAACAAGGTCCTCTGAAAAATGCTGTTCAGAGAGATGCCGTTGTTTCGGCGATTGTTCGGCGAGTTCCACATTTAAGGGCCTGTGCCTGATTTGTACTTTTTACTTCTCTCTCCGGGTTAGGGATATTTAAATATTTCATATTTTTAAATTTAATTTTTAATTACCATCTTTCACATTTTAGTCTATGAGACTATATATACGTTTGTAATTGTTTATTTGTTATCTTAAAGGGGTATGCTTTCCATTTTGAATATTTTGAATCAATTTTGTTGTAAATATTTTATATAGTGTAAATAAATTAATGTTTGTAAATACACACGGCCTTTTTCTTCTTCGCGCTCTTACCGGGCGTGTCCTAAAAAGGAAGTTACCTTAGGACAAATAATTTGCCACTATTCATTGGTCCAATTGAAATAACGAGCACACCACGCCAGACGTGCACCCCTGTATCGAGCGGTTAAGGTCACCCTAGTGGTTGGCCCCCGTGCTATCAGCTGTACTTCATGCGAATGGTTTGGGTGCACGCAAGTGCAACCTTTGATGGTTGCAAGCTGTTTCGGATGTCACTTGCCGTTGCGAACGGGTCTCGACGACACGTTAGGCGAATCTGTCGGTCTGTGCGCTCTGTCGTGCGCCTGTTCGATCCACTCCCTCTTCGGCGTGTTCTCTGATGTTCCTGTGTCCGTCATGTCACACATCGCTGGATGATACTCACGTCGTTCCCAACACGCATGGTAATTGCATGCATCGACAAACCCACGTCAAGCAGCTAGCTCCAGGATACGGTCTCGTTCCCCAACCGTTCACTGCTGGTATATAGCTCACCGACGTCTTCGAGGCATCGCTTTTTTACTTTTTCGAAAGTTCGGCTGCTGCAAATCGTCGCTGATAGCATTTAAGTGACGAGCCGTCTGCTGATCTTTATCATCCAAAACTGGGTGACACGTGACCCGATACGTACGAAAACTCCATCATTTGCATATGACTCTCTACCGATTCTGTGATTTGCATATGGCTGCGTTCATTCTTTCATGGTGTTGCAATTTCACTTTTGACGGGTGTATATATATATATATGTATATAAGGATACAAAAATTGATATGTTCTAGGAGAGGGACTGGAGAGGGGGGCGTCGTTGGCCGGGAGATATAACAACCCTATCTATGCTGCGGCGTCTTTCATTTCAGCTAAGAATTATCCTCCATACATTTAAAAATAATGGTCCTCATACATTAATAAATATTGTCTTCATTTTTTTCTCTTCACAATACAGATCCAAATATCTTCACTTCAGTTTCCGCTCGACAATCGTGGCCGCACTGGCTAGCAATTTTGCCATCTTATATCGTTTATTAAAACTAAAGAATAAAATGTTTTCAGAAAAAGACAATTTGATGCACGAGCATTGAGCAGTGCCATTTTTTTTCAAAAAAAAAACTTCCCAAAGAGATTGCTTTTCTGAATCGCTGAAAATATGAGAATTTTACTTTTGCATTTCTATGCACAATGGAAACGTGTAGGGAGAGTATTCATTTTCGTTTATAGTAGCGTAAAGGAGAAATGAAAAGAATAGGTAGATTGTAGATCACTGAGAAGGAAATATCCACTGAAGAATATTTTTAAAAAGTGACATCTCCTGAGTTCTGGTTTTACATATTAAAAAATCTGATTTGGGCAGCACATGACTTTCCTTATATAATGCAATGAATTTACTACTTTTACAGTAAAAAAAATAGGTTTTTCTTATAATAGATACTTATATTCTTTCCAAGATATTGAATTTTTGACAATCAGTTGCCATTTTCATACATTTAGCGTCATTTTTATATATTTGGCGAAATTTTCGTTAATTTGGCAACATTTAAGAAAGTCGTCAAGTTGGCGACATTCCGCCAAAAGATCGCCAAGCGTTATGGACGCAGAAATAAGTTATTCTTATAGCAGAGAAATAACTATTGGCGTTCAAATACAAAAGTATTACTCAAAGTATCTTTTCTCGTGAATGGAACGAGTTAGTTCCACGAGAATGATGTCACCCAATTTATCGCGTGATAAATATATTTTTTCTAATTTATGGGATTTTTTGATAAATTTATTTAAAAAATATGCAATATCTCGAGAACGGTTCATGCTAGCGTTCTAAAGTTTATGTCAATCGTTTTCTAAGGAAAAATTACACATGAAATGTCTATTTGCGTAACTTTATTAAAGGTTTTGACTTTTTGATGATTTTTTCAAAATTTCACTCGAAAATTTAGAAGGGTTCTGAACATTCGATTGTGTTTTAAAACAATATGTTTCTAGTATTCATAGATTGTGATTTTTGTACCAAATTTTATTCGAATCGCTCCATTCGTTCGTGAGATATCGTCTCCACAGACTCACTGACACACACACACACACAGATACCTTCACACACAGACATCACCTCAAAAATGTTCGATTCGTGGTCAGGGATGCTTGAACCACGCTCTCCCGTCGAAAACTCGAATTCGAATTTTCGACCCCGTCACAATACTTTCCTTATACATTATGTATATAAGGAAAGTAAAAATCTCATGTGCACAACACATGACTTTCCCTGCATAATGCAATGGCTCTTTCTTCCTTCACAGCGATATAATGACTTATAAGATCCGCAGCTCAATTTTTAGCACTTTCCAACATAGTTGAAAAATGTCTATGACTTTGTTCATTCTGTCTGTCTGTCCGTCCGGTCGCACGATAAATGCCGTAAAAATGACTTCATCGAAATTGTAGTATGTTGTTGAGACGGTCTGTGGGACATATGCGAATATAAATGAATAATATTACCCAATTAGTTTTGGATTGCACCCGGGTTAAAAAAATGAAATACATTGAACCCTATGGGACCTAATTTTCCAAACATTTCTTAAGCGAATTTAAAATTCCCAAATTGCTTCGAAAATTTTAGGAAATATTCAAATTATCACATAAAATATATAAAAAAAAATGTCAGCAAAATATGTTCGGTAGTTTTTTAAGTAAAATTTAAAATAATGATTACACCCATATAATATGAAGATATTACGTGACCTACATCAAAATAAAATAAGGCATCCATATTTTTTCCCAGAGTAAAAATCCTGATTTTTAAAGTCCATTTAAATTTATATTTAGTGTTGCATCCGTCCTAAAACAGAATTATTTTTGCGTATTTTCTGGGCATCTATATTCTGCGCCAACCCAATTACAATATTTTTAAGTTTAAATGATCTTCAAACTTTGATTATTTCTACAACGCAGCCTAATTTTAATGAATGTAGAATGTAAACAAATGATTGTATAAGAATTGCTGAATTTTTTTTTCACGCAAAAATTATTTAACTTTGGAGTCTCGAATAAAAGTGCATAAATGAAATATTCACTGCTTTTACATAGAAAGCCGGACGATTTTTATTTCGATGACGTCATTTGAATAAAGCTAATTTATTTTCATGAAGTTTTAAGTTTTCAAGTAAAATAAATTATTGTACTTCTGTGATAATTAAAAAAATATCAATTCTGAATGTATCACATTTTAGATGTTTAAATAAAATTTCATTTCAGTTGGAAAGTGTTTCATAATCAATGCTTTATGCATGATTGATTGTTCTTGTTTTAACATTTATTTAATATTCCATGAATTGACATTGGGCGTTTTTCATAACCTATGAGTTCATGGAGCGAACTAGATTTATGGGAATGGTGTTGACAGATTTGTTGCATAATATTGGATAGTACATATTAACAACTTTTTTAATCTTATGTAATTTCTTATAAAATTTATTTTATAAATTTCAATCAATATCTTCAGAACGATTTAAGCTAGCGTTCGGAAACTGATATCACTTGTTTATTATTGAAACATTATGTTTAGCGAAATTGCTGATTTTTAATATATTTTTTTTAATTTATTCAAAAATCGGAGAATCTTCTCAATATTTCGATTGCGTTTAAAATCAAAGGGTTGCCGTTTTCACTGAAATAATCGTGCCAAATTATTTTCCGGACGCTTCATTCGTTCGTGAGATATCGCTTCCACATACTCACCAACACACACACACACATACATACAAACATACATGCACACACAAACATGAATACACACAGACATCATCTAGAAACATTCGATTCGTGTTCAGGGATGCTGAGCGTGCTCTTTCGCCGAAAAATCAAATTCAAATTTTTAACCCCGTTACAATACTTGCCATATACAACGTATGTGTTTACGGGAAGTAAAGCAAAGAATGACTGTTTACATCAAGAACCTCTTCAAAATATGATAAATTGTTTTGCAATAGGAATGATTTCAAGAATTCCCCCCCCCCCCCCCCCCTCACTTCAAAGCTATAACGAAAAATCTGATGTGGGCAGCATATGACTTTCCCTGCAGACTCAAATTCTTTTTTTTTAATTTCTTTAATAATTCATTAGATTGAGTTTGATTGCACAAAATAACACTAAATTTGCATTTAATTCAATTTTTGTTTTTATTTGGTAATTGGACATTTTCCCGAAAGCGACGTAACAAAAATGCGAGAAATCTCAAATATCTTGAGAACGGTTAGACCTGAAGTAATGGAGTTGGTTACATTCTTTTCCTCGTCAAAAATTGCGTGTAAAATAAGAATTTAATTGATACATTTGAACATACGTAGTCTTTTTTTTTTTTTTTTCAGATTTTGGCGATTTTTGCGGGCCATTTCGTAAAAAAAGGCAGATTGTTCTTTTTCGAATCGTATCAAAATCTAATCAGCGCCAGAGTATCCTACAAGTGCAGCGTCTGGTAAATTCCACGCCACCCTGTTTTCCTGGACCGCAGCTTGCTCGTCTGTTGGCGACTACCAGTCGTGGGGGTAACGAACCTGTTAGCCTTGATGGTAGATCAGGTCCTCACGGCTGTCTGATAAAGTTACTTATCTAGCAAATTTTGTGGAATTTGGTCGATTACTACTTTAGCTAGAGTGGATAAATGAAACTTTTACGGTACATTTAGCAAAAAAAGGCGGGTTCTGTTTCTCCTAATCGTACCAAAAGCTAATCAGCACCAAGGTCACACCAAAGTGACTTACCTACCAAATATTATGAAATTCGGTCAATTAGTTTTTGAGTTAGAGTGGATACATACATTGCACCGACACACACATAGACAGATAGGCACGCAGACACACACACAGACGTCACGCTAAAAATAGTATTTTCGTGTTCTAGAGGTCCCAAATCGTGTATATCCGTCGAAAACTTGAGTTGCGATTTTCGACATGATTCCAATACTTTCCCAATACATTACAATGTATTGCAGGGAAAGTAAAAATCTGATATGGGCAGCACATGACTTTCCCTGCAGACTTATATCCACGTTCTCCTTATTTTAATTAAATTTATTTCACTTTTAATTCAATTTTCGTTCTCATTTGGTAACTGGATTTATTTTTAAAAGTGGCGAAGAGCAAATACGAAAAAACTAAAATATCTCGAGAACGACTAGTCCCAGTGTAATGGGGTTGGTCTTATTCTCTTCTTCGTTAAAAATTAAGTATTAAATAAGAATTTAATGGATGTATTTGAGCATACGTAGTTTTTTATTTGAGATTTTGGCGATTTTTGCGGGTTATTTTGGAAAAAAAGGCAGGTTAATTTTTCCGAATTGTACCAAAATCTAATCAATACCAGCGTGTCCAACAAGTGACTTATCTGCCGAATTTTGTGAAATTCGGTCAATTGATTTTTCAGCTAGCACACAAGTGACTTACTTACAAAATTTTATGAAATTCGGTCAATTAGTTTTTTAGTTAGAGTGGATACAAAATCTACACAAACAGACAGACACACACACACAGGCGTTACGCTAAAAATAGTTTTTTAGTATTCTAGAGGTCTCGAAACGTGTAGATCCGTCGAAAACTCGAGTTGCGATTTTCAACATCATTCCAATTCTTCCCCTATACATTACCATGTATTGCAGGGAAAGCAAAAATAGTTTCCTCTCTAAATCTTCTTTTATCTATCTTTTATATTTTTCTTTTAATCTAGAAATGTTACATGCGACTCTAGTGCCACGTGGTCGCGATGTCTGGTTTAGGATCAGACAAATTCAATATATTCTAAAAGGCAACAAGGATGATGAAAGCTCGAAAATAGCGAGACGGTGGATGCGAAAGTGTGTTTACAAAAATTGAGACGAAGATCTAAGCTATTGAAATGTGTTGTTTTGTACTAACGTTCGCTTTTCACAAACATATATTTAAAATGAAGCCTTGGCTGGAACGAAACGTATTCTATGTTCTTTCCATGTAATGTAAATGGATTTCATTTGGCTTCTTCTTCTTCGACCCAGACCGTCCGACCTACCAGAAAGGTATCTGTTTGGACGGCCGGGAAGTTCCACCCAATTTAGACCGGAACCAAGAGGGGGAGCATTCACAGGGACCGTACCCTCCCTCCTTCCCCTGCCACCAACTTCTCGGAATGACTTACGGACCCACATGTTTAACGTGATCTTACTCCGCGTGAACACGGCGGCAGTGACAGGAATCGAACCCGCGCCGTCCCGCAGTTCCTGCACGCTAACCACTGGGCTGTCGCGCCCCCGGATTTCATTTGTCTGTATTAATTATTAATTTATGCTAACCTATCAGGGCCGTAGCCAGGCACGAGCCAGAGGGGCTAAGCCCCCCCCAAGAGGTATACTCAGCCCCCCCCCCCCCTGATATAAATATTAAATTTTAGTAGAAAAATGAAATTTCATTCAAAATATTACCAAAATTTTGCATAAAAAATTCTTTATAATTTTTTTTTTTTATGAATTACTTTTTTTAAAGTTTTAACTTGGCTGAATTTGTGGTTATATTGATGATCCATTTATTTACATATTTAATTTAAAAATTATGACAATAGTATTTAGGATACTAGCTTATATAGTATTGGGGAGTTCACTATAATACATTACAGTCAAAATCAACTGGTAAGCAGTTAAGATTTAATATTGAGCATTAACTTGATTTAATTTTCAGAAATTGTGTTCGATTAATTAACTGCTCTACTACTAGTTAATGCTTGTATTAAAATCAATTGTAATTAGTATTATTATGTATAGTAGCTACATGGATATTAATAACCAACTCTTAGCTTACAAATATAAATATGTAATTATTTGCTAATAATTTAAAGATTGAAATATATAATAGCAACTATTATGGTTTATAAATGCTAATGATTAATTGTGTTTCTGGTGAGCCCTCTTACAAGACTGTTGAGCTCCCTTGAATTTCACTCAGCCCCTTTTCAATCTCGTCTTTGGCTACGGTCCTGTAATCTATTCATATGCGTTTCATATGAGTAGTTTTGTAGAAAACGTTATTGAGCAGACAATGTCAGTGGCATAGTTAGAATGGGCTGGGAGGTTACCAGGTTGAACTGGGCAATCTCCCTAAAAATGTTTTCTCGTTCATTATTTCAAAAAATCTGATGTGGACAGCACATGACTTACTTTCCTTGTAGACTTATATTCGCGTTCTCTTTATTTTAATTACACTTAATTCACTTTTAATTCAATTTTCGTTCTCATTTGATAACTGGACTTCTTTTCAAAGGTGGCGTAGAGAAAATACGAAAAAACTAAAATATCTCGAGAACGGCTAGTCCTAGTGTAATGGGGGTGGTCTTATTCTTTTCTTCGTTAAAATTTACGTATTAAACAAGCATTTTATGGATATATTTGAGCATACGCAGTTTTTTATTTTAGATTGTGGCGATTTTTGCGGACCATTTTGCAAAAAAAGGCAGGTTATTTTTTTCAAATCATACCAAAATCTAATCAGCACCAGGATGTCCCACATGTGATTTATCTACCAAATTTTGTGGAATTCGGTTAGTTAGTTTTTCAGCTAGAGTGGATACAAGCTTTTGCGGGCCATTTCGCAAAAAAAGGCGGGTTCTTTTATCCCGAATCATACTCAAAACTAATCAGCTGCAGATTCGCCCACAAGTGACTTACCTACCAAATTTTGTGAAATTCGGTCAATTACTTTTTTAGTTAGAGTGGATGCAAAATCTGCACAGACAGACACACAGACACACACACAGACGTCACGCTAAAAATAGTTTTTTCGTATTCTAGAGGTGTCGAAACGTGTAGATCCGTCGAAAACTCGAGTTTCTATTTTCGACATGATTCCAATACTTTCCCTATACATTACCATGTATTGCAGGGAAAGTAAAAACAGTTAAAATATTAAGATTAAAACATTTTAAAAATTCCCCCCCCCCCCCTCAGTTCAGAAAAGAATTCTGGCTGTGCCTCTACCAAATTCAATCCCCCTTCCCAAAAATTGTGCGTGTTCCGTATATGAATTTTAGCTCACCATTTTGCACACACTGAGGCGCATGTAACATTTCTAGATTAAAAGAAAAATATAAAAGATAGATAAAAGATTTAGAGAGGAGAATTGGGTATTTTGCATTTTTGCATACCTATCGATTAGGTATTTAGAATTTTTGGTAAATTCCCAAATATTTTTTTTTTCTTTTTGAGAGAGGAGAAGACGTGAAAAATTTGTAAAATTTCATGTCCTCCTCACTCAAACGAGGAAAATCAAGAATGAAGGGGAGTCCCGTGATAAATGTTGGTAGGGACAATTTGTATGGACGGCCCTGTAGGAGGGACTATGCCCGGGGCACGTATCCCCCTTCCCATCCCTCGTTTCTATATCCATGGTTTTATTAAAAAAATTAAAGCCTCACAAAGAAATGGATAATGGATTAAGAAACTGTTTTTGTAATTTAAAAACATCAAATTTAACAACATCTGTGCTTTTTTGTATTCAATATAGAAACCTCAAATTAAGTATTCTTTGTTTTATATATATATATATATATATATATATATATATATATATATATATAGTTAGAAAAATGCCATAATACCGATAATAGAAAAGAGCAGCACCGGCCCAAATTCGAAAATTAACCAGAATTAAATTCATCTTCAGTTCTGAGTATTTAATTCTAATTAACCCAAACAAATACCTGTTTCAGGTTGAGCAATAGTACATTACTATAAATGCCCAAACTCAGATTACAGGCACCAAAAGATGAAATATTGATCCATTATATATATATATATATATATATATATATATATATATATATATATATTAGAAAAACATAATAATAAAAATCAAGAGTTATTAACATTACCATAGAAGCAAAACCAAGGCCATTTTGCCGATAAGAGAAAAGAACAGCACCGGCCCAAATTCGATGATTAATCAGTATTAAATTCATCTTCAGGTCTGAGTATTCAATTTTAATTAACCCAAAGAAATGCCTGTTTCAGATTGAGCAATAGCACATTACTATAAATGCTCAAACTCAGACTACAGACATCAAAAGATGAAAAACGAAGATAAGAAACATTAAGGAAATCTGTATTTCCATGGGGCATGAACCCTTCTTCACCACGTGTATACGCGATCAACCTCATCAGAATGAATTATCTAGAAGTACCGGAATGAGCATGTCTAAATACAACCAGGGAAGCAGTACGAACGTTCACAGCAACACTCCTAGACCCGTCCAGTGAGTCAGAGCAGGAGACAGGACAATTACCTGTATAAGCAATTCAGAATATGAACATGAAGCAAACATGAAAATTCTTACTAAACAAGTGATTCATAGAAGAAATGGATAAACTAGAATACCACTATACACCATTATAAGGGCTCTCAAATCATAGTTTCAAACTGGCTAAAGTTACAATTTTTTAGCGAAAATAAAATTCAAAACATTAATATTAATGTATCTTATTTTCCGATTTTTCTAATTCTTTTTAGCTTATTTTATTATTATCCATATTTATTTATTTATATAATTAATAAATAATTATAATTTTTTTTTTCTCCCCCGATGTTATCGAGTGGAAGTTGATACAACGAGTTGATAATTTTAATAACGAATTTGGGAAGATATGCATTATTAGTCGCTGTACTCAATAATTCCATAAAATGTGCTAATTTATAATTTTCATCACAAATTTTATTGATTCTAAGAACCTGGTTTATTATAATATTTCTAAAAACTGATATATGCAAACAAGAGTCAAAATGCTGAATTTTACATGTATTAAATTTAAAATTCTGTCTTTTATCATACAAGTTTATAACCATATTACAATTTTCTAAATTTAAATCCAAAATGTTTGCAACATTAGAGTCATTATTACTTGCATTTAATTGTAAATTACTAGGATAAAAGTTAAATACTATAGGGATATTAAGGGATACACATAATATGTCTTCTAAATATCTAAACATGTGCATATTATGCAAGCTTGGATTAATGTTCTTTTCATATATATATATATATATATATATATATATATATATATATATATATATATATATATATATATATATAATTTGCACCAAAAAATGAAAAATTGCTAACATTTATAATAATTAAAATCTGCTGAAAATTAAAAGCAGAAGTTCTTTAATTAACCTAATTTGGCCATAAAAAAATAAAATACATTCCTTTGCGGCTTTACCAAATGCTATACTGCTATTGATCCAAAGATCATCATAATGTAAGCAATTTTATGAAATGTAAAAGGTCGCTAACCAGAAAAATATATTAGGAAATCACACCGTCAGCAGCTTTCGTAAGAAAAGTTTCAACCTTTCACGTCAACAAGCTTATCAAAACAAAAGCCTAAAATGCAATCCTAGGTTTGCAGCGCCATCTGTGGAGTAAAAGAAAAAGATAGGAAAACAGCGGTGCTTGAATCGTGTTACCGGTATTGTGATGTTTTCGTGTTTATGAAATTTCGTCAGAAAACCGTAACTATTTTCTTCGATAACATGTTTTTAGTACTTATAGTACTTATATTCTATGCAGAAATCAAGAAATAGAAACGTGCATTTTGCTCATTTTTTGTTCCAAACCGCATATTTTATTTGAAAATTCAGAAATTAGAGCATTGAATTTTTCTCACACGCCCCCCCCCCCCCCCCCCCAAATATGCTACCCTTATTAAGATTAGCAGAAAGGATTTTTATAACCTTTTTATCACCTTCACACCTCTCGTAATAATGAAACCTTACGTATTTACACCCCTTCCTTAAAGGGGGCGCGGTAGCCCATTGGTTAGCGCGCTGGAGTTGCACTCGGTAGGCCCGGGTTCGATTCCAGCCACTGCCAAAACTGCCGCCGTGTTCATGCGGAGTACGATCACGTAAAACATGTGGGTCCGAAAGTCCTTCCGAGAGGTTGGTGGTAGGGGAAGGAGGGTACGGTCCCTGTGGATGTCTCCCCCACTGGGTTCCGGTCTAAATTGGGTGGCACTTCCCGACCGTCCAAACAGTTATCTTACACCTTTCTGGTAGGTCGGACGGTCTGGGTTTCAACAACAACAACCCCTTCCTTAAAAGGGTCGCGGTAGCCCATTGGTTAGCGCGCTGGAGTTGCATTCGGTAGGCCCGGGTTCGATCCAGCCACTGCCAAAACTGCTTCAGCCACTGCTGAAAATATATTCTATGTTTTTTGGGGCATTAAATATAGTTTTAATATAATCTAAGCATTGTATTTTATCTTTCAGCAAATATTTCGCAACTGTTTAAGCAGAATTTCGGCGAAATATGTGTACCGCGAAAGTTAACAAAGCGCGGATAGGGCAGAAAATTTACTGACGCTCACCCTTAAGTGTACCGATCATGATGTACAGATCATTTATTTCATCAGATAAAATAAAATACAAAGGAAGGACAAGTGACAAAATTAATACTTCAATTTGAAATTTTGATAATAGAACATTTTAGAGGTTTTTTAGTTTGGAATGTAACTCTTCTTTCTTTAATATATGTAAAAGTAGGGCAAGTTTTTAGAATGGATGGAGGATAATTTTTGAAGTCGAAATAGAGCAACTTCTATAGGATACTATAGTAACCCTTCCCGAAGGTTGCACCAATGTCCTTTCGTGCAACCTTCACGTCACGAAATGTGACTAAAATGTCCAGTCGCGAGTGGCGGTGTGGCGTTCCAGCAACGCTGTTTAAGTGTACCGCTGATGTACACATCATTTCATCAGATAAAATAAAATACGAATGCAGGTCACGATAAAATTAATACTTCAATATAAAATTACTTCAATATAAAATTTTAATAATAGAACTTTTTAGAGGTATTTAGTTTGGACTGTAACTCATGTTTCTGTAATATTTGTAAGAGTAGGACAAGTTTTTAGAATGGATGAAGGATAATTTTTTAGGTCGAAATAGAGGACATCAATTTCTTTAGGATATTATAGTAACCCTTCCCTAAGGTTGCAACAATGTTTTTTTGTGAAAACTTCACGTCACGAAATGTGACTAAAATGTCCAGTCACGAGTGGAGGTGTGACGTTCCAGCAACGTTGTTTAAGTGTACCACCGATGATGTACAGATCATTTCATCAGATAAAATAAAATACGAATGCAGGTCACGATAAAATTAATACTTCAATATAAAATTACTTCAGTATAAAATTCTAATATTAGAACTTTTTAGAGGTATTTAGTTTGGACTGCAACTCTTCTTTTTTTTAACACTAGAACGGCGGAAGCGAACCGCATAACTACTTTGAGAAACAATTCCTCCAAATCGGCTAATCCCAGCCCATGAAATTTTATGACTTTTCTTATTTTCTTAAAGTTATTAAAAACACAGAAGAAAATTATTCTAGGTTTTATAATAAGAGAACAAACCAACGAACAAGACCGATGGCAGCGGTCAAAGTGGTTATGCAATCAAAATGACCGCTTCCGTCGCTCTAGTGTTAATATTTGTAAGAGTAGGACAAGTTTTCAGAATGGATAAAGGATAATTTTTTAGGTCGAAATAGAGGACATCAACGTTTTTAGGATACTATAGTAACCCTTCCCGAAGGTTGCGCCAATGTCCATTCGTGCAACCTTCACGTCACGAAATGTGACTAAAATGTCCAGTCACGAGTGGCGGTGTGGCCTTCCAGCGCTGTTTAAGTGCACCGATGCTGTACAGATCATTTCATCAGATAAAATAAAATACGAATGCAGGTCACGATAAAATTAATACTTCAATATAGAATTTTTAGAGGTATTTACTCATAGTTTAGGCTGTAACTCTTTTTTCTTTAATATGTAAAAGTAGGTCAATTTCCTAGAATGGATGGAAGATAAATTATTCAAGTCGAAATAGAGGCCATCTACTTCTTTTGGATACTATAGCAAACCTTCCTTCAAGTCACGTAAAGGTGACAAAAACTAAACGTCACACGCCACAGTGCTTATAACGTCGTTTGAATGTAAGGACACTGTATAAATTCATCAAGTCACCCAGATACTGACTAGTTGGTGACTTTTCATTATTTTCCATACGCCGAATAAATACGAACAAATACCTAAACGATCTTAGTTTACAATTGAAGGATAATGTGCAAAAACCTTGTTTGTCAATTTTTGGCGATTTTTGCTTTTTAATGTTAGCTCATAGAGAATTTACTTTGTGCAAGAACGATGTACATCTGTTTGACATACAATGAGATTTGTGCGGAAAACAGTTACCTAAGACAGCAGTTACCAGAGCTGCCCATAGGGAGGATTGGATACCACTCAAATCAGTAGACTGGGTTCCTGTCCGGGCACCCAATATTCTTGTTCTGAGGCTGGAGAAGACATAATTCACAAAGACGGGGAAATCAAATACGGAGGGTGGCCTGTGATAAATATTTGTAGGGGAGCCCACAATTTGCATGGGGGGGGGGGGGGGGGTCCTACAATCAACTTACGATTACAAAGAAAAATCACGATGTGATAAAATTTGCCACATACTATGTACTTCCAAGTGACATTTGGTTGTACTATCAACTTGAGCCAGATGCATAAAAAGACTAATGTCATACACAGAAACAAATGACGAGTCATCATTGGACTTCGTTCTTTAATATACCCCCCATTTACACAGTTACCTTATTAATTACGACGGAAGAGTAATTTAATGGTTGCTTTCATTCAAACTACTGAATTCATACTTCAATAAAGCTACATTTTGCTATAATACACAATTATTTATTCACTTTAGTGCAGCTTTGCATTTTGGACCAGGACCGTAGCCAGGTAGGGGCCAGAGGGGGTTAAGCCCCGCAAGAGGTATACTCAGCCCCCCCCCCCTCCCTGAAAAAAATATTAATTATTTAGTAGTGATATGAAATTTCATCCAAAATGTCATCCAAATTTTGCATAAAAAATTTCTTTATGATATATTTTTATAAATTACTTTGTTTTAAAGGTTGCTTAATTTAGCTGAATTTGTGGTTATAATGATGATTAATTTATTTACATATTTAATTTAAAAATATTTAAATATTAAGACAATAGCGTTTGAATATTTTTGTATTATTGCGGGGTTCACTTATATACATTCAAAAATCAAAATCAACTGATAAGTAGTTAAAAGTTAATATTAAGCGTTAACTTGTACTAACTTTCACGAATTTTCTTCGATTCATTAACAGTTTTGCTGCTAGTTAATGTTTCTATCAAAATTAATTGTATTTATTATATATTAATATTAATTATTATTATATATGAATTTTCCTAATCAACTCTTAGCTTACAAATATAAATAGGCAATTATTTCTTAATAATTGCCTATTGAAATATATGATGGTAACTATTTAATAAATGCTAATGATTAATTGTTTTGGTGAGCTCCTTCTTCAAGATTGTTGAGCTTCTTTGAATGTCACGCCAGTCCCTCTTGAATTTCGTCTATAGCTACGGCCCTGTTTTGAACTTGAATGGTTCTTGCATCCATCCCTTCAATTCACCTAAGCGATCGGCTAGTGCCCCAGCAAATGGAATATTCTGGGCTTATTTTACCATATAGCAAAAGCAAAGCGAATAATAAGCCCCCTTATGAAGACATATCACCATTTAGGTACAATATAACGGAAAAAATTGCGGCTGTTCTATCTAAATCTGACCTTATTATTTACTTTTGCATCACAACGCTTCACATTGTATTCTACATTTTGATTTTCATCGGAACTTTTTTTTTCGTCTTCTCCGCTATTCTGTTTGAGGTCATACCCAGACGCCTGGAACTATCGGCTTCGCCTCCCGACTTGGTCGACCTTTGCGACGACCACAAAGCTGGGCAGCTAGCTAGCTCTCCGACGCCCCAGAAACCGCCAATAACGCTTTCCCAGCTTTCGAATGGCTAAACACCGTAGAAAGCGGACCGAGTCTGTGCGAAAAGCGATGAAGAAAAAAGAAAAAAAAAAAGAACATGCAACGCTTAGCATGTGCCCCAAATTTCTTTTCTTTCGTTTATTTGACTGCTATCCGTTGACTTTCCTGTTTGAAGACCTCTTGGAATGAGATGATTATATCTCAATGGAACAAACAAAAAAAGAATTGTGTTCATAGAATAAATACGGTATTACATAAAGTGGTGTAAAACAAATAGCGGAAGACTATTTTCAAATTTTAATGGAACATTTAATATGTATTTACACACATAACTAGATATTTATGATTATTGGCAACTGCCTTCTATGAATTTCGTTTTGTCTGTTGCACGCTCAAGTGCTTTGATTACAGACAGTACGTTATGCCATTCGGTAAAAAGGGCCTATCCACTTCGTTTCTAATTATTTGATCAAAAGGAATGTGATTGTGTTTTCTGACCTCATATTTCGTGCTCAGAATATATTAAATCACGCAATTCAGAGAATGAGGATAAGTTTAATATGCAAAATGTGATGTAGTGTGTATTCCCACATTTTCTACAACTATTTGAGACATAACACTTAACTCAATAAGTCTCCGGTCTGACAGACAAACCCATATGATTTCTGGATAATACCAACCTTCAAACGATACGTGTCAAAATTTTATGACATTCTGACAATTAGTTTACAGGTTACAATGGTTTTAGTGACCGCAGTCTTGTAATTTTCAAAACAATGGATAAAAAAAGAATTTCGTGTGTTGATTAAACATTGTGTTTTGATGGGGAAAAATGCTGTTGAAGCCAAACAGTGGCTTGATAAACGTTATGGAGACTCTTCACCAGGGAAATCAACTATTATTGACTGGTATGCTGAATTTAAACGCGGTCGTGCAAACACCGATGATGCTGAACGCTCTGGTCGCCCAAAATCGGTAGTTGTTCCGGAAAACATAAAAAAAGTCCACAAAATAGTTTTGAAAGACCGTAAAGTGAAGTCGCGTGAGATAGTTGACACCTTAAAGATATCAGAAGGTAGTGTGTTTACAATTTTGCATGAAAATTTGAGCATGCGTAAGTTGCTTTCGAAGTGGGTGCCGCGTTTGCTCACACCGGACCAAAAACAACAACGCGTCGACGATTCAGAGCGCTGTTTGGAGCTGTTCAAGCGAGATAAGAAGGATTTCTTACATCGGTATGTGACAATGGATGAAACATGGATCCATTACTACACACCTGAATCAAAAAGATCGTCAGCTGAGTGGACAGCAGCCGGTGAAAGTCGTCCAAAGCGACCCAAAACCCAAAAGTCAGCTGGCAAGGTTATGGCATCCGTATTTTAGGACGCGCATGGTATTTTGTTCATTGACTATCTTGAGAAAGGTAAAACTATCAATAGCGAATATTACATGGCATTTTTGGATCGATTGAGTGTAGAAATCAAGAAAAAACGGCCTTACATGCAAAAGAAAAAAGTGCTGTTCCACCAAAACAATGCCCCGTGTCACAAGTCGATGAAAACGATGGTTAAATTATATGAACTACTCTTCGAATTACTTCCTCACCCACCGTACTCTCCAGATCTGGCCCCAGCGACTACTGGATTTTTGCAAACATCAAAAAGATGCTCCAGGGAAAGAAATTTGGCTCAAATGAAGAAGTGATTGCCGAAACTGAAGCCTATTTTGAGAGCAAAGACAAATCGTTCTACAAAAAAGGCATCGAAAAGTTAGAGGAGCATTGGAATGAATGTATCACTCTTGAAGGAAAGTATGTTGATGAATAAAGTCGAATTTCTAAAAAAACAATTGTTTTTATTAGATAGACCGGAAACTTATTGAGTGGGCCTTGTACAGTGTTGAAAACCCAGACCACACGACCAACCCGAAGGCTTATGGTAGCAAGATGTGTGGCCGGCCCTTGTACAGTGTGATGAAATCGAACACACTGTAACAATATTGGGAATAAACAGAGCACAAACAGTATAGCTATATATGTGATGAAAATGGGTTGAAAATTCCGTATGTGATGAACTGCTTATACGTATTAAATCTTATGTGATAAACCGGACACATATAGTAAGTCTGTATTATGAACTGAACACATGCAACCAGCCTCATGGGATGAATTAGACACCCCAGATTTTGCTCTTCTCTAAGGGCAATGAAATATCAATTGATTATTATATCCTATGTCGCTGCAACATATAGCCTACTGTGTCGACATTGCAAAATTGTGGCTTATTTTAGGATTTCGTGCCGCAGTGCAGTTAATGGCTATTTTGGCAAGACCTCTTTAATCATTTTTAGCAAGAACAAAACCAGCACGGCACACTGGCGCTAGTTGCTGCTAGTGACTATGAATGGAATTGCATTCCGAAATTTCAATAAAATTACGTAAAATTTAGAATTATTTCTGGTTTTTTTAATACTAACTAACATTATAAAATGTAATGGTTTACGCCCAGATGGCGGGGCAGACCGCACATGCGCGTAAGCATAGTCGTAACAGCATTGTTTGTCTGGATTGTTCGATTAGAGGAGGTTCATCGTTTCGATCGTGAAATGATCAACATTGCTACCGATAGAATGAAGAACTGGTACGATATCAGAGCTAATAAAGGGAAATTCCAGGATGGCGACAAAATGCGGCTGTTTAACCCTAGGTGACGACCAGGATTTTCGCCGAAACTACAGTACAACTGGGAATGATAGTGTTATTTATCAAATTCAGAAATCGTCTTCAACCAATCAACCAAGCATCCATATCGCCAGATTAGTTCCTTATTATGGACCGCAGTAGGTTGATACCGCTCAAGACGAGCAGTCTTAAGGAGAGGACAGTGTTACGAATATGTAAAAAGTTCCATTGTCCTTTGCCCCTATTCAAGTCCTTTGCTCTATTCAAGGAGAAAACACCTTTACAGAGAGCGTGAATGTAGGATTGCCATATTTTGAATGTCGGTGAGGGGGTGCCAGGTTTGGGGATTTATCACCAACTTGACGACTAGAACTTAACGAAATAATGAATATTCTGTGCGATACAAGTTTCTTCTGGGAGTTTCTACGGAGAATATATGAAAGGAGTCATCGCTGACTTGGAGAGCAGTTAACATGATACGAGCTAACATGAATTGTGCGATACGTCACTTTTTTTAGAATAATAGCGACTATTTTGTACATTGTATACTGAGTGTACACCCATAATTCCAGATAATACGTCATAGCAATATCGACTGTACACATATTAAGCATGAAATATTGAAAAGAATAATAGAAAAATGTTACACTTTTTAATGAAAGAAAAATTCTAGATTAGCATATATATATACTACTTACGGCATTACTTATGCCGAAAGAAATCTATCAAAATTGTTTGTTTTGTCATTGGTCTTTCATTTTTGTCCATTCATCTTTTAATTTTATCAGCGTTATGGTTAATATTAGACACTTCTGTGAAGTTTGAAACTATTTTGCAATTTCGAATATTACAAAAATGTGAACGCAATATTACTTATTAATGATGTATACCACTGCAACAAAGTTATAGATTGGATTTTTGTTATAACAGATATTATACCTTATCCTTATGGTATAACTGTATTGTATTATTAGCGGATATTAAGAAGAGACTGAGTTGAGTGAAGTCCATGAGAAAATCGAGTGGAGTTTTCCAATCTAACATTTTCCAAACAATTCATACACTTCTGATTATCGGATTATCCATATTTCATTCTTAATATATTAATTCATAGCGTTCATATTCCACATTGTATAATGTACTACTACTACTCTTGATTAGAAATCTCGAAAATCGTCTGAAAAACTTTTCAATTATGCAGGAAAATGCGAATATCGCGTGACCGGGACAACTAAACTCCTCTTTTGAAGCATTTTTTAGCTCCACCAGGTGGCGAATTGGTGGAGCTTTTAAAGAAAGTCAATTTGCGCTGTTCCCTCTTCTTGTTGAGAGCTTGTAACAAGCTTTTCTACATAATAAAGCTTAAATCTAGCACAATTGGTCACGCTACCATAAATAAGCGGCCTTCTGCTTCGATTGTTAGATCTGTGTTACGTATAGTGGTCGCACGCGAATCGTAAATACTGAGAGATGAGCAGCGTGAGCACTACCGCTACTTCAGTTTATAATGTCGGTATTGTTAGTTATATCATTTGTTATTTTTATAAAGTAGGATTGGATATAACCTAGATTTCCGCGATTGTACACGTACTGGTTAGTGCTTTTATGCTCTGAAATTGTTCAAAAGATTCCGCAGCGTAGTGATGAATTTACATCTTTAGGCTAAGATTTCAGAATAAGATATAAAATATCATATTTTTACGTTCTCATACAATAGAATATATCGATAAAGTATTGGTTCCATGAAAATTTTCGATTTCGGAATTATGATGCCAATATATGTTTCGGGACCTTCTGAACACATTTTGACTATTTTTAGAGTCATGTCCGCCTGTCGTCTATCCTTGGTCGATTTCTTTTATACACTATAGTTGTCTTTAGTTACCTTACACCTTTCTGGTAGGTTGGACGGCCTGGGTCTCAACAACAACACTATAGTTGTCACAGATATTAATGGATTTTCATGAAACTTTATATATCTGGCTTTGTTAACGTAAAAATCTGGAACTAGATAGAATTTTTTTAAATTCGATCGAAAATTTCTAAATTAATTTTCTAAATCTCTATTTTCTTAACATTGCAGCATAGGACAAAAGTTGACATAATTATACGTGAAAAGAATTATTTGTGGCTCAGTTATCACGAAATTGCATAATTTCAACCATTCTAGTGAAAGGTTGACGCGATATAATTTTGCGTTCGTGACGTCATTGTCCCCACACGAGGGATACATTGCCAAACTTGATATCAATTGAAATATTTTTTCAAGCCCTTTAAAAGGAAGGATAACGTGCTATAATTGTTATCATCTGGACCATATTATACATGTTTTTTAAATTTAGTCTTGCAAAATTTGCATTAAAAAAAAAAAAGAAAAATATAGCAAATTTTGAAAATAGATGTTGCGAGGAAAATTAAAATTTCCCTCGCAACATCTATTTTCAAAATGAGTTACATCTTCAGAATGAGTTACATCTTCAGAATTGGAAGAGAAAGTCCTTAGTGAGTATTCCTACTTTCTCCAGAATTAATATTGAACCCATACCAATAGTGATGGGCACTATCGAATAATTTCAATTATCGAGCAAATAGTAATAGTAGTTAAAAACTATCGAAACTATCGATAGTTTTCTGTAACGTAGTGTTTGTTCAGCATTACTGGATAACGCCATAATTCAAAGTCTAGTTATAGCAAAGTTACTTAGATGCTTAAATACAAAACTACGAAACGCCATAAAAGTGACGTAATGAAATATCTGCCTAAAATAAATTTCAATAAGCGGTAAAAGTTTTAGTAACTATTTGCTACCAAAATTAATTTTGTGGATGCTCCCTTATTTTTCAATTGAAAATTTAATCAAGGATAATTAAGTCAAATTGGATCGTATTGCATCCAAATTTACTTTTAGTTTTGCTAAATACGGTATAGGTGACATATTTGTAATTTGATTTCTTTTTATAGAGGGGGCTGTATAAAAAATTAATTTTCTTAACCTTTTACAAAAATGGGGCACAGCATTTAATCTATTTCATAATTTTCCACCTTATTTAAAGCATTTTTACGATTGAGACAATGCGTCTACCAGTCTACAACCAACCGTCAAATAAAAAAAAAAAAAAAAAAAAAAAAATTCCACTGTTTACTTTTCGTGAGCCACCCTGTATCCAGGGTTGCCAGGTGGATTTAAGCAAAACTAGCCAAAACATAATCTAAAATGCCGACGCGGTGGTAGAACGGTCAAGGCAAGCGTTTCTTAGCTATCGTTCGACTGCTGGGTTGTAGATTCGAGTCGCACCTTCAGGCATGAATGTTGTGTCGTTGGTTGCGGTGTGTTCCGACCCCCACTTGTGCGCCGGGACAACGTCATGTGACGTCTAATAGGTTCACGGTTCTGGCCTGTGTATAGGCGAATGATGATATATCAATTGCCAGGCCATTGGAAAAAAAAATCTAAAATTAGCCAAATTTAGCCAACTCAAACATGCATTCTCTGTCGGCAAATAAAACTCTTCAGCACGGAATTTAAGCTTACATAAATCAAAATTGTTCACATATGTACAGAAACCTAACTAATTTTTTATGAAAAATTTATTTTAAATTATGGTTTTCAAAATTAAAATTAAAGAAAGCGTTGCAATTCAGATGCTTTTAACTGTATATTATATGCTAATACCAAATTCCAACTACCGGATCCTTAAGAAATGTTCAAAATATACTGACATTATAACAAATTGAAAAAAAAAAACAGTTTGTAGAGGAGGTATCACTTAACAAAAGATGCTAATAGTAGCATAAAAATGTCAAGGAGAGCCTACAATATTTTTTCCAAGATTCAAAGATTAATATTAATATTAACATTTTGGAGAATTTAGACTAATTTAAAAGGATTAAACGGGAAAACTTCAACTAATTAAAATAAAATGACATTTAATCTGATTAATGGAATGTTTTAATTTAATTAAAAAGAAGTTGAAATGATATTTTCTAAAACTTGATCATCCATAATTAATCCGTTCCACTTACTCGTTTTATTTCCTTTATTTTAACACAACTTTTCATAGTATAAACTTTCATAAACTTGCGCCAGCCAAGATTTACAAATATAAACCAAATCTGACGGAAAATCTGCCAAATTGCCGACACAACTATCATTCACAATATATTGTAACACGCTAATTTAACTTTTAATAATGTCAGATTTTTAAACCAAATTTACTATTGACAGGTTTCCAAATCAAAAACATTAAAATAATTTAAATAACAAATTGAATTATATAATAACAAGAAAGATCAATCGTACATAAAGCATTAATTATGAAACACTTTCCAACTGCAATGCAATTTATTTAAACATCTCTAAAATGCGATACATTAAGCGGTAGTATTTTTAAAATTATCACAACATTACATTAATTTATTATATTTGAAAACTTCATCGAAAAAAATGAACTTTATTCAAATGATATCTTTGAAATATAAGTCGCCTGGTTTCAACATCTCTAAAATGCGATACATTCAGCGGTAATATTTTTAAAATTATCTCAATACAATAATTTATTACATTTGAAAACTTAAACCTTCATTGAAAAAAATGAACTTTATTCAAATGACGTCATTGAAATATAAGTCGCCTGGTAACATCTCTAAAATGCTATACATTCAGCGGTATTTTTAAAATTATCACAATAATACAATAATTTATTACATTTGAAAACTTAAAACTTCATAAAAAAATGAACTTTATTCAAATGACGTCATTGAAATATAAATCGCCTGGCTCTGTATGTAAAAGCTGTAAATATTTCATTCATACACTTCTATTCTATTCCTTTCATTCACCCCAATACTACACAATACTACAATAATTTATTTTATTTAAAAGCTTAAAACCATGGAGGTAAACGTGATTTAACTCTATGCTTAAATGCTCTATGCTATTCTAAAGGTCATCGAAAAAGTCTGCTATAAAATCGTCTGTTCTCTATGCAAAATCAATGAATGTTTCATTCATATCAGCTATATTTCAGACTCAAAGAGCTAAATATTTTTGTGTTAAAGAAATCCAGCAATTCTTATACAACTCATCCTACTTATGTGTTTACATTCTCCATAAATGAAAATTAGGCTTCGTTGTAGAAATAATCAAAGTTGGATGATCATTTAAACTCAAATATATTGTAATTGCGTTGTTTCAGAACGTAGATGCACAGAAATTAAGCAAAAATAAAGCGGTTTTAGGACGCATACAACACTAAAAATAAATTAAAAAGAACTTTGAAAATCACGATTTGGACACAAGATGGATGGCATTGATCATTTAAACTCAAATATATTATAACTGCGTTGTTTCAAAATATAGATGCTCAGAAATTAAGCAAAAATAAAAAGGTTTTAGGACGGATACAACACTAAATATAAACAAGAAGGATCAATCATGCTTAAAGCATTGATTATGAAACACTTTCCAACTTCAATGCAATTTTATTTAAACATGTCTAAAATGCAATACATTCCTCGGTAATATTTTAAAACTTCTCACAATACTACATTGATTTATTATATTTGAAAACTTAAACCTTCATTGAAAAAAATGAACTTCATTCAAAAGACGGCATTGAAATATAAATTGCGTGGTTTAAATATCTCTAAAATGCAATACATTCCACGGTAATATTTTTAAATCTATCATAATACTACGATAATTTATTATATTTGAAAACTTCATCGAAAACAACTGAAATTAATTCAAATGACGTCATAGAAAAAATAACACGCCTGGATCTCTCTATAAAAGCAGGATTTCATTCATAACTTTCTCCATTTCATTCATCACAATACTATAATAATTTATTTTATTTAAAAATTAAGACCATAGAGCTATAAGTAATTTAACTCTATGCTTAAAACTTCATCGCAAAAAATCGTCCTTCTCTCGGTAAAGTCAATGAATATTTCTTTCATATCAGCTATGCAGACTCCATGAGCTAAATTCTTTTGCATTAAAAAAATACAGCAATTCCTATACAACTCATCCTACATATTTTGCTGTTTACATTTCACATAAGTGAAAAATAGGCTTCGTTAGAGAAATAATCAAAGTTGGATGCTCATTTAAACTCAAATATATTGTCATTGCGTTGTTTCAGTATGTAGATGCACAGAATTTAAGCGAAAATAAAGAGGTTTTTCGACGAATACAACACTCAATATGAATTAAAAAGAACTTTAAAAATGACGATTTTGAGACAAGATGGATGCCGTATTATATTTTGAAGTTGGTCACGTGATCGTTTCATATCATGGTCACGTGATCGCTTCATATAAGAGGTGTAATTATTATTTTAATTTTTATTTAAAAAACCACTGAATATATTTTGCTGAATTTTTTTTTATATATTTTATGGAATAATTTGAATATTACCTAAAATTTTCGAAGCAATTTGTGAATTTTAAATCCGCTTAAAAAATGTTTGAAGAATTAGGCCCCATAGGGTTCAATGTATTTCATTTTTTCAACCCGGGTTCAATCCAAAACTAATTGGGTGATATGATTTATTTATATTCCCATAGGTCCTACAGACCGTCTGAACAACATACTAAAATTTCATTTTGATTAAGTCATTTTTACGGCAGTTATCGTGCTAACGGACAGACAGACAGACAGACAGAATGAACAAAGTCATAAACACTTTTCAACTTTGTTGTAAAGTGTTAATAAAAAAGAACTTTGAAAGTCACGATTTTGACACAAGATGGATGACATATTTTTTGAAGTGGGTCACGTGATTTCTTCATATAATATGGGTGTAATTATTATTTTAATTTTTATTTGAAAAACTACCGAATTTAATTTGCTGAAATTATTTTCAAATTTTTTATGGGATAATTTGAATATGTCCGAAAACTTTCGAAGCAATTTGTGAATTTTAAATTCGCTTAAAAAATGTTTGAAAAATTAGGTCCCATAGGGTTCAATGCCTTTCATTTTTTCAACCCGGGTTCAGTCCCAAACAAATTGAGTGATATTAATCATTTATATTCCCATAGATCCCACAGACCGTCTGAACAACATACTAAGATTTTATTTTGATAAAGTCATTTTTACGGCAGTTATCGTGCTAATGGATAGACAGAATGAATGAACAAAGTCATAAACACTTTTCAACTATGTTGTAAAGTGTTAAAAATACGTATTTCGTCATTATTTTCTAATAATAAGCAAATTAGTCAGAATTAGCCAAAACGTGGCTGGTTAATTCTCCAAAAAAGTTTTTAGCTCATCGGGATTAAAAATAGCCAAATTAGCTCAAATTAGCCACACCTTACACCTTCCGGTCGTCCATTTTGTTGCTCCAAGTCCTCTGGACGAGCCGGACGGCCTGGGGCTTTCACACCTTACACCTTTCTGGTAGGTCGGACGGTCTGGGTTTCAACAACAACGGCAACAACACCTGGCAACCTTGCCTGCATCTCTTCAGATCCGCTGGAATCTGAAAATTCGTAACACGATCAATTTCAGCTGCTCTTTTAGATTTAGAAAGTGATTTCTGTCATGCTCCGATAAATTTTTGTGGAGAAAGGGCAGGTAGATCGGAAAGAAATGCTTCGAAACATATAAGAAAATGAGACTGCTGTGCAATTAACCTCATGCCAGTGGGATAAAAAACACCCAGAAACAAAAAATAAAGATTTAGAGCAAAAGCGCTGCTTTAAAAATGGCTTTTTGACTTTTCTCTGTAAATTGATTTTTTTTTTATACTTTCCCGACAACAAATAGAATAGTTCTGTGACAGGGTCATTAATTAGGAGTGCAATTTATCTCATTCACCCTGACCGTCCGGCCTACCCGAAGGTGTTGAAGACCCAGACCGTCCGACTCATCCTGAGGACTTGAGTATCTACCCGAAGGTGTGAAAGCCCCAGGCCGTCCGGCTCGTCCAGAGGACTTGGAGCAACAAAATGGACGACCGGGCTACCCGAAGGTGTAAGGTATCTGTTTGCACAGGCCGGGAAAGTGCCACACAATTCAGACCGGAACCTAATAGGCATGGAAACCATAAGGACCGTACCCGCCTTCCCTGCCACCAACCTCTTGGAAGGACTTTCGAACCCACAGATTTAATGTGCCCGTACTCCGCGTAGAGACTGGGATAGTTTGGAAAGTGACGGGAATCGAACTCGGGTCTTCAGAGTGCAACCCCCCCCCGTGCTGGTTATACCGCCACTGCGCTTATAATACCAGCAGATATCTTGAATCTTGAATAATTTCTAGTAATCGAGATATTTTAATATTCGAAGTCAGTATTCGCCCTCGGGGTATTTAAGTATTAGTTAATAGTATTTACTCATCTATAATAAAGGAAGATGTTTGTCTGTCTGTGTCGTCTGTAGCGAAAAATACAAATGACGTACGGTCATGAAATTTGGTACACAGGTACTTCAGGACCCGGGAAGGTGCATCAATGCGTTAGATTTTTTCTTTTTTTTTTTTTAATTTCAGATTAATTTTTTAGCTGTTTTCTGTTTTAGCACGATTTTTACACAAATCAGTTCTTTAGCGACAGAAAATACTATTTCAGAGTTTTCATCTTTACACCATGGACAAGATCGAAAAATTTCCCTTTCAAATAAACTTTGAACTAACTGAATCCATACGACTAATAGTCGAATTTTCATGAATTTTTAAAATGTACTTTTCGCATGTTGAAAACGGAATCTCCCGAGATACAAGGCATTTTTAACACTTTACAACATAGTTGAAAAGTATTTATGGCTTTGTTCATTCTGTCTGTCTGTCTGTCCGTTAGCACGATATCTGCCGTAAAAATGACTTTATCAAAATGAAATTTTAGTATGTTGTTGAAACGGTCTGTGGGACATATGGGAATGTAAATGAAGAATATCACTCAATTAGTTTGGGACTGAACCCGGAAAATGAAATACATGGAACCCTATGGGACCTAATTTTTCAAACATTTTTTAAGCGAAGTTAAAATTCGCAAATTGCTTCGATAATTTTAGGAAATATTCAAATCATCCCATAAAATGTATTAAAAAATTTCTGCAAAATATGTTCTTTAGTTTTTAAATAAAAATTAAAATAATAATTACCCCCATATGATATAAGGGCCAACGGCCGTACCGTGCTGAAAACACCGGTTCTCGTTAGATCACCTAAGTCAGGCAGCATCGGGCGCGGTTAGTACTTGGATGGGTGACCACCTGGGAACACCGCGTGCTGTTGGCACATTTCGGGCGCGGTAGCCCGGTGGTTTGCGCGCTGGATTTGCACGCTGCCACAACTGCCACCGTGTTCATGGGGAGTACGATCACGTTAAACATGTGGGCCCGTAAGTCCTTCCGAGAGGTTGGTGGTAGGGGAAGGAGGGTACGTTTCCTGTGGATGCCTCCCCCACTGGGTTCCGGTCTAAATTGGGTGGCACTTCCCTGCCGTCCAAACAGTTACCTTACACCTTTCTGGTAGGTCGGACGGTCTGGGTCTCAACAACAACAACCCATATGATATGAAGAGATCAAGTGACCCAATTCAAAATAAAATATGGCTTCCATCTTTTTTTCCCAGAGTAAGAATCGTGATTTTTAAAGTTCTTTTAAATTTATATTTAGTGTTGCATCCATCCTAAAACCGCTTCATTTTTGCATATTTTCTGTGAATCTATACTCTGCTCCAACGCAATTACAATATATTTTAGTTTAAATGTTCATCAAACTTTGATTATTTCTACAACGGACCCTAATTTAAATGGATGCAAAATGTAAACAAGTGATTGTAAGATGAGTTGTATAAGAATTGCTGAATTTTTTTCACTCAGAATTATTTAACTCTGGAGTCTGGAATAAAAGTGTATGAATGAGATATTCACGGTTTTTACATAGAGTCAGACGATTTATATTTCGATGATGTCATTTGAATAAAGTTCATTTTTAAGAAGTTTTATGTTTTCTAGTAAAATAAATTATTACAGTTCTGTGATAATTAAATAAATATCACCGCTGAATGTATCGCATTTTAGAGATGCGATGCATTCAGCGGAGTGCATTTCAGTTGGAAAGTGTTTCATAATCAATGCTTTATGCATGATTGATATTTCTTGTTTTTTTAATATAAGCGGGCGTAATATTAAAGTGTTTTGTGGTTTCCTGGAATACGCTGTGAGCTCCTGTGTGATTACAGTCAAGGGTTTGCATCTTAAATCCCTGACAACAGCGGGTTCATTTTCTTATCTCTAATAAAAATTCTTCTGTTTATTCTAAAAGCAGTTTTATATGTTGAGGAATATGAATATTTCGTGTAGAGATTTAAAAATACTAGTACAAATGCAATATAGGGATTACAAAAATCCCTGTGCGTCTCTAACATGAGACGACTGTACATTAAATTAGGACAGTTAAAGTACGTTGAAGACCCAGACCGTCCGACTCGTCCAGAGGACTTAGAGTAACCAGTTGGACGGCCGGAGTTAAAGTACGTTGTAGATTTTGTTTTGATTGAAAACAAGTGAACAGTTTTTATTATTTTACTAGCAGATACTCGTTCTTAGTATATAATATAAAGAACTTTACGGAGTATATAATATAAAGAAACTTAAAATTCTAGATCATGTACAAATTTTTATAGTATACTAAATGATATTGTTAATCAAAATATTTTATTAAAATATTTAATTTAATGCTCCTGAAAAGAAGTTTAAAAATATCTGTTCTCGCTATACGAAATTTTCTTCACGGGCAGATCTGAAGAATAAACCATCCTGGTCCGGTTTGTAAACAAATGTACAAAACATATGAAATTGAACAAATATATGCAAAACAAGAAAGATCAATCATGCTTTAAGCATTGATTAAGAAACACTTTCCAACTTCAATGCAATTTTATTTAAACATGTCTAAAATGTAATACATTCCTCGGTAATATTTTAAAACTTCTCACAATAATACATTGATTTATTATAGTTGAAAACTTCAACATTCATCCAAAAAAATAAACTTCATTCAAATGACGGCATTGAAATATAAATTGCCTGGTTTAAACATCTCTAAAATGTGATATATTACTATGTGATATATAACAATTTTAGAATTATCATAATACCACGATAATTTATTATATTTAAAAACTTCATCAAAAACAACTGAAATTCATTCAAATGACGTCATAGAAAAAATAACACGCCTGGCTCTCTCTAAAAAAGCAGCATTTCATTCATAAATAATTTCCCATTCATGTCATTCATCACAATACTATAATAATTTATTTTATTTAAAAATTAAGACCATGGAACTATAAGTAATTTAACTCTATGCTTAAAACTTCATCGCAAAAAATCGTCATTCTCTCGGTAAAGTCAATGAATATTTCTTTCATATCAGCTATGCAGACTCCATGAGCTAAATTCTTTTGCATTAAAAAAATACAGCAATTCCTATACAACTCATCCTACATATTTTGCTGTTTACATCTATATAATAAAAGGCAATGTCTGTGTGTGTGTCTGTCTTATACACTATACGTTTCGCGACCGCGCGTCGGAGAGCTACGAAATTTGGCAATCGGAGACCTGGGGGGGGGAAGGAAGGGGACACGTGAAAACCGATTTTCAAAATTCTAATTATTTTTTTATTTATTTAATGTTTTATGCGATTTCGACCTTTTTTTGCCCTTTTTTCTCCACGATCCAGACGTCGTAGAAAAAAACAACTCACACCATCGGAAAGAGCAGACAATTGCGAGTAAAAATATATCAATTTCAAATCTCCATTTCGATTTCTAATATTTTTTAAAGATTTTAAAACAAAAGTCACTTTTGGCTCAAAAAAACGATTTTTGGTTTTTAAATTCTCGCATAGTAAAAAGTACTCATAATTTCGACTAATAATTTACATTTTTAGAAAGCTGAAATATCTGGCATTCTTACAAGTCTAATCTGGTCCAGAAATAATGAAAATTGCCTTCAGGATCGCAATTTTAAAGACGTCATGATTTTAAATTTCTCGCCGTTCCGCTCGGCGTGACGCTTCGTTTCTCCCCCGCTGAAGCAGGGGAGGTGGTGGGTGGGGACGTCAAGGTGGAGGTGACGTCACGGTTCTGTATATGCATAGCGATGGGTGGGACAATAAGAAACCGAATTAGTTTTTACTTTCCGTTTCCCGCGCTTCCGATTTTAAATGAAATAAGAGCTTAACATATGCACTGTAGAAATTATTATATTTATATTTTAAATGATGGAACGATATGGATTTTTTAAATGGATATTTTAATTTTATGGATATTTTAAATGATGGAACGATGGATATTTTAATTTTATGGATATTTTAAATGATGGAACGATGGATATTTAAATTTTATGGATATTTTAAATGATGGAACAATGGAATGAGGATGATGGAATTAAGAGCTTAGAGAGCATATGGTCATTTTAAATTGTAAATTAGCGCGCGGGAAGTTAGCGGTAGGCCCGGGTTCGATTCCCGCCACTTCCAAAACTGCCGCCGTGTTCACGCGGAGTACGATCACGATAAACATGTGGGTCCGGAAGTCCTTCCGAGAGGTTGGTGGTAGGGGAAGGAGGGTACGGTCCCTGTGGATGCCTCCCTCACAGGGTTCCCGTCTAAATTGGGTGAATATAAAGAAAGTTGCGGAGGGCGAGGCAGCCCAGTGGTTAGCGCTCAGGAATTGCACTCGGTAGGCCCGGGTTCGATTCCCGCCACTTCCAAAACTGCCGCCGTGTTCACGCGGAGTACGATCACGATAAACATGTGGGTCCGGAAGTCCTTCCGAGAGGTTGGTGGTAGGGGAAGGAGGGTACGGTCCCTGTGGATGCCTCTCCCACTGGGTTCCGTTCTAAATTGGGTAAATAAAAAGAATGTTATGGAGATAGTCGCTGGGGGCGAAGAAGCCCAGTGGTTAGCGCGCGGGAATTGCACTCAGTAGGCCCGGGTTCGATTCCCAAAATTGCCGCCGTGTTTACGCGGAGTACGATCACGTTAAACATGTGGGTCCGTGAGTCCTTCCGAGAAGTTGGTGGTAGGGGAAGGAGGGTACGGTCTAAATTGGATGAATAAAAAGAAAGTTATGGAGATTGTCGCGTAGGGCAAAGTAGCCCAATGGTTAGCGCGCGGAAATTGCACTCGGTAGGCCCGGGTTCGATTCCCAAAATTGCCGCCGTGTTTACGCGGAGTACGATCACGTTAAACATGTGGGTCTGTAAGTCCTTCCGAGAGGTTGGTGGTAGGGGAAGAAGGGTACGGTCCCTGTGGATGCTTCTCCCACTTGGTTCCGGTCTAAATTGGGTGAATAAAAAGAAAGTTATGAAGAATATCGCGGAGGGTGAAGTACCCCAGTGGTTAGTGCGCGGGATTTGCACTTGGTAGGCCCGGGTTCGATTCCCAAAATTGCCGAATAAAAATAAAGTTATGGAGATTGTCGCGGATGGCACGGTAGCCCAGTGGTTAGCGCGCGGGAATTTCACTCGGTAGGCCCGGGTTCGATTCCCGCCATTGCCAAAACTGCAGCCGTGTTCACGCGGAGTACGATCACGTTAAACGTGTGGGACTGCAAGTCCTTCCGAGAGGTTTGTGGTAGGGGAAGGAGGGTACGGTCTCTTTGGATGCCTCCCCCATTGGGTTCCGGTCTAAATTGTGTGGCACTTCCTGGCCTTCCAAGCAGTTACCTTACACCTTTCTGGTAGGTCGCGCCAACGAGTTTGCCACGGTCAGAATTTTCAAGGGTAGCGAACAGGCTGGTCGCCAAAGGCGGCTAGTTTCACATAAGTGAAAAATAGGCTTCGTTAGAGAAATAATCAAAGTTGGATGCTCATTTAAACTCAAATATATTGTCATTGCGTTGTTTCAGTATGTAGATGCACAGAATTTAAGCGAAAATAAAAAGGTTTTTCGACGAATACAACACTCAATATGAATTAAAAAGAACTTTAAAAATGACGATTTTGAGACAAGATGGATGCCGTATTATATTTTGAAGTTGGTCACGTGATCTTTTCATATCATGGTCACGTGATCGCTTCATGTAAGAGGTGTAATTATTATTTTAATTTTTATTTAAAAAACTACTGAATATATTTCGCTGAATTTTTTTTTATATATTTTATGGAACAATTTGAATATTACCTAAAATTTTCGAAGCATTTGTGAAATTTAAATCCGCTTAAAAAATGTTTGAAAAATTTGGTCCCATTGGGTTCAATGTATTTCATTTTTTCAACCCGGGTTCAATCCAAAATTAATTGGGTGATATTATTTATTTATATTCCCATAGGTCCTACAGACCGTCTGAACAGCATACTAAAATTTCATTTTGATTAAGTCATTTTTACGGCAGTTATCGTGCTAACGGACAGACAGACAGACAGACAGAATGAACAAAGTCATAAACACTTTTCAACTTTGTTGTAAAGTGTTAATAAAAGCGCAGAAATTGTATGGGACCAGTACTACTTATATTCGCGAATATTAGAAGATATATCCGTGTATTAATATAAGATTACACGTACTACAACAAATGAGTTTCTAAAATCTGTGCCAAAATGAAACAGATGACGTAATAAATTGAAAATATCAATAATCCCATAATTTTTAAACCAAAAAGGCCGTAATTCATTCCAATATATCTATAAATAAAATTGAAAATCTGTCTGTCTGTCTGTTTGTCCCATAATCACGAGAGAACGGCTGAACCGAATTTGATGAAATTTTGTGGGTAGCCTGGAAATAGCCCCACTTACAATTTAGTCTATGTTTTAAGTTTCTACGACCAGTGGCTCTCGAGATATTAGTAAAAAACTAAATTTTCGTTTGTCTCATCATCACGGGAGAACGGCTAAACCGAATTTAATGAAATTTTGTGGATAGCCTTGAAATAGCCCTCCATATATTTTGTCCAAGTTTCGAGTTTCTAAGACCACGGGTTGTTGAGTTATTAATGAAAACTGAAACTTTTTCCTAGGAGCTCTACTCTCTAACTCCGTGGTTTATCCAAACGAAAAGAATGAAAACCGTTTGAAATTGAATTAAAACTTTATCTCTGAGTTTGGTGGGAGATTTTTTGTTAAGTTGATTTTTGTTAAGTTGCTAAGTTGACGAAAATGTCGCCAAACCTTCCATGGAGATCGCATTTTTATTAAATCTTTTCCGATTTGAATAATAAAGATATGTATATAAAATAAATTTCATTGACATTGCATTTTTGACTGGATAATATCAATTACGGTCTTCAGGTTTAAACATTATTATGATTGATATTTTCGGGGATTATTGATTCAGGTGTTATTGATATTTTCAAGTTATTATGCCATTGTTTTATTATGACGAAAATTGTCTGCACTCATATATTGTACGTTGTACGAGTAATCTTCTACAAATGCACGGGTATATCTTCTAATCTACGAGAATATAAGTAGTACAGGTATACTGACATATATTTTGATGTATATTGACATATATTGTAATCAATAACGACCTTCTGGTATAGGTTACGGATATTATTGATATTCAAAATTTATTACGTCATCCGTTTTATTTTGGCAAAGATTTTTGAGACTCGTATTGTAATACGGATAATCTTCTACTAACACACTGGCATATTTTCTAATCTGCGGCAATATACGTAGTACGGGGGGATATATATATATATATATATATATATATATATATATATATATATATATACATATATTGCCATATAATTTTAGTGCTTTCATTCTGGCATATATTGGAATCAATTACGGGTTTATTGATATTTTAAATTTATTCATGTAATCTACTAATACAGGTTATATCTTCTAATATTCGCTTATATAAGTAGTACGGGTCCCATACAATTTTTAATGCTTTTATTTTGTATATAATGACTTAATTTCATATTTTTTTTATATTTGCTTTCAAATGGGGCCAGAATGTTTTATTTTTCAGATCTACCCGTGAAGATAATTTTGCATAATGAGAACAGATATTCTTAAACTTCTCTTTAGGAGCAATAAATTTAATATTTTTACAGAATTTGCACATGATTGTGAATTATAAGTTTCTTTATATTATATACTCCGTACGAAGAACGGGTATGCTGCTAGTTTTTAATAAATGCATTTCGCATGTTTATAATTAATATCTTGTGAAAAATGACTATTGGCGAGTTCTTTGGCGTCAAAGTACAAAAATGACTATTGGCGAATTTTTTGGCGGCAAAGTACAGAAATTTCTATTAGCAAATTATTTGGCGGCAATGTACAAAAATTACTATAGGCGAATTCTTTGGCGGCAAAGTACAAAAATTACTATTGGCGAATTCTTTGGCGGCAAAGTACAAAAACTATTGCAAAAGTGTCTTTCTTCTCTTGTGAAAAAAGTATTTTCTCTCTATTTGAACGAGTGTTTTTTATTTCATTTTTCTTACTTTCATTTGTATTTTCGAAACTATAAAGATAGATATAAATAGCAAGCTAGAAAAATATGCATTAGGAAATTTAGTTTCTAAATCTATATATATATATATATATATATGTGTTGTTTAAAGAAAGTTCTTATAGTTTTCGAGTAATCATCTTGTTAAGTTGAAGAATGCTGAAAATTTACCGTTTTTCAAGTTTGTAACGCTTATTTCTAAAACTATGAACAATAAACAAGAATTTGTAGCTCTTTGGAAGCCCTACAAGTGTATGTAATTGGATTCTGGATCGAACTATTAGTTTATGAAGTGTAGTGGTTATAATTTCTATAATTTAGTATTTCCTGGGTTTTCCGCAATAGGTGGGAAATTTGTAATACTTAAGATATCATGATTGTTGCAGTTCAATTTGTTTACTTGCTCCTTTGAAAAATTGGTGTATAAGTACAAGATATTTTATTTTGTTTAAAAAAATTAGGAGGTTAAATGAACTTGAGGATTCTAAAGATATGTAATGATTGGTGAAGTTTAAACAGAATAGATGAAAATATACGTATTTAAATACATATTTGTGTGCCGCTAGAAAAATGTGCAAATTAACTTGAATGCAAAATCTCGTCAGATATATTGTATAAGTTTAATTTATATACTAAAAAGCAAATTAGTAAAATAATTGGCTATTTTGATTTGAAGTCTATGTTCTGTAGATGAAATCGGGGCGAAAACTAAAAGTGCTATCTAAATATAAGCAGCTAGCGAGTAATTTGTAACGCTTTGAAAGCCTGTAAAAATCGAATAAACTTATTGAACTTTGTTGAAGTTTTATTTTGCAAAATGTTATTCACGCAAAACCATTTCGGCTCCACCGAACTGGAGCCACCGCTGATTTTTTGTAATAGTCTTATATTTTGACGCCAAAAAATTTGCCAGTAATCATTTTTCGTTGGATATTAATTAAATGTCCATTGCGTTTTGATGAAGATTTTACACGTGAATAAGTCATTCTGTTTGAACTACTAAGTTGCCAAATGCGCCAAATTTCAATTGACATGATGTTTATTGAATGTCAACAACAATGTTGTAAGGCTTTACCTATTTATACGCACATTATGCACATTAAGTTTCAAAAGCCTCTAGAAGACCGATTTTCGAAAAAGTCGATATTTTTTTACACAGATTTTTAAAAACGACTAAAAACGCGAACTTCAAATTTTTCGAGTATTATTTGTAATGGTCATTTTAAAACTCTTGTCATTCAAAAACTTTTCGAGGTTCGGTCGTTAAAAAATATCATTGTGAACCCCATTCCTTAGCTCTGGGAAAACACATTCGGGTCCTTCTGCCACTCTTTTTTGCAATTTTTTACAATTAAATTAAGGATTCAATAACTTTTAGTTAACATTATTTAAAAGCTATGTTGCACGTTCGCGTATCATGTCAGAGAATGAAATGCTCTATCTTTCCAACTTGATCGTGGGTCATTCCGATTAGTGAAAAGGGGCGAAAGACGGTTTTTGAGTGCATTCTCTGTATCAGTTATTCGATTCGCGATGAGGAGTTTCTATCTTTTCGGCTGTGGGTGTTCAATTTTCACTCTTACTTTTACTCTTGGGGGAGGAGGGCGTGCTGGTGGGAAGGGGATAACATCATTTTTTTAAATCTGCGTTTTTGTCTATCATAGCAATGGGATGGACTGGGGAAGAGAGCGGCTCCCATTTTTTAAATCTGCGTATTTATCTATCTTAGCGACTGTTGTTCCGATTTTTATTTAATTTTTACGTTGTATTTTCTTTTCTACAATGGATCCACTCGACCTGCTCACGTTGAACGTCCACCCACTTTTGGTACCTTGCAACTTTTGTGCCCGCTGCGCGAACACATAATTTATTAAAAAACTGATTGCTATAGAAATTGGTTCCTATAATTAGTGACCTCTAGCAGCGGGCACCGTGGTTAGTATTTATTAAATGTCAATTGCGTATTGACGAGGATTTGCATGTGAGTATCAATTAATAAGTCTATTCGGAAGTTGCCAAAATCGTACAATTTTATTTTTACACGGTGTTAAGGGTGTACATGGTGTTAGGGATGTATAATACCAAAAACATTGTACACCTCTAATTCGCTGTGAAAGAAATGAAGTCATTGCATTATGTAAGGAAAGTCATGTGCTCTCCACATTAATTTTAAGCAAGTTTCCATGAAAAATTAGTAATTCAATTAAATTTCCTTGAGTTGGATTAAACTCTGACTTGGGCTACTGGCGGGTCAGGCCGGTCTTTTTGAAAGCCGGATAAAACTTTCTGGGCGGCAATTGCGCTTGTCTCTGCTCTGCGCTGAAGTATTGAAAAGTAAAAGCTATTTTCATCAAATTCGACATGCTTAATCATGCGCTCTTCTTAAAATCTAGATTTCCAACTTTTTTCTGGGTCACGGCCTATTTCACTTTCTCCCCGCTGATTTAACCCCCAGGAAAATAAAAAAGAAAACAAAATAATGCCCCACATTCAAAAGCTGCTTACACGAACAATCAATCGTTCCTTTGAGAAAATCGCGGAAGAATCCACTTCCACTTTTAACGGAAGCCAACCTTGCTGGTGGGGAAGAAACGATCAAGTTTAAGTGGCATCGAAAATGCCCGTTGCATAATTCCTTGCGTCGATCAGCAGGAGATCGCAGTTTTTATTTTATTTTATTGTTTTTGTCACACACTTGCTTCCTTGATAGGGACTATTTTAAGATTTTCATTACTTTCCCCAATTCAGCGTTCTCAATAAGTTTATTTCTCAATCAAGGTATCAAGGAAGAAACTAGCATAGGATTGGTGGGGAAGGGAGGAGGACGTGACCATTGTAACGTAATAATGCTTAGATTATTGTGATTGTTAGGCAGTGTTTCTTTCAAGACTTTTTGTCCGGGGGGGGGGGGAATGAAATTTCGGGGATAAGCTTTCTATTTGCCCTATATAAATATACCTAAATGCTGTGCCACATAAATAGAAACTGGGTTAACATAAAATATCTCCGGGGGGGAGGGCAGAAGGTATGCCTGAAAGAAACACTCGCACTTGCACGTTTTAAGCTTATCAGCACCAAATAATAAAACTTTCTTTCTACGCAGACCGTTTGACTTACCCAAAGGTGTAGGGCATCTTCTCGGACGGTCAGGAAAGGGCCATCCAATTTAGACTGAAGCCCAAAGGAGATGGTAACCACAGAGTCCACACCAAAGACCGTACCACAGACCATTATCTTTCGGATGATGATGGACTTTCGAACCTGCAGATTTATCATGCCGATACTCCGCATAGACATGGGGATAGTTTTGGGCGACTTCGAGGGTTGAACACGGTATTACAGCGTTTGATTCTCTCGTCTTAACCACTGGATTAAGTGTTATGTCGAATAAGTGTTAACTCAACTGATATATACATAGATACACTAGCTTAGTAGCAGTGGGCGGGATTTCTTGGGGCCCCCTGCAATATTCTGGGCCGGACTCCTATGTGAGTTCCAATTTCTTTAAATGTTTATTTCTCAATTTTTTTTTTTTTTTTTTAGCAGATATGGGGATCACTTAATTTAGTCATCATACCCCTTCTCATACCCTTCCGTGTGGATTACGAAAATATTTGTTTACCTGAGATTAACGAGGAATATATCAGTAAGAGATCATGTCCCTAAATATGATGTCTATAAAGTCCCTATTACACGACAATAATTTGGGACAACAAACCTTTCACAAAACAGCTTTGAGACGCTTGTGACGTCACTCCAGTCAGCACAGAATGAAAGTGACGTCACTCCAAGCAGCAAATGGGGAAGCTTGTGAACGGTTTGCTGTCCCAATTTGCTGTCGTGTAATAGGGGCTTAAGACTGTATAAAAACTTATAAAGAAGGGAGCTACAAATTAAAAATAAAGATATCTTGATGACCATGTAGATACTGCATTCATTTAATTATTTTCATTATTAATAAAAGGTTTTCACCGATGTGATCAATGTAGAAGTCGAAGTTATTTATATGTGGTTTTCCTTAAATGAAAAGAGCTTGTAAACAGGCTATTCAATGCATAATGTAGTAAAATTCCACCAGCTTCGTTATGTGTGTAAAGAAATCTTACAGAATAATCTTAATTCTGAACAGGAATGAAGAAAAGGCTCTTTATTAGTTAGAAGTCAAAATATGTATTCTGTAGGAGTGCAAAAAATTGCGGGGGATTTAGGAAGGATATACCTTATTTTTGTTGACACATTTTTGTTGATATTTTGTTTACATCAGTAACGGTATTGACACCAAGAAAACTTTTTGTGCAGCGTAGTTTTGCGAACCTCTTTACTGATAGTGAAGTAATGGCCGCTAATGCAAACCCCGCTTTGTATGCTCATCAATGCCGACTCCGGCGTTTGCTTCATTCTAATTGCTTGGAGAAGGCTGAAAATTGGAATTTTATTTTATATTAAATTTCAGCAGCAGGGTCGCCCCTTCAAGAAATTCTGGACCGTGGGGGGTATTTCTTAGGGGCGGGGTAAAAGTTGACTGAGTGTTGTTCTAATGATGGAAATATGATTCGGTAAGAAACATTATATAAGAAACATAATAACTTGGAAATTCTTGGGGAGTGGCATCAGCCCCCCCCCCCCCACACACACACTTCCTTAATGCCTTCCCTTCCTTCTTCTTTATAAGAAATACAGAGTTGCTTCATTAGTAAAAGGAAGAAAGCTTCTACTTTATTATAGCAATCGTTCTATTTTTCTTATACTGAATAAGGAAGGCCGATTTGATTCCGAAACTTATTGATAATATTATGATTTTATTTGATGCTGCATACTAAAAAATATTTTTCTAGACATTAAAAACTTTGCTTCTAATTTAGAGGGAGATTGCTGGACCAGATGTAATAGCTGTCCAGATGTAATAGAACAACATATTATGAAATATTACATTCTAGAAGAAAATTCTAGAATATCATACAAATTTTATCAAAAATCGAATTGTGTTGTTTCGTAGACTTTCTCATCTATTCATATTCTGTATTTTTTTTTTTTTTTTTTTTTTTTTTTTTTTTTTTTTTTTTTTTGCGTCCACGTGTATCACAATTAGTATCAAAGTGAAAATATGTATATTTTTATAAATATCGTTTGCAAGCTGTTGTTTTATAATTTCCTTAAAAATTCTTTAATTTTACATATATTTTCATATGCTGAATCTTCACAATTTTATATTTGATAAATTATTTTAGATGTTGGTAACCAAGGCCGCGATGACAGAGGGGACAAAAGTATACATTGCGCAGGGGACTGGGAAGCTTGGGGGGGGGGGGCAGTCGCATGCACAGTTTTTGAAGATGATCAGAACTTCTAGGGGGTAATAGAGGGCCCCGCATTTGCTGCACAGGGGTTCGAAAATTCTGTCTGCGACACTGTTGGCTACAGATCAGCAAACGCGGTGAATTATATACATTTGGAAGATTTCTATTAATGCATACATTTTGATACCTTTAACATGTATAACGAATTTTAAATTCAGTTTCTTTCATTAAATATTGTCATTGTTCGCCACTGACCTATCATTTTTCAATTCTAGTTTTTGACATAATTTATTGACACGTAAAGTATCATAACCATAGAGGTCCGTGCCTTAGTTCTGAAGTTACCGTGTTCAGAGGCCGCCTATACAAATTTTGGACCCCCCCCCCCCCCCCACGAACATTTTTCACGGCTCCCTCTTCAATATTTAATTTTCCCTTTCTTGTGAATCTTTTATACAATCCTGAAAAATAAATTAATAAATAAAATAATGATAATCAAGGGCCAACCACCCTAGCTTCCGGGTACCCCCCCCCCCCCCCTCCTTCCTCCCATGTCCGGTTCGTTCACAAGCAGACGGGCATTTTTCAGAAAGTATTTTAAATGTGTTCACGAAATTTCAATACGTGCTTTTCCGTCAAATTCTCGATTTCAAATTAGAAAGAAAAAAAAACAGCTTTCTGTTTACAATAGCATAAGAAAGTAAAAAGTGTTCTATGGCCGTAAAAGTTTGAGAACCGCTGTTTTAGTGGCATTCAAAATCCCCGTTGCATAATCCCATGCATCGCTCAGCATGAGATCTGGGGGATTACATTTATTACATTTTCCTTTTAACATTCACTTTGCTTCCTTCTAGGAACTATTTTAAGACTTTCACGACTTTCCTCCATGAGTATCTTCTGCGGCTGCGTTAGGAAGACGGACAGTTTTAAGTGTGTCAATATGAGGTATTGGGTAATTTCGAAAGTTTGTTTAAGTTAGGCGTACTGAAATCTGTGTTTGTTATGCTGGTGTTTAAATGTATTAAATAGCTAACATAAAACATGTTTTATACATTATATTTTATACATTATAAAAATGTTTTTATACATTTCATATATTCCAAGAGTTGGAGGGGATGCCCGGGCCCCAGTTAGGCACAGTCTGGCCATGCATCTAGGCCTTACTTCAGCGCTCTTTAGCCCCCCCCCCCCCCCCCCAACACACACCAGCCTCTCTTGGACTTTGATTCTGTCTACGGCCATGAACATATGTGTGAAATTGTAAAGATTACAGACGGGCAAACTTAAAACAGCAAACGCATAACAATGTCTGTATTTATAGTCCAATGGATGGAAATTTCAACTGAAATATGAAGCTAAAGTGCGACTTAAACCAATCGATAATACACGTGTTTCTGGGAGAATTTGACCTTCTTTCTTACATGCAGTAAAGCTGGAAACACAGAAGCGTCCAAGCGAAAATCTAATCCTCTCGAAAAGACTGTAAATGACAGAGACTGCGTGGAATTAAAATAATTTTACTGTGTGGCAGAATTTGAATTGTAGCTTTGTTTTTCTCCCGCTGTGAGTGCCTGTGGTGAAGTGCTCGTCACATCAGCCTACGGTCCCAGGTTCGAGCCCTGGTGGGTTCAGGTACTGTTTTTTTTTTTGTTGTTGTTGTTGTAGTTATATAAAATTAAACAATCGTTTACCTAAAATTTTAATATTGGCGCTCTTTAAAAAGTATTGGCTTTTTACCCTTTTTTGACACACTATATCTTCAGAGTTTACAGTTTGATATGATGTGCATCGAGATTTATGGTATGCAGTATATGTTGTTGTTGAGACTCAGACCGTCCGACCTACCAGAAAGGTGTAAGGTAACTGTTTGGACGGCCGAAAAGTGCCACCCAATTTAGACCGGAACCCAGTGGGGGAGGCATCCACAGGGACCGTACCCTCCTTCCCCTACTACCAACCTCTCGGACGAACTTACGGACCCACATGTTTAAAGTGATCGTACTCCGCGTGAACACGGCGGCAGTTTTGGCAGTGGCTGGAATCGAACCCGGGCCTACCGAGTGTAACTCCAGCGCGCTAACCACTGGGCTACGACGTCCTATGGTATGCATATGTCGAAAACCCAGACCACCCGACTCACCCTAGGGCACGAGCAGCAATTTGAGTGACCGGGAACGAATGGTATGCATATGTAAAATAGTTCATGTCTAGATGAAATTTATATGTTTGATATTTTCTTTAACTTTTATACCATATATTACAGCCCGATCTGGCTTTAAACAATTATCGAAGTCATGGAGGTTATGTGAAGGCGAGATTTAACTTGATCTTCTGGTTATCATGTTGACCTCGGATTTTCAAAATTTTAGATACGTTTAACGCTTCCTCATGTTATATAGAACACCACCTAGTAATGCTATCTTTACAGTTGTTGATATTCCATTATTACTCTAGTCTTGAAAGCTATACATAATAAGTTTTTATTTTGGGGGGAAAAGGACCAATGTCTTCACTAATTGTGTTTTTCCTGCTCCTAATTTATTCGATTCCAATTGCTCTCTTAGTTCAATTCCCCCTTTTTCAGCGTACTATTTCTTTCAATAATTATAATGGTTCAAAAATAGAAGGAAAAGTTGTATTTTAAGTTTGTGTATATATCAATGACTCTCTTTAACCTATTTTTGTTATCAGCTAAATAGTTATAATGCTGTTTTCCCAAGCAGAAATTGCTGCCCTTAAATTTGCCATTAAACGGGCCATTGAAGAATAATAATAACGCCCTTTGCTGACATTTACTCAGATAGTCTTTCCTCAATCATGGCTCCGCCCAAAAACGAATCAAATTATATCAAGGATATTAAAGATTCCATTTTAAATGGCTCAAAGTTTTCAAATTTAGATTGGATCAAAAGCTCGCGTTGGAAACCACGGAAATAAAACCATTCTGCCAAAATTGCTACATGGTCAGAGGGGGAGGGGCCAGTATTTCTTTCAGGACTTTTTGGCCAGGGGCCCGAGTGAAACTTTAGTGGGAGGGGCAGAGTTTTCTATGTTCCCTATGTAAATATATTTAAATACTGTCACATAAATAGAAACTAGGTTAACATAAAATATCATTGGGGGGCGGGAACGAATCATCGTCTCCGGGGGCTTATCCTCCCTCGATGTACGCCAGAAAGAAACACTTGGGGGGGGGGGGGGGGGGAGGGTCATGGATATACCTGCTCCATATTCATTATTATCGTATTTTTAAACTGTTGCAAACTTTTTGGGTAGAAATCGGACTCAGGGACTAAGTCTAAATTGCACCGTTATAGATTCAATCATTGTTGTGGAAAATAGCCGCGATACAAATTTTTTTATTCCTGACGTCACTAGCTCCCCTTGGGGGAGCTAATGACGTCACGAACGAAAAGAAACTGTATCGCGGCTATTTTTCACAACAATAAAACTATTAAGTCTCTTAATTATTAAGCCATAAAGCCAACGCGGTGGCCGAATTGTCAAGGCAAGCGTTTCCTAGCGATCGTTCGGCCGCCGGGTTGTGGGTTCGAGTCCCACCTTCAGGCATGAATGTTGTGTCGTTGGGCGCGGTGTGAATCTACCCCCACTAGTGCGCTGGTGCAACGTCATATGACGGCTAAAAGGTTTACGGTTCTGGCCGGTGTATAGACGAATGACGGAAGAGTCAATTGTCTGGCCATTGAAAAAAAAAATCATTAAGCCATAAATAAACCCTTTCATGCATGATTATGTCAAATTTTGTCCTATTCTGCTATGCTAAACAAATATAAAATTTCGAATAAACTTCGAAGTTTTCGCTCGAATTAAAAAAAAAAAAATTCTATCTAGTTCTAGATTTTTTGATAACAAAACCGGATATACAGTTTCGTGAAAATCCATTAATATTTGTGGCTGCTATCATGTCCACAAGAAATCAACCAGAGACATCACTCCAAAACGAGCAAATAGTCAAAACGTGTTCAACATATATTGGCATTAAAATCTCAAAATCGAATACTTTCTTGAAAATAATTCTTTCTCAATACTACATATGACAAAGTAAAAATGTGATTTCTGGTGAAAAGTAAGTAAGAGCCACTGGTGTAAATGTTATAATAGTTTCCCACGTAGAAAAAAAAATTTGCGGGAGCAAATGCACAAAGGGATGATAGTATTTTGACGATTTAATTTATATTGCAACCGATATACAATCTCCATCTTTCTGACACTTACATTCGGAAAAAACACCAAATGTTTTAAGGGCGAGCGTCAATAAATCTTCTGCCATATCCGCGCTTTGTGAACTTTCGCGGCACACATATTTCGCCGAAATTCTGCTCAAACAGTTCAAACAGCGAAATATTTTCTTATAGATAAAATGCTATGCTTAGATTATATTAAAACTAAATTTAATACCCAATAAAACATAAAATATATGTTTTATTTTAATTTAAAATATTTTTGGTGCTGCCATCTGTTGTCGTAATTTAATTCATACCGACTATTTTTATTTTTTAATGAACATTTTAAAATGTCTATTCCTTCTAATACGCTATTAAATACAACAACAGATCATATATAATGCCATAATCACGGAAACGTAATTGAACTTGGACTTGAAGACAAAGAAACTTGAAGACAAATCTGCAGTCCTCAGTGATGTACATTCAGATTCCTTATCAAATTTACAGAATGATAAATAACCTTTCCGTGATTGTGGCATTATTATATATGATCTGTTGTTGTATTTAACACTGTATTAGAAGGAATAGATATTTAAAAATGTTCATTGAAAAATAAAAATAATCGCTATCAATTAAATTACGACAATAGATGGCAGCACCAAAAATATTTTGGATTAAAATAAAAAATATATTCTATGTTTTTTGGGGCATTAAATTTAGTTTTAATATAGTCTAAGCATTGCATTTTATCTTTCAGAAAATCTTTCGCAACTGTTTGAGCAGAATTTCGGCGAAATATGTGTGCCGCGAAAGTTAACAAAGCGCGGATAGGGCAGAAAATTTACTGACGCTCACCCTTAAACCCGACATTAACCCTACCAAAGCGCACGCGTTTCTGACAACTGAAAGCAAACACCTAATGGATGATCACTCATAAAAGCTCAAATCGCTCTCAAAATATCCCATCAGCAGCAATTAAGGTCATTTCAAAAACCGCTCTGCTTGAGACGGGACAACTTTAATCCGGGCACCACTGTTCCTTTCATCTAGCCCCAATTTCTACAACAATCCAATGTCAAAGCTGGAAGGAAAGCGAACTTCTTTCGACACTCGCAACCTGGATGTGGTGGCCGGTTTCTATTTCCGCCATTTTTCCAAAATATCTCCGAAAAGAGGCTGTGAGGAGCCCTCTGGGGCTTTTTCTCCTTCCTCCTTCTCCACTTGCTGAGGGCGTTCGCTGTTGGGGCTCCTGTTTTCTTGTTATTTTCGTTATTGTTATTCCCTCGCTCAACGCTGAGCTAGTTATGTGGAGCGCCGGTTCGGTTCCGGGGTTAGAGCTGTCACGCCACGCTGGGCATAGAAATGTCGTCTTGGACAAGCCGGTTTCACGAATAGCGTGCTTTTAATAGCGATGCGAACACTTGTTGGATACTTTACTATTGATGGTTGGATATAATGTGCTAAGAGAGAGCTAATCAGATTAGAGTTGAAAATAAGCATTTTTATTTATTTATTTATGACCCAGACCGTCCAGCTCACCCAAAGGATGTTGTTGAGACCCAGACCGTCCGACCTACCAGAAAGGTACGGCCGGCCGGCCAGGGTCCGACCTTTCAGAAGGGGACCCTGGGTCCCATAGCTCACCCAAAGGATGTTGTTGAGACCCAGACCGTCCGAACTACCAGAAAAGTACTGACGGCCGGCCAGGGTCCGACCTTTCAGAAGGGGACCCTGGGTCCCATAGCTCACCCAAAGGATGTTGTTGAGACCCAGACCGTCCGAACTACCAGAAAGGTACTGACGGCCGGCCAGGGTCCGACCTTTCAGAAGGGGACCCTGGGTCCCATAGCTCACCCAAAGAATGTTGTTGAGACCCAGACCGTCCGAACTACCAGAAAGGTACTGACGGCCGGCCAGGGTCCGACCTTTCAGAAGGGGACCCTGGGATCCATAGGTCCGACCTACCAGAAAGGTTTGGACGGCCGGCCACCCAAAGGGTGGCTGGCCGTCCAAACAGTTACCTTACACCTTTCTGGTAGGTCGGACGGTCTGGGTCTCAACAGCATCCTTTGGGTGAGCTGGACGGTCTGGGTAATAAATAAATAAATAAAAATGCTTATTTTCAACTCTAATCTGATTAGCTCTCTCTTAGCACATTATATCCAACCATCAATACACATTATATCATAGCACATTATATCCAACCATCACCCAAAGGATGTAGAAAACCTAGGCCGCCCGACTCACCCTAGAGTTTAAGCAGCAATTTGAGTGGCCGGACCCAAAGGGAGTAGAACAGTTAGAAGAGACGGATGGAAAAAAGTAATAACAAGTACTGTAGCGCTTACAGAAAAGATGCGGTTAGAATTGTGACACCTCATTTAACACCCAGGCTGCCCGTAGTCATAGACAATAAGAAAACGGCCCGATTCTTTCAGGAGCCTAAACCTACATGGGATTACAATCACATATGGATATAGTAGCGCTCATCAGGGTGAATAGCCGATATCTACAATAGCAGCAAGTAACTTGCTAGTTGTCACAATTTTGCAAATCTTTACGGGAACAGACAAAATCAATCCTACCATGTAGCCTGCTTCAAATTTCTTCAAAATTTTGTTCAGACTGCATGAGATGGCATCGGCCAAGGTCATCGATGTATAAAAGTAACTAGATAAATAGCGTGCTATGTGCAATGTAATATAGGGTAGATTGCAATTCAACCAGCCAAACAAGCGGACATTAGCTTTGAATGTGCCACTTGGACGCGTTGTCAAGAAAGCTGTAAAAATGCAATATTACATTTTTTTCGGCGTTCATTTTTGTAAAAGATCTACGGTATGTCAATCTAAAACCAAGAATATGCTTAACTGGCCGTCTATCAGATGGGTGATGCTATAAACGTCTCAATTGATATTGGATTCAAAGATATATATCTACCAGAAAAATTTTAAAATGGTTGCTTTAAAGATTTTTGGGACACTGATCTAAAAATCGTTGCTTGCTCTGTGCAACCGGTATGGTAGCAATGACTAAGAAACAATAATCTTACAACAGCCGCATTAAGTTTATACTCGCGGAACCTGCTTTGGCTTAGGTCCCATCCATGTATAAGGATAAGAATAACTGGATTGACAATACGCTATGCAATACTATAGGAAAGATGGCAATTCATCTTGTCAAACCAGTGGGCAGTAGCCTTGGATGTGTCACTTGGAAATGTTGTCAAAAAGTCTTTCAAAAGCGTGACATTGTATTTTTTTCGGCATGCATTTTGTAAAAAAAATGTACGGTTTATCTATCTAAAAGCAAAAAAGTGATCAACTGATCATCCATCAAATAGGCGGTGCTGTAAACGCCCCAAATCAATACTGTATTCTAAGTTACTTCTTCCAGAAAAATTCTAAAATCTTCTCTCTCTGATACTGATTCTTTCATTGCTTGAGCTGTTCTGGCTAGCAGCAATAACCGCAACACAGTCCACAGGTGGTGATGGATGATCAGTTAAACACTTTCTTGCTTTTATGCAATGCTCTGTTATAGAACAAAATTCGATTTACTGAATATTGATACAATTTAAAGCACTCTGTTTCATTGTATCAAATTTGGATGCCAAACTAACCAATATTCGTAGGATTCAACAGTTATCTTTTGCTGGTTTTTAACTGACATGCATTTTTGTAAAAAAAATAAAATAATGTACAGTTTATCTATCTAAAAGCATTTGTAATAAATATGAGTTAGAGTATATTAGAATATAAAATTGAAATTATTTGTCTGCTTGTTCTTAAAAGAATTTCCTATTTTGAGACCCATTTTTGGTGCTTATGTCGTAAACCAACCCAAAATATTCGTTGCCAACTTAAAAGATCTAATAATGATGTATGTATATGACAATTTTCGTATGTGACACTTGCAACGTACATGTAGAGATATATATGATGATAGTTCTTGCGATCCTTTTGCATATGACGTCATTATTTGCCGATATGATTTTTATTTCTATAAACATTCACGATTTATTACTTTCTTTGTATGTTTAATTAAATCATGATAAAAATGTAGGAGCTTCAGAAAAGCTGAAGAAGATGCTTTTTCTTTCTTGCAAGATTCAATCAACTGCAGTGTGGCTCAACTTTTCATGACCAGTATGGTTCAAAATGTAATACTTTTTATAATCATAATCATTAAATACCTTTTATTTTAATTATTTTAGACTGCTATTTTTAGGCGATAGTTTATTTTTTTTTTAGAGGTGGTAATTTTATTTTTATGTGGGTTAATAGGAATCAGTTTATCGTCTCTCAAAGACTGTACTCACATTTTTGTATGCAATATTGTATTTTATTTTGAAAACTTTATAATTGTTTATGCATCATCAAACATTGGCTTTTTAGAAAAATTTTATTAGGGCTTTGTATTATCATGAGGTTAATTCCCTTTTTTTCAGAGAGGGATTGTAATGTCGTGATAAATCACGACACTGATTTATTCTTTTATTCAAAATTTAATACTTTTTATAATCATGATCATTAAATATCTTTTATTTTAATTATTTAAATTTCTATTTTTAATTATTCAAAATTACCTTATTCAAAATTGCTTTTATTTTTTTAATTTCTTTAATAAGTCATTTGTCCCATTTTCTAATTTTAATTGTAAGTGCGCTGTAATTCAAATGATATGTTTCCCCTTCTAGCCTGGTCGTGATTCAATTCATGTTTTTGACCAGTGTCATCGCGCGCTCTTACGGAAGTTGCCCGACTCTTCATTTCCGGTTGAGAGGAAGGAGTATTTTGTTTGGATCACTTGATCTGACTCTTCCCTCTTTTCGTGCTTCGGCATTTGAACTTGTCTAGAAAGGTTGGGCGAAATTTTTCCTTTGCCTCAGTCTCCTGAAAATTTGTTGAAGTTGCGGCAGCAAAGACATCTAATCAAAGATGCTTGGAAACCTGTATCCGAATTATAAGAACAGAGGAGGAGCTAGCTTTTGCTCAGTGGCTGCCGCACACTCCCTCCGCTGATGAGGAAATGCCGGGAGGCGTGTCGCCTCGGTGTGACGGACAGTCGTGGTCAACCAGGAAGGGAGTGTCAAGGCTTCTGACTCCGTGTGGTGCTGCCATCTCGTGTTGAGAGGCGAAATCGTTGGAGAGGAAGGTTGCGTGTTTCAAGCGTCCAGTCATCATTGTGGCGATTGAGCGTCGCCTGTCCCGAGCCAAGACCGAACTCGGGACCTCTTGCTTACAAGACCGACATTATAATCACTGAGCAAAAGCTAGCTCCTCCTCTGTTCTTATAATTCGGATACAGGTTTCCAAGCATCTTTGATCTGATCAAAGATGCTTGGAAACCTGCATCCGAATTATAAGAACAGAGGAGGAGCTAGCTTTTGCTCAGTGATTATAATGTCGGTCTTGTAAGCAAAAGGTCCCGAGTTCGGTCTTGGCTCGGGCCCGGCGACGCACAATCGCCACAAAGTTATCGGTGGTATTTTTAGGTGGGGGTCATCGCCTCTTTCAGGGGTACGTTCCTATCTGTGGGCATCCTCTCTATTTGAAGGAAGAAAATGTTACATCCTATTTTATATTTTTTATGTTGAAGAGTTGTAAAGAATATATTATTAATTCTTTGTGTGTAATATGATGATCATTTTATATTAAGTTATGTGCATGGTGAAGCAGGCGCGGTTTACAGATTATTTACATTTTAAATTTTTTATAAAAATGCCTATATATATATATCAAAATAAGATATAAATAGGATACAAATGGAATAAAAAATGGATCGGAAGGCTAACGGACAACGCACTAAAAAAGCCTAAGGGGGAATTGTGACCCCTTAAATCGTCGGTTTCAGCATGCTGCCAGGCCGCGGCACACTCCCGGTATGGCAACAATTCCCGTAGCACTTCTCCAATGTATGTACTTCGAAAGAATAGACCTTGATTTTCAAAGGAGGACTAATTTTTTTATTAAAATTCTGCTGTACATCATTTTACAAAACTATTTCTTTTATTTCATTCTGTTACAGGTACAAAACAAAAAGTATGTGCAGTACTGAAATCTAGCAATGTTTCACATCTTATTTGTTTCTAATTACAATATTTGAATTTAGAAGACACCTATATGCAATATTTATACTTATATATAATTTAAACTTGCATCTTCATAACGCTTTGTGTTTATATTCTAAATTTTGTTCCCTACTATGCGATCCTATTTTACTAAGAATTTAACATAATATGTTATTTAATTTTTTTTAATTGCTTATGGGTGATCGCTCAATCAGGTGTTGTCTAAACATAATATTTGACTAATCAATTTTCTCTTAAACAGTTGCATCACAACAAAAACATCCTGATCCCGTTTGTAAATACTAAATAAAAATACTAAAATTGTATTAGAAGATATATCCGTTCTACTCTTATTCAGTTTCAGCAATCGGCTAAATGAGTTTATTGGCGAAACACAATACATGAGTTTATTGGCTAAACACAATATATGAATTTATTGGCTAAACACAATATATAAGTTTAAAAACTCTTTGCCAAAATAAATGAAAGTGATGTATGCAGTCTGCAATTAATATAATTAAAAGAAAAATCAAACTGTTCATTTATAAAATATATATTTTTATATCCATTTATTTATTATTCAAATAAAAATAATAATAATAATTAACAACCACATTTGATTTAATTGCGTTGCTGAGCAACATCATATAAGGTAGAATCTTCCTCATAAAATGCTGATAATTAAATAGCCATTTTGATTTCTTAATACTTTTCATTGTTGAGTAAGAGCCTGTGAAAAATAAACCATGGTGATAGACTTTCCATTTAAATCCATGTTTCAAATCTGCAATTTTCAAAGAGTGACTGATTAGAGCAATAAACTCCTACCAAGCTCAGAGATCGTTTGGATAAACCACGGAGTTAGAGAGTAGAACTCCTAGGAAAAAGTTTCGTTTCTCATTAATATCTCGACAACCCCTGATCTTAGAAACTCGAAACACGAACTAAACTTTAAGTGGGGCTATTTCAAGACTACCCACAAAATTTCATTAAATTCGGTTCAGTCGTTCTCCCGTGATGATGAGACAAATGAAAGTTTCGTTTTTCATTAATACCTCAACTTTTGGTCTTAGAAACTCGAAATATGGACTACATTTTAAGTTGGGCTATTTCAAGACTACCCACAAAATTTCATCAAATTCGGTTCCGCCGTTCTCCCTTGATGATGAGACAAACATACAGACAGACAGATTTAAAATTTTATTTATATAGATTAGAAAACCCTTGACTTAAAAGTAATCAAAAATACATATACTACGCTTAAATATAGTCAAAAATACTAAATACTACGTCTTTCTATTGTGCCAACTAACAATATCAGCTGCTTTACTAACACTAGCTACACCTAGATATAATTCTCAAAACATTATATTAAATTTAAGCTTTTCATCCATAGGAGTTTTATCGCCTTCTTTCTAACTTCATAATTTCTAAGTATATAAAACACATTTCCGTGCATTATGAAATTCAAATTATCATTTTCGCTTTAGGTTACTCGTATTTCTATTTCTCCACAAAGGACAAATTTTGCCAAAATTTAAAATTGCCAGAAACTTTTGTTCTGAATTTGTAAACTATTATAACTGTTAATTAGATTTGCAAACTATTAATTAAATTCGTAAATATTAAATAAAAAGCCAAATTCATCTTCTGCTTTTTAAATAATCTAACTTTTCATAAAATTTTTTACTTTCTTCAGTTACTGACTCTCTCTCTGACTTAAATACATATAAAGAGAGAGAGATAGAAATAATCAAACACTAAATCATTTATTATCAGTACAAATATAACTAACATGTCTCCTAATTTCCTACCACTTACTGAACAAATTCACTGGATCAAGTGTCTGTTAGCGTTCTAATGCTTTTTCGCCTTTTTAAGAGCCTTTGGAAAAACACCAAAACGATTCTTGCTTTCTAATATTTTTTTCTTTATTGCCATTTCCTGTTTTTATTGTTGTAACGTAGCTTTTGCAATAAGGTCTGTCTGGCGTTTCGCCAAGCAAGATCAGAATTCGTAATAGAGTGTAATTTTTCATACGGTGTTTATCGTCTGCTGCTAAATTTTTTTTCATATTTTTGGGAATAAATCAGCAAAAAATCTTTGCAAATATTGAGGGGTGAAAAAATGTAGTATTTTATACCAGAATATTTTGTGTCAACATATAAAAATTAATTATTTCTTATTTATGTACACTCACATTACACACAATAGCTTACAAATTATAGGACATCTGTTCATTAAGGGAGATTTTAAAGGATAAATTTTAAAGATTTTTTTTATACTTTTACAAATGCTTTGTAACTTTTCAGTGGTATAAGTTATTTTATCATAGAAAAAATCTGATTTGGGCAGCACAGGACTTTTTCTACAGGCTCATATTTATTTTTATTCGTGCATTCCGTATGTATTAATTCTTTACACAAAATCTTACATAATTAAAGAAGATGGCTATGCGTGTGCATGTCGTTCGCTGTAAAGTCGAAGCGTCTAACATCTCCCCGTATGATGTACCTCGGCGAAATTATTTTTTTAAAGTTCGAATTAGTTTAAAAGTTACGAACATTTAAACCCGAAAATCCGTCGAAATGTAGACTTTCACTATCAGTTTTATTCCGGGCTGACAAAGAAAAAAAAAAAAAAAGATAATATGGCAGATATTTGTCGAAACTGTTTATCTAACAAAATGCATTTTATTTTCCTAACTTTGCGATTTTAAAATATATCGTTCTAATATTTTTAATATGGTATTACATTATCATTATGAGTATTATACTGGAAAATAGCTCAGTTCTGATGATGATTTGCTGAGATAATATTTAATTTTTTATATATATACAAGCGGGACGCGACTATATCTTTTGAAAAAATTAAATTAATTAATTCAATTTATCCCTGCTTTAAATTCCGGGCAACGTCGGGTATCCTAGTACGGCAGCATGCAACCTTTTTGTTGGTACGAGCCCACTGAAGTATTATTTTATTAAAAAGACCCCATGCCACCATGTAATTAAAATAAGGGGTTAAAAATTATAATCAAATATATATTTTTAAAAACCCATTCCCATTTAAAAAATATATATTTTCTTTTAATTATCTATTTCTCCGAAGCGACTATTATAGCTCAGACGATCAATGATATGAATTTAGCATGACATGAATGGGGATTTACTAAGGATTTCAACTTCCGGCCTTTTTCTATCTTCCGGTTAAAAAAAGTTCCTTGAAACGCCTCTTTTTCTTCATAATCGGTTATAGATATAGCTTACATGAGGATTGATATGTATTTAGCATTGCATTCTAATGGGAGTGGTAGTTTCACAAAGGATTTCCACTTCCGGTTCTAGAGATATCAGTTCCGATTAAAAAAAAATACATTTCCTTTGCAATACATATTTTTCAGAATTAGCTATAGAAAGAGATTAGATGATTACTTATTCAACATAGAATTTTGGAGAGGGGGAGGGAGGTTCACTAAGGATTTCCAGTTCTGGATATGTCACTTCTGTTTTTCTGAAAATTAGCATGGCTTTGCGAAAGAAGTGTGCAAAAGAGAATAAAAATTCTTAATAATTTTATCGAAAATGAAGTGCAATCACACTTGCTACCATATGAAGGCTCCTTTATAAATTTATTTTTGCTTATCTCATACCTAAACTTTTTTTTATCGGCTTTTTGCTAATATCGATTATAACGAATATTTTGTCCTGTCCCTAACCACTTCATTTTATGCGGGCTCCACTGTATATGGTACGTATCTATATGTTTCGAGCACTAGAACACGAATCCACTGTTTTCACAGTGAAGTCTGTATGTATGCTTTCCTGTGTGTTTGTACAATATATGTGTCTACTCTAGCAAACAAATTATTAGGGTCACTCGCTAACTAACAGGGTAACACATGTGGGTTACCCTGCCGGTGCTGATTAGATTTTGGTAAAAAAAAAATAGAGCTCGCTTTTCTTTTTTCCGCGAAATGGACTACAAAAATCAAAAATCATCAATTTCTGAAACAAAAAAAAGAAAAGAAATATGCTTAAATGTGCGGATTAAAGTCTTGATTTGAAAGCAATTTTCGACGATAAAAAAAATAACACTAATTTCATTGTTCTAGGGCAGGGATGGACAAACTATGTCCCGCAAACCAAATACGGTCTTCGATGTGTTTAATACGGCCCAATTATATATCCAATTATATATCCTCGTAAGGCTTTTAAAGGACTACAAATTATTCAATTCATGTTCATAGATTTTAGTCTTTGAGATATAAGCATTGCAAACGTTAAAAAGTTTCTATCTTCTTGCCATGACAAGACGATTTGCTCAAAAATATAAGAGATTTGCAGAAATAAATTATTGATCTAGAAACTGGATTTCCTACTAAACATTTTTGCCTCTTACTGTTTAGATCTATGTTTTACAGTTTACAGTGATTCTGAAACTTTTTGGTCTCACGAACCCTTTTCACTCTTAAAAATTACAGAGGACTCACCGCACTAGGTGGCTGTCCGGCCACACAAATTGCTACTGCAAGCCTTCGGGTCAGTCGTGTGGTCTGTGTTTTTCGCACTAGGTGGCTGTAACTTAATGACCCCTCCCCCCCCCCCTTAAAAAAAAGGGAAAACAGCACTAGCAAATATCACATTACCATTACTAACAGATATAATATGTAACAATATATAACAGTAATAACAAATATAATATTTAATTTAAATCAAATACTCATAATATTGATTACTAATAATTTTTTTTTTAGTACAAAATATATCTTTTAAAATGGATTTTAAGAACAAACGTTGAAGAAAATATTTGCAAAATGAAATCACAACTAAAATTCAAAATTTACAAAAAAAACAACTAGCAAAATATGCATTTATTCAAATTTTCTACGACCCCCAATAAATTTTTCGCGACCCCCCCCCCCCCCCCCCCCAGTTTAAGAATGACTGGTTTAGCAGATATTTCGAGTGAAAGCAAGTGAAACTCGCTTGGACAAAAACGGTTAAAAAAAAAAAAGAAAGTCGAAAGTATTAAATTATTGAAATTATGTTTTCGTATATTTATAAATGGTATCCTATTATCGACAAAACAAGGATACATTTTTCCCATTTTTATCTATTAGGTTCGAAGATACAAGCACCCAAAGTGTTTACATTTTTCGTTACGCTCCGATTTCAGCCGGATACTTCAACCACAGTTATCCACGTAAAAAAACAAACAAACAACAAAAAAAAAACATACTTTCACTGAAAGGTTGATTTATCTTCATCTCCTAGCCTACACAGTTTTGGTCATATCCGTCATTTCTATTCATTCACTCTCGGAAGAAACCCTGCGGAAGATTATACGCAGTAAGCGCTCTGATTGGCCGGTGGTCACAGTCAGAAAATTGAGTCATTTTTCTAGATGCAAAAGTACATTCATGAAATTGAACTGATTGTTCAATTTCCATTTTATACGATGCCAAGGTCGTAGCCAGGCAGGGGCCAGTGGGGGATAAGCCCCCCCCCCCTGATAAAAATATTAAAATTTTAGTAGTGATAAGAAATTTCAACCAACATGTCATCCAAATTTTGCATAAAACAATTATTTATGAGATTTTTTTTTTATAAATTACTTCGTTTTAAACATTTTTTAATTTAGCTGAATTTATGGTTATACTGATGATTCATTTATTTACATATTTAATTTAAACATATTTAAAAATTTAAAAATTAAGACAATAGTATTTGGATACTTTTGTATTGTTGCGGTGTTCACTGTATTGTATCACTGTATTGCGGGGTTCACTATATTGTATCACTGTATTACGGGGTTCACTGTATTGTATCACTGTATTGTGGGGTTTACTGTATTGTATCACTGTATTGAGGGATTCACTGTATTGTATCACTGTATTGAGGGGTTCACTGTGTGTATTGTATCACTGTATTGCGGGGTTCACTGTATTGTATCACTGTATTGCGGGGGTTCACTGTATTGCGGGGTGCACTGTATTGTATCACTGTATTGCGGGGTTCACTGTATTGTATCACTGTATTGCGGGGTTCACTGTATTGTATCACTGTATTGCAGGGTTTGTGTTATTGCGGGGTTCATTATAGTGTCAAAATCAACTGATAGGTAGTTAACAGCTAATCTCAAGCGTTAACTTGTATTAACTTTCAAATTTTTTTTATTAATTAACAGCTTTGCTACTAGTTAATGTTTATATTAAAACCCATCGTAATTATTATATATTATACCATAGATGGCTATATGGATTTTTCCAATCAACTCTTAGCTTACAAATATAAATATGCAATTATTTGTTAATAATTTATATGGATTAAAATATATAATAGTAACTATTATGATTAATACATGAATGATTAACTGTGTTTTGGGTGAGCCCTCTCCTTCAAGACGGTTGTGTCCCCCCTTAAATTTCATTTTAGCCCCTCTTGAATTTGGTCTCTAGCTACGGCCCTGGCAAAAGTACATTCATGAAATTGAACTGATTGTTCATTTTTCATTTTATACGATGCAAGTTCGCAGTTCGATTCATTGATTGAATTCCTTGCATCGCGTAAAAAGGCTTCAAGAAAGAACAGAATTTGTCGGTCGCGCTTTCCTCATTTCCAACTTCTGGGGAGAAGTTATTGAACATTATTATCACGACGAATAACTTTCCTCATGTTTGGTCAAGTGTTGCTGTTTTCCGTGTGTTCAAACGGAACATTTCCCGTTAGATAACCGTGTAATATTGCGTGAGTAAGATATGCTTAGAAATACGATTTGGTATTCATTGCTTTATTTCGTTAAAGTTACGCAAGCTAGTAAATGCACTCTAACTACTTTTGTATGTTAATTATAAAATGTTTTTTCACTGCTTGTGAATATCAATTAAATCTGAGTTAAAATAAATGGGTGACGGCACACGAATAACATAAACTTAAAATCAAACTTTTATAAACGTTATAATTAACTGTAATAATTAACTGTTATACACTTATCTGCGGTTCTCAACCAGTGGTACGCGTGCCACTGGTGGTACGCGAGAATATGACTGGTGGTACTTGGATAATTTGTGCAACAATACATGATGAATTTAAAACTGAATTGCATCAAATATAAAATATTATGTGAGCAGCACATGACTTTACCTACAGACACAAATTCATTTTTTTCCTTATTTCATTAGTAATTCATTAAACAGAGTTTAATTGCACAAAATAACACGCAGAATTATTTGAAATTGTACTGAATTTAGTAACTGGGCGTATTTTTAAAACCGGTGTAGCAAAAATGGGGGGGGGGGGGTTGGAAAACCAGCTTAAATGTCTCGAGAAAGGCTAGCCATAGAGTAATGGAGTTGGTCCTATTATTTTTATCGTCAAAAATTACGTATAAAACAAGCATTTACTTTATACATTTGAGCATACGTAGTCTTTTATTTTAGGTATTGACGTTTTCGGCGAGCTAATTCGTAAAATAAGAAAGGTTTTTTTTCCCCAAATCATACTAAAATCTTATCAGCACAGGGGTAACCCACAAGTGACTTATCTACTAAATTTTGGGAAATTTAGTCAATTAGATTTTTGAGTTAGAGTGGATACATACATTGTTGCATTGACACATAGGCACACACCGAAGTCAAGCAGCATCGGGCGCGGTTAGTACTTGGGTAGGTGACCACCTGGGAACACCGCGTGCTGTTGGCACATTTCAGGCGCGGTAACCCGGTGGTTTTCGCGCTGGATTTGCACGCTGCCGCAACTGCCGCCATGTTCATGCGGAGTACGATCACGTTAAACATGTGGGTCCGTAAGTCCTTCCGAGGGGTTGGTGGTAGGAGAAGGAGGGTACGGTCCCTGTGGATGCCTCCCCCACTGGGTTCCGGTCTAAATTGTGTGGCACTTCCGGGACGTCCAAACAGTTACCTTACACCTTTCTGGTAGGTCGGACGGTCTGGGTCTCAACAACAATAACACAGGCACACACACACAGACACACACACGCATACACACACGCACACACACGCATACACACACACACACACACAAACAGACGTGACGCTAAAAATACAGTTTTCGTGTTCTAGAGGTCCCAAAATGTGATCCGTCGAAAATTCGAGTTGCGATTTTCGACATGATTTCAATACTTTCCTTATACATTACCATATCCTGCAAGGAAAGTAAAAAGTCATTGTTTTCAAATGATAAATAATATTAAATACCCTAAAGAATATGAAAAAGAAAATTGGATTAGGGACCCATTTTCTTTAGATAAAGTGGCATTAACCGAATAACTTTCTTCTGGAGAAAAGGTTGGTTGGTTGGTTGATTATGGTTTTATGGCACAAGATCCAAAGAGGATATGCTGCGCCAGACATATGGTACCAAGATACATAAATTAGTACGGATTAAAATACGTGTATAATTTAAAAGAGTGATAATGTGTGAAAAAACCATGACTATGAAACATGTACAACAATGCAAACGAGATGAAAAATGGCTAAAAGGTTATGAAAGGTGAAGTTAAAAATGATGGAAAAAACCAATGTCCAATAGGAATGGAAAAAGCTCCAAATTAGGATTTTCTCCAATCAATTCTGCTAAATGTATAGTATAAGTCTTAAAATGCTTAAAACGAAACTGTTTATATTTCGAACACTCAATTAAAATATGTTTGATACTTGCTGAGGTCTGGAGAAAAGGTGTAACACATTGATAATTCATATGACAGAAATTGAATGAATGATTTTAAAAATAACTCCTTTATCGATTTCTGGACTAAATGAAACGAATAATTAAAAGACATTGCTGAAGAGCAATTATATTTTTAGGCATTTATTCTATATATTTATATGAAGAAGAATTTTTTCAATGTTGTACTTAAAAAACAAATATAAGACGAAACTTCATTTAGAGTCATATTTACGCTTAAAATAAAGTAAAATAGAACCAGATATAAAAAATTAATTTCTGCCAAACAGGGGCAAGTATCACATTATGTCATTTTAAACCATATTCTTAATCAATAATCATAATGTTTGTTAATCATATTTGAGAATATTTATTATTTTTGTTCAATTTTTACTTTTTTATGATATGTATTATTTTTTCATTTTCCTTATATACATAATGTATAAGGAAAGTATTGTGACGGGGTCGAAAATTCGAATTCGAGTTTTCTACGGGAGAGCACGTTTCAAGCATCCCTGATCACGAATCAAACATTTTTGAAGTAATGTCTGTGTGTGTGTGTGTGTGTGTGAAAGTATGTGTGTGTGTGTGTGTGTGTGTGTGTGTGTGTCAGTGAGTCTGTGGAGACGATAACTGACGAACGAATGGACCGATTCGAACGAAATTTGGTAGAAAAATCATAATCGCCAACTTGGCGACATTTTTAATTCTTGCCAAATTAACAAAAATCTCGCCAAATGGAAAAAAATGGCGCTAATTCAATGAAAATGACGACTCATTGAAGAAAATTCAATATCTTGGAAAGAATATAAGTATCTACTATAAGAATAACATTTTGTTTAACTATAAAAGTGGTAAATTCATTGCATTATATAAGGAAAGTCGTGTTGCTCACATCAGATTTTTTTTATAAGAAACGAAATAAAAATATGTGAGAATAACGTAATTCCGTCTACTAACTGTATCCTTTCAGAGCATTTAATACTCAACAACTATTGGGAAATTTCTACCCAATTTCTGGAGTGTGAGTCACCATTCGACTTTTTCAAGCATTAATAGTCCATAGTATTTAGTTCTATTTGTATCACATTCACTATCTTGCCGTCGAATTGCTGCAATTTTTTCGAATTCAGCAATAAAAATTGCTCAGTTACTGAGCGAGAACCAATCAGAGGACGATAAAATTGGACGTCACTCCGCTCCGCCTTTCTTCTCATTTGCATTCAAGATGGCGATGGCGACTGCAAGCACATCTCAAGCAGTTCATCTACGTTGGAATCTGGAGATGGAAAAATATTAATAGAACTTCTACCAAATTACAGACACTTGCGGGATATAAAAGATCTAAATTATACGAAAGAAATGCTAAAGAATGATTCCTTTGAATGAAATCGTCGGCAGTAGAGAGGAGGGTGTGTGTGTGTGTGTGTGTGGGGGGGGGGGGTAATGTACGATTGAAGGACGGAATTGCCGAAGTTCGGGGGGGGGGGAAAAAAAGCCATGTGTAATAACACCATAATATATCTCCGACCCACGTGGATTCCTTATTATACGACCTTATAATCAAGCATATAAACCATACATATTTAAATGAAATTAATTTGAGATCAAATAAAATATAATTTTATTATTGAGCAAAAGCATGAAGAAAATAATAAGTATTTGAGATACGTATAACCACGAACGTGACGGGGCTTTCTCTGCCGCCATCCATGCTTTTGATAAAGTATCTAAATAATGGAGTAAAAGTTTCCCTTTACCTTCATGTTTTTAAAAATGTAATTTTGACTACACTCACTCGAGTGATATCCGTCCCTCCCTATGGATGACCCTGGATCAGGCATCATAACCATGATAACATATAATACCCCATCTTTACAGGGATCAGCAGGGCTTGATCAAAACAAAGTGGGGCCAGGGGCCTGTTGTTAATTCGGGGCCCCCACATGCATACCGAACACATGCAAAACGTCAGCACGTAACAAATTTGCTGGGGTTTAGGATCACAGCTCCGAAAGCCCCTTTTGTACATGTAGAAAACTTCTAAACTTTTTACTGCAAATTAATATATTAAGACTTTAACCCTTTGCTTACGGGTGGGACAGCGTCCATTCCAAACGAAGAACCTCTCAAAAAGACAGGTATTTGACATACATGGACGCCAATGTCTTCAAAGAGGGATCGAACTGTTTGGGATGAGGTATGTCAAATACCCGTCTTTTTGAAAGGTTCTTCGTTTGGGATGGACGCTGTCCCACCCGTAAGTAAAAGGTTAAAGGAAGTATATTTAAAACTACTAACATATTTTATGATTTAAAATAAAAACTAACATTATCAGTTTTAAATTAATAAAAAAATTATTTCTACTTGAATTTTTAACCACATAAAAATTTAGGACCCCTTAAAATTTGGGACCCAGGGCCGCGGTCCCGTGCGTTAATCAGGCCCTGAGGGTCGAGGCTCTGACGTCTGATTACCATCTTTCGTGACCAGTCAATGTCGCTGGCACGTGCTTTGCATCTTTTACAAGACCGAACATCACCCGAAATATGTACCTCAGCAAGCCTCATCGAAATGCTGGAGAGAATCGAGTGCAGCCAATCCGATATCCGTGTGGGGCCCGACTTCCGACGATTAGGGTGAGCTTAACCCCTCCGATAAAGGACAAGTAGCCGACTTACGGCAAGCCATGCGTGGTGGCATCCTGCGTGCTCTGCTTGTAGACACTGACAGTAGTTGATAGGTGCTTGACCTTATCAAGCCGGGTAATATGGCAGGTGTAATGTTGGTTACTGAATAAAAATGCCCAGTGTTCTACGCACTTAACTTTGTCCCTATGCAGGGCCTGATTAGCGCAGGGTCATGCGGGCCCCAAATAAAACAATTGCACTATCGAGAAATTAAAGACTGCTTCCTAAAAAAAAATTCATGCCATTGGAATAGGCTTTGTCCTAAGGTAACTTTCTCTTTCAGGACACGCCTGGTAAGAGCGTGAAAAATAATAAGGCCGTGTTTTTAAATAATAACATTAATTTATTTACAATATTTAAATCTATGTACAAGTAACATAATACACAAAATGTTCCTATTAACATGAATGGATTGATCACCCATTCTAATAACAATTCAAAATAAACAATGGTAAGAAGTCTCATAGACTAATTGGAACATATGGTAAGCTATCATGAAGAAACCTGACTTTTACTAGTAAATAATTTATTTGGAGTTAACTAGTGGATATTTAATTAGAGAGGGAGAGAGCGACAAAAGATATAAATCAGGCGCAGGCCCTTAAATGTGTAACTCACCAACATCACTTGCAATTGAACAGCACCTCTCTTTTTAGAGGACCATGATGGGGAGTCATCTTTTCTCAATCAAAACCCAGTTCCTCCTCCTAGCTCCTTTTTTAAATTTCTGAAAACTCTCTCTCTCCAAGATTTTAAAACACGCCCCTGAGACGCATACAACTATCTCATTGGATTCTGGGTCTTAACCCATTGACCCCAAAGCATCGCCATTGGCTTTAGACCTCCAGAAACAAAAAGTCCCTTCTCAAGCCCCTGCGAAACTGATATGCTTTCGGCCACTAATTCAAACAGCCCGCCAGACCTATGATCCGTCCGAAACGGACACACATTAAATCTTTCGGTAAAAATGTGATATTCAAAAGAACACTCCCCGACATCCCATTTTCTATTTCTTCGGAAAGCAGCTGGCTAAACGAAAAGGCTGATCCCAAAATAAATACGTAAACTCTAGATCGCACTCCCGAAAATATTGGATCATGGGTTTACCATGCGACAGGCTTGTCCAGAGGATAAATTCATTTTGTGGAGATGTAGGGATGAACTGCACTAATTTAGCATGTTGGCTACGATAAGAAAGTTGCTAATAATTTAAATTCCATTGAAATATGTAAGAACCACATTTTGTATATATTGTTCTAGAATGCAATTATGTTTTTGGAAAACATTTCTGTTCATTTCATATATATCGAGAGATGAAAGGGACCCCCCGGAGGAACGTTTGTCCCGAGCTTCAGTAGTGTCGTACAAGACAGAGCACCAGGCGCGAGGCGCCTTTAATCTCCAGTTTCAATATGTGGTTCTTATCGTCAACTGTGACATTAATTCAGTGACCCTAATTGGAGGTTCGAGGTTTTTATTTACTACTTTTTATTATTTGTCCTAGCTCCTAGTGTGGCAGTTTGTTGCACATTTAGAGTTTAAGCAGTTTGGGGGGGTTGATGCAGATCTAAGGGTTACCTAGCGTATTGGCAGTTTAGAGTTTAGAATATATATATTTTTTTTATAAAATAATAGTCGCGAGTTTTATTTAAAAATCAGATGTTTGAGGTGGGATCTTTTAATTCCGATTATCGATGTTTAGAACAGCGCGGGGTCTCTTACGAGATTTGGCCTTGCGATGGTCATAGTCATGCAGATTGAATAACAGTTCGTTTGGAACGGATGGCAAATTCCTGTAAAATTTAAGCGCTAGCTTTTTAATTTGGGCTCTAACAGTTTTTATTTTGAAGTCATTCCTAATTACCGAGTTTCTTAAGTACCTGGGAGCTTTCCTGATAATCCGTAGGATTTTGTTTTGTTTTGTCTCTAGGAGGTCTATTGTAGTTTTACAGGCATATCCCCATACGGGTGCTGCATACAGCATTCCCGGGCGGATGACCGATTTATAAATTAGGAGTTTATTTTGATAACTTAAATTTCCGTTTCTTATCATTGGGTATAAGGCTCCTGTGGCCATATACGCTTTTTTGATTAAGTTCGTTACGTGCTGTTTCCAGGTTAGGTGGGAATCTATCGTTACACCTAGGTATTTAGTAGATTTTTCCGCTTTTAGGGCATGGTTGTTTATGTACAGAGGCGGCGGAGGTTTACGTTTTCTAGAGAAATAAATCCAATGACATTTATTGGGGTTTAATTTTATTCGCCATTTTTCCAGCCAAGTTTGGAGTATGTCTAAGTGTTGTTGTAGCTGTCTGTGCATTACTGAGACATAGGGGTGTTTTTCAAGTATCGCACTGTCGTCTGCATAGAGTGCCAGCTCTGTGTTTGGAGTCCTAGGGATGTCGTTCAGGTATATGTTAAAGAGTGTCGGGCCCAGGATAGAACCTTGCGGTACACTACTTTTAATGAGCTTGGGTGTACATAAGTTACCTCCTACCCTGACTTGAAAGTGTCTGTTATTTAAGTGTGAGATTAAAAGTTTGACAAGAGCGTCAGGGACTTTTAAAATGATCAATTTGTACGCTAATCCACAGTGCCATACTTTATCAAAGGCTTTTTGTATGTCCAGAAAAATCGCAGCTGTGGGTGTCTTGTTATTGAGACCAGAAGATATGTACTCTACCACTCTCCCGAGCTTCAGTTAGACTAAATCAGACCCTGCCCCTATGACTTCGTTAGTTTATTAACGTCATAATTAAAGTTAAAGTACGCAATGGCGATGTCAGAGCCGCCCTTGGGGGACGGGGGGGGGGATATAACTCCAGTAGGGGACCCAATATTTTTTAAAGGGGGGAGGCATGAAAAGTTCACAAATAAAAAGCTCTGCATAGCTCAGTGACGTCACCAAAGTAATATCCAGAGAGGCTTTTTTTAATATTATTTTCTATTTCCATATTGTCTTTAGTATATCCACAATATCTTATCAATATCTGACAATATCTTATATTGTCAGTTATTTTATCCACAAATCAATCGATAAATTAATTGTAAAGCAATAAAAATTTGAACGGCAGATTCTGGACCCTGTTACAACACTTTCTCGTTACATACACTATGTATTTTAAGAAAACAAAAAATTTTAACCCAAAGTTAGCGAATTTTAGATTTAATATTATAAAATGCGTAGACTAAGATGTTAAAAAAGTTAGTCAGTATATAATTTCTTCCAGTATTAAAATATTTTAATTTATACAGAAATTAAAATGCGTGAAAATGAATATAAAATCTAAAAACAAAATTATAACTAAATCTTCATAAAAGAGGAAAATAGAAGCCCGGAAGTACAGTCTGGCCAATACTGTTTGTAACACATAATTACCAACGACATACATATATTAAATAATTTAGGAAAAGTGACATGGTTCTCCAAGTTCTATTTATTGTAACGTTTTTTCAAAGAAACCACTATAGGGGGCGCTGCAAAAGTTGTCGCTTCCATTACAGTACAGCATACATAAGTCTCCAATTTTACGCTTATGCACTCTGTTGTCTGTGAGATCAATCCTAATTTTGGGAGCTCCCTATAGGCAGGTTCTGTGAGTATGAACTTGGCCTTAGCCATGTAGCCTAAACTACATGGCTAAGGCCAAGGCTCCATCTTTTTAGGAAAGAAGAAAAAAAAAATGAAGCTGGATACGTGGAACTAAATTTACCACTTCCCATACAAGTTTTCAAAATCGTGCCGAATTTAATTCCCTCCCCCCTCCTTGTAAATCTTTACAATCTTTCCCTCCCTCACAAAAAAAAAAAAAAAAAAAAAAAAAAAAAAAAAAAAAAAAAAAAAGGAGGGGGGGGGGGGGGGGGGACTTGGCAGCCGCCTCTTTATTCAAGTGGAGTCCCCGCAATGGGCAAACCTGTGGCACATTGCAAGTTTTCTAGTTGCCATTGCAGCTGCTTTCTGACGAGCGTATAATAAGCGAAACGGGTCCATGGATGTTGTTACATGCAATGGGAACCATCCTATTCTTATTTGCCACAAAACCTATTAAAATCTTTCTAAAGTGTTATTTTCTAGTGACAACAAAAAAAACAGAAAAATAAATGAATTTAGTGATTTACCCGAATGAAATTGTTCGTCGTGTGTATACTAAATCGGTGATCTCCGAAGTGGGGTACGCCAATAAATTTTATATTGACTTTTTATATCCCCCCCCCCCCCCCACTAAAATAAGTTTTATATTGACAGAAAAAAAAAACTGATGTGGGTAGCACATGCCTTTCGCTACAGACTCAAATACATTTTCTCTTTCTTTCTTTTATATTTCATTAAATTGAGTTTAATAGCACCAAATAACACGGATAATTATTTTTGCGGTTTTATTTCAAGTTTCGTTTTCATTCGGCGACTGGGCGTATATATTTAAAGGAGACGTGGCTAAAATTCGAAACAACTAAAATATCTCGAGAACGGTTAGTCCTAGAGTTATGGGGTTGGTCTTACTTCTTTTTCGTCGCCATAAACTGCGTATAAATCAAGCATTTAATGGATACATTTTTCATTTTAGATTTTGGCAATATTTGCGGGACATAAAATGGTATGTTCTTTCTTTTCGAATCGTATCAAAATCTAAACAGCACCAAAGTATCCCACAGGTGATTTGTTTACTAAATTTTATGAAATTTGATCAATTAATTTTCTAGCTGGAGTGGATACATATTTTTTACTGGCCATTTCTCAAAAAAGAATTTCTGAATCCTTCCAAAATTTAAACAGCACCAGAGTAATCCACAAGTGACCTACCAAATTTTGTGAAATTTGGTCAATTAGTTCTTTTAGCTAGAGTGGATACATGTATTGCATGGACACACACATAGACGCCACTCTAAAAATAGTTTTTTTCGTGTTCTATAGTTCTCGAAACGTGTCGATCCAGCGAAAACTCGAGTTGAGATTTTCAGCACTATTCCAATACGTTCCCTATACAATGCCATGTATAGCGAGAAAATAAGAAAAGTAATTAAAGAATAACAAATATTAACTTGTATTTTTATATTATACTATCATAAACGAATATTATGCTTTTATGAATATTACTTTACTAAACCGCCTGTTCAAAACAGCAACAACAACAAAAAATATCTATTTGCCGTAAGGGTACGTGAATAATTACGGCCATCCAAAAAGTTTGGAGGCCTTTGTACTAAATAACCGCATCGCGACAAAACAAAAAATCTCAACTCAACATCATTGTTTGATCCTTTCCGCTTTTTTAATTGATTGTTTCTGTTGAATCTAGCATGAGAAGTGAAGCAAGCGATGGAAGCTGTGAAATCCCCTCCACCTGAACTATTCGGCCGGTTCACCTTGTAGATATTCGAACCAGGTGGAGCACCGGAACCGCTTTCATCTCGTTCCCCTGCCCTTCCTCTCACCTGCTGCCTTCCGACCCCGCACGTAGACCATGTGGATGGATGAAATGGGATAAGCCCGAATTAGGAATAGTGCTGCCATCTAGCGTTGAAACTACGCACTAAGTAAAACGCCGTATTTAAACAGATGACACAAGGAGATTTTGAAACAGCAGTTGAAGAAACATTGTGACAGGATTAAAAATTCGAATTCCAGTTATCGACGAAAGAGCACGTTTCAAGCATCCATGAACTCGAATCGAACATTTTTGAAGTGATGTTTGTGTGTCTCGTTGCGATATCTTACGAATGATTGAAAACGTTTTAAAATAATTTGGAACACATATTACAGTCAATGAAATGAATACTACAACCCTATTGATTTTATACGTGATTGGATGCTCGGACCTCCCCCCCCCCCCCCCAACATTCTGAATGAATTTAAAAAGAAAAAATCAAAGCACTTAATAATAATAAATAAATAATCATTTCATTCGCAATTTTTCCTTACAAAGTGAATGATGCAGAGTTTAAAATAATTTGTAAAAAAATTACATAAAATAAAAAAAAAAGTTTATGTTAGCGATTATGTTTACTTTCCGCATACAATATTATACGACACATCTGTTAACATCATTTTCTTGGATCTAGTTCATTCTATTCATGGCAGAACATACTTTATGTAATAGTTTTGTATTGTGACGTTAAAGAATTTGCCCATAACCATTTATTTTACGGGATATGAATTACATGTCAACTGCCTTTTGATGAGGATTTTGCACATAAGTATTCTGTTCGAACTCACAAGTTGCCAAAAGCGCCCAATTTTAATTTACGCGTTGTTAATTAAATGCCAAAAACATTGCGCTGTGGATCTTGCACGCCATTATTTCATTGCAAAAGAACTAAAATCATTGCATTATGTAGAGAAAGTCATGTGCTGCTCACACCACATCATAATTTTTGTAGAAAAGATAGAGGTAACCTATAATCATTTGCAAAAAAATATGTCAAAACATTGCTTTCGCTTAGTACCGCGCTCCCATTGTAAATGACAGCATCCATGAAACTTGTTTCGCAGCGAAACTCGCCAGTACCGAACAGCCGATACCTGCAATGGCATCAAGAAAATTTGCTAAAGCTATGAACAACATTTTTGAAGACCATGCCCTGGAGGTAACTTCCTCTTTTAGGACACGCCCGGTGAGAGCGCGAAGACGAAAAAGGCCGTGTGTATAATATACAAACATTAATTTATTTACACTATATAAATATTTACACATTATTGATTCAAAATATTTAAAATACAACTTCCCATATTCAAAATGGAATGTATACCAATTTAAGATAAACACTACAAAAGTGTCGAAAGCCCAGACCACCCGACTCGTCCGTAGACTTAGAGACACTACAAAAGTGTATAGAGTCTCACAGACTAAAGTTGAAAAGATGGTAATTGAAATTAATTTTCACTATCCCTAAGTTATATTTAAGGGTGAGCGTCAGTAAATTTTCTGCCCTATCCGCGCTTTGTTAACTTTCGCGGCACACATATTTCGCCGAAATTCTGCTCAAACAGTTGCGAAATATTTTCTTATAGATAAAATGCTATGCTTAGATTATATTAAACCTAAATTTAATACCCAATAAAACATAGAATATATGTTTTATTTTAATTTAAAATATTTTTGGTGTTGCCATCTGTTGTCGTAATTTAATCCATACCGACTATTTTTATTTTTTAATGAACATTTTTAAATGCCTATTCCTTCTAATACGCTATTAAATACAACAACAGATCATATATAATGCCATAATCACGGAAACGTAATTGAACTTGGACTTGAAGACAAAGGAACTCGAAGACAAAACTGCAGTCCTCAGTGATGTACATTCAGATCCCTCATCACATTTATAGAATGATAAATTACCTTTCCGTGATTGTGGCATTATTATATAGGATCTGTTGTTGTATTTAACACTGTATTAGAAGGAATAGATATTTAAAAATGTTCATTAAAAAATAAAAATAATCGGTATCAATTAAATTACGACAACAGATGGCAGCACCAAAAATATTTTAAATTAAAATAAAACATATATTCTATGTTTTATTGGGTATTAAATTTAGTTTTAATATAATCTAAGCATAGCATTTTATCTATAAGAAAATATTTCGCAACTGTTTGAGCAGAATTTAGGCGAAATATGTGTGCCGCGAAAGTTAACAAAGCGGGGATAGGGCAGAAAATTTACTGACGCTCACCCTTAATCATCATAAAACGGAGAGAGAGGTAGGCTAAAAAGTACATAATAGGAAAAAGTCCCAGATGGGTAACTCACCGAACTTCACTGGCCATCGTCGGTCTCGTACTCCTTTGGATAGGAGCCGCTCTTTCTCTTTTTTAACGAGTCGCAGTTCCTTCTCCTCGCTCCTTCTTTAAATTTTTGAAAACTCTCTCTCTCCAAGATTTTAAAACACGCCCCTGAGGCGCATACCACTATCTCATTGGATTCAGGGTCTTGACCCCAAAGCATCGCCATTGGCTTCAGACCTCCAGAAACAAAAAAGTCCCTTCTCAAGCCCCTGCGAAACTGATATGCTTTCGGGCACTAATTCAAATAGCCCGCCAGACCTATGATCCGTCCGAAAACGGACAAACGTCAAATCTTTCCGTAAAAACATGATCCAAAGAAAACTGAAAGAACACCCCCCGACATCCCGTCTTCTATTTCGAGGACGAGCAGCTGGCCAAACGAAAAGGCTGACCCCCAAAATAAATAAGTAAACTCTAGGTCGCACTCCCGAAATATTGGATCATGGGTTTACCATGAGACACTGTACATACTTTTTGTCTTGTACCTGTAACAAAATGAAATAAACCGCAAAGCAACCCCATTGGCTTTAGCCCCCTAAAAACAAAAAGCCAAAAAAAAAAACCCCTTTCTCAAGCCCCTGCGAAACTGATATGCTTTCGGCCACTAATTCAAACAGGCCGCCAGCCCTATGACCCGTCCGAACCGGACCAACATTAAAATCTTTCGGTAAAAATGCGATCTCCAAAGAAAACTCCCCCACTTCCTGTTTTCTATTCCGAGTGCAGCTGCCCAAACGAAAAGGCTGACCCCCAAAATAAATACGTAAACTCTAGATTGCATCCCCCGAAAATATTGGATCATGGGTTTACCATGCGACAGACCAATATGGTGACGGAGAAGTTTAGTCCAACCACGTAACAGGCTTCAAATTTCTTAAAGATTGAGCTTAGACTGCAACGGTCAAGTTCATATAGATTGAACCCGCATATAGACAGCGTTGCCAATGTTAGGATCATGCTCTAATTGTAAATAAAAGCATCCATGCATGGATCGGCTTTGCACTTATGCACATCGGAACTCGATTTGTCGGTCTCATATAGGTTCGCAAAATTATGATACATAGCATGATTTTTTGCTGCTATGTAGATATCGACATAACTGCTTCAAGATTTGTCGGGGATACTTTCCTGGTTTGTCAGGTGCCTGTGCTCCTAGATATATCAGAGATAGTGTCTTGATTTGTCAGGTATATCATCCCAGTTTGTCCTGTATAATAAATTTTGTCTCAGTTTGTCAGATGTCTATTTCCCAATATCTCAGGTATATTGACCTGATTTGTCAGGTATATTGTCCCGGAATGTCTTCCTAAATGTCTGATCACTTTAAACATGATTAGACTCATGCACATCAAATCTTTGTAATGAGTTTAAATGTACATTATTCATTTAAGAATTTCATTTAAAAAAAAAAATGTTTCTTCTAATAACACACAAATAGTGAAAGAAAAAAATCTGATGTGGACAGTACAGGACTTTCTTTATATATTGCAATGAATTTACTACTTTACGGTTAAAAAAATCTGATGTGGGCAGCACATGACTTTCCTTATACAATGCAATGAATTTACTACTTTTACAATAAAAAAAAATAGATTATTTTCATAGTAGTTATTTATATTCTTTCTAAGATATTGAATTTTCGTCAATGAGTCGTCATTTTCCATGTCGTCATCATCAATGAGTCGTCATTGATTTAGAGTCATTTTTATCCATTTGGCGAATTTTTCGTTAATTTAGCAACATTTAAAAAAGTCGCCAAGTTGGCGACATTCCACCAAATTCGTCGCCAAAATGTCGCCAAGCGTTATGGACGAAGAAATAAGTTATTCTCACAGCAGATAAATAACTATTGGCGTTTAAATACAAAAGTATTACTCAAAGTATCTTTTTTCATGAATGGAACGAGCTAGATCCACGAGAATGATGTCACCCAATTTATCGCGTGGTATTACATATGAAAAGTGAACATGTTTTTTAATAGGAAATATATATTTTTTTATTTTATATGACTTTTTGATAATTTTTTTGAAAAATGTGAAATATCTCGAGAACGGTTTATGTTAGCGTTCTAAAATTTATGTCAATCGTTTCCTAATGAAAAATTACATAAGAAATGTCTATTTGCGCAACTTTATTAGCGGTTTTGAGTTTTTGACGATTTTTCAAAATTTCACTCGAAAATTTAGAGGGGTTCTGAACATTCGATTGCGTATAAAAACAATAGGCTTCCAGTCTTTACGGATTGTGATTTTTGTACCAAATTTCGTTGGAATTGGTCCATTCGTTCGCCAGTTATGGTCTCCACAGACTCACTGACACACACACACACATACTTCCACACACACACGCATACTTTCACACACACACAAACTTTCACACACACACACAGACATCACTTCAAAAATGTTTGATTCGTGATCAGGGATACTTGAAACGTGCTCTCCCGTCGAAAACTCGAATTCGAATTTTCGACCCCGTCACAATACTTTCTTTATACATTATGTAAAAAAAAAAAAAAAAGAAACGCGTTGAGGTCTGCACTGCCCTAATTTTCAAACTTTTACCTTGGCACTAAAGTACTAGAGCCTTAACTTAAAGGCATTTTCAAATGTACACCTGATTCCGGCTCGGCCCGAAACTAGTTTTTGTAAATGTTTCCAAAACACGAAAATTTACCCTACCCCTATTCTTAGAATTAAGTAAAAGATTTGAACATTTCTCTTTGCATTACCGACTTTGCATTGAGATCTAGTTCAATGGTTCTCAAACTTTTTCATCTCGAGCAAATTTGCTATTCACCTGTGTATTACAAATTGACTTCACGGCTCACTTGCATCATCTATTGTAATTTTTATATTAAATAGTATACCAAATTTGAAATATTCTTATCTATATAGAAAATAGGAATATTCTTATCTGTGATTAAAAAGTAAAACAACGATGATAAACATTTTTAAAGTGGGTTTTGGTTACCGAAAAATATCCTTTATCCCAAATTAATATGGAAACTGGCACCACTTTTTTATGTGGATATAAGTATTCTTACTTTTAATTTTGTAATGTAATTTATTTTGTAATATATTTTAGATCGATTGCTATTTGTTTAATTATTACGTGTTGGTACATCTATTTGAGCAGGTGTTTTACACAAAAGGGTAGATAATTCCTCATATTTTATTAAGTATAGAATAGAATGGTTCCCATTGCAGGTAACATCTATACATGGATCGGTTTCGTGTTCATTATGCATTCGACAGCATGGAATAGCCAATATATGTAATGTCAGCAAGAAAACTTGCTATTTGCCACAATTTTGCTACAAATTTAGGCCTACTAAATAGCCAGCTTTCTTTGGAAACGCACCCTATAGCAGGTTCAATGGCTGGATATAATTTCTTTGACGCATAATGCACACCAGTAGCTTTCGCATCACAATAAATTTCTTAATTGCCGACAAACTTCAATCATGCACTTGTTTTGCGTAATTATTTAAAGTATAATTTCAATATCATTTAAAATATCTTTTTCCTCCTCATTTCTGTTTTGGCAGATACAAGATTCTGTCTTCTATAACATTATGCTGATCCATGTAAAACATTTTTAATCGAAAGATTCTATTTCTAATTTTGTAGTGCTGCCATCTACCGCAGTTTAAAAGAAACAATTATTATGTATAGAAATTAACATGCGAAAAATAGTAATATGAAATATAAGCATAGATCGAGCTAGAGGTGCTTGGGTGAGCATCAGTAAATTTTCTGCCCTATCCACGCTTTGTTAACTTTCGCGGCACACATATTTCGCTGAAATTCTGTTCAAACAGTTGCGAAATATTCTCTGAAAGATAAAATGCAATGCTTAGATTATATTAAAGCTAAATTTAATACCCAATAAAACATAGAATATATGTTTTATTTTAATTTAAAATATTTTTGGTGCTGCCATCTGTTGTCGTAATTTAATTCATACCGACTATTTTTATTTTTTAATGAACATTTTTAAATGTTCATTAAAAAATAATTATTTTTAAAACAATTTGTCTCATCATCACGGGAGAACGGTTGAACCGAATTTGATGAAATTGTGTGGGTAGCCTAGAAATAGCCCCACTTAAAATTAAGACATCACTTAAGCCCCACTTAAGACATATCGAGACGGCGGGGTTACCGGCGGATCGAGTTTAGCCTTGGCTAATCTAAAGTTGAACTATCACATCTGAACTATTGCAATCCGGAACCCAGAAATATTATATGGTAGTTATCGATTCCCGGTTGGGGTACTCTCAGGGGCGGCATTTCAGCATTCCATTTGGGGGTGCGAGATTTGTATGTATGAAAATTCATAATATGGAATAAATAAAATGTTTGTTAATAGGGGGGGGGGGGGGGGGGGATCACAAAATTTAATTGATGTTGAGAAAAATAATTGTTGTTAACATAATTTTGTACATAATTGTGTTAACATAATTGATGTTAACATAATTTTTCTAAATACAAATATCTATATTTATTTACCTTATATTGAAGTTTTACACGCCGGTTCTTAGAGTTTGGAAGAAGAAAAAATTTTGTTACAATATCATCGTAATCCAGTGGTATATCTTGTTCTATAGCTAAAACAGCTAAAAATGAAAGTCTTTCTTGTACCATTGTACTGCGAAAATAATTTTTCAGCTTCCTAAGACACTAAAAAGACCTTCCAGAACTGGCTGAGCTGATTGGCGCAGTCAAAAACAATTCAACTAATAATGTTATGACAGGAAGCACATTTTTTAAATTCCGCTCTTTAAAATAATACAGGCGACTTTTAAAATTGGGATGGTCTATGTTTTCATTTTTCACCATTAAAAATAAAACCAGTCGCAATTCACACAGCAATTCCTCTTTCTGGAAGTCATATGGTTGATACGTTTTCTTTTTTCTTTTTCGACATCTGATCCGGATAATACTGAACTAAGGGCAAACAAAATGAATATATTGTTCTCATTAAATCTTGTCTCAATTTCATTAGATACTGAATCTGTGATTTCATATTGAATATTGATTCTGTGATATGATTTAACATCATCATGGGGATTTTTCTCACCGCCTCCGAATTTGCTTGGAACTTTTTACGCAATTTCAGTTTTGGTCCAGAATAAGAATTTTTTTCGCAAAGTTCTGTCACAAAACTCTACACTTGATTGAAATATGCATCAGTGCGAAAAGAACTAACAGTTTCAATGGTAGCTAAAGCAAAAGCTTGCACAATCTAAAAATTAAGATCAGATGACTGAAGATGCGTTGAGAGAATATTGTATTGATCAAAAACACTGTTCAATACAAACAAAGTGAACAAAAATTCGAACTATGTCATGGATGTTAAAAGGGCTTCGGCTTTTCCACCATTGGGAGAATCGTTTTCAGATAATTCTTCCAGTGTTAAAATCACCATTTCAAAATTATCGAGTAGTGCTTTTATGGCTTTAACTCTGAAAGACCACCTCGTATCACTTAGTGATTGTAGAGTTGAAGAGCCTCCAGAAAAGTATTTGTTGATGAGCGAACCTTTTCAAAAATAGCATGTCTTTTATATGATGTTTCTATGAAAATATGTAATACATTGAGCTGCTGAAATACATTTCTAGCAGAAGGATTGGATGAGCATGCACTAACTACACATACATTTAATCAGACACTTGAAATTTTCAAGTGAAAAGGATAACATCATACCCAATCTTTTCAAATTGAAAAGGATTCGTTGCAGCCGGGAGTGAAAACTTCACTGTGATTGTTGGTTCTTTTGAAGCACCATAGAGTGAGAAAACTGACCAGTGGACAGTCGATAAAAAAGGGAGAAGCCGATTGACGACGAGGAGAAATTTGGGGGCGCGACCGCGCCCCCTCGCGCCCCCTATTTGCCGCCCCTGTGTACTCTTTACAATGGGGTACGGGTGAGCGTCAGTAAACCTTCTGCCCTTTCCGCGCTTTGTTAACTTTCGCGGTACACATTTTTCGCCGAAATTCTGCTCAAACAGTTGCGAAATGTTTTCTGATAGATAAATTGCAATGCTTAGATTATATTAAAACTAAATTTAATACGCAATAAAACATAAAATATATTTTTTATTTTAATTCAAAATATATTTGGTGCTGCCATCTGTTGTCGTAATTTAATTCATACTGACTATTTTTATTTTTTAATGAACATTTTTAAATGTCTATTCCTTCTAATACGGTATTAAATATAACAACAGATCATATATAATAATACCACAATCACGGAAAGGTAATGTCTTATTGTATAAATTTGATAAGGGATCTGAATGTACATCACTGAGAATTGTAGTTTTCTCTTTAGTTCCTTTGTCTTCAAGTCCAAGTTCAATTACCTCTGTCCGTATAGAGACTAGTCCTCCTTGCCCCGTGGCTAGTTCTGCTTGCCTTGGCACAAACATTGGTGAGCAAGGCCTTCTCCTATGTGCTTTCGGCATTGGGTTCTAACAAGATAAAAAAATCAGATGTGGGCAACACATGACTTTCCTTATATAATGCAATGAATTTACTACTTTTACAGGTAAAGAAATGCTATTCTTATAGTAGATACTTATATTCTTCCCAAGATATTGAATTTTCTTCAATGAGTCGTCATTTTCATTGATTAAGCGTCATTTTTATCAATTTGGCGAGATTTTTGTTAATTTGGCAACAGTAAAAAATGTAGCCAAGTTGGCGATATTCCGCCAAACTCGTCGCCAAAATCTTGCCAAGCGTTATGGACGGAGAAATAAGTTATTCTTACAGCAGATAAATGACTATTGGCGTTCAAATACAGAAAGTATTACACAAAGTATATTTTTTCATGAATGGACCGTGCTAGATCCACGAGAATGATATCACCCAATTTATCGCATGGTATTACATATGAAAAGTAAACATGTTTCTCAATAGGAAATATTTTTTTTTATTTTATATAACTTTTTGATAATTTTTTTGAAAAATGTGCAATATCTCGAGAACGGTTCATGTTAGCGTTCTAAAATTTATCTCAATCGTTTTCTAATAAAAAATTGCATAAGAAATATTTATTTGTGTCACTTTATTAGCGGTTTTGATTTTTTTACGATTTTTTCAAAATTTTACTCGAAAATTTAGGGGGGTTCTGAACATTCGATTGCGTATAAAAACAATAGGCTTCCAGTGTTTTCGAATTGTGATTTTTGTACCAAATTTTTTTCGAATCGGTCCATTCGTTCGTCAGTTATCGTCTCCACAGACTCACTGACACATACACACACAGACATCACTTCAAAAATGTTTGATTCGTGATCAGGGATGCTTGAAACGTGCTCTCCCGTCAAAAACTCGAATTTGAATTTTCGACCCCGTCACAATACTTTCCTTCCGGCCACACAGAAAGCTACCATTAGCCTATGGGTTGGTCGTGTGGTCTGGGTTTTCTACAATACTTTCCTTTTCCATTATGTATATAAGGAAAGTAAAAACGTTATTCTTACAATAGATATTTATATTTTTTCCAAGATATTGAATTTTCTTCAATTAGTCGCCATTTTCATTGATTTAGCGTTATTTTGGCAACATTTAAAAATGTCGCTAAGTTGGTGACATACCGCTAAAGTCTTCGCCAAAATCTCCCCAAGCGTTATGGACGGAGAAATAAGTTATTCTTAGAGCAGGTAAATGACTATTGGCGTTCAAATACAAAAGTATTACTCAAAGTATCTTTTCTCGTGAATGGAACGAGTTACATCCATGAGAATGATGTCACCAAATTTATCGCATGATACTACATATGAAAAGTAAACATGTTTCTCAACAGTTAATATTTTTTTTTAATTTATGGGATTTTTTGATAAATTTATTTGAAAAATGTGCAATATCTCGAGAACAGTTCATGCTAGCGTTCTAAAGTTTATGTCAATCGTTTTCTAAGAAAAAATTACATAAGAAATGTCTATTTGCGTAACTTTATTAACGGTTTTGATTTTTTCAAAATTTCACTCGAAAATTTAGGGGGGTTCTGAACATTCGTTTATGTTTTAAAACAATAAGCTTCCAGTATTCATGGATTGTGATTTTTGTACCAAATGTTATTCTAATCGCTCCATTCGTTCGTGAGATATCGTATCCACAGACTCACTGACACTAACACACACACATCACCTCCTTTCTGGTAGGTCGGACGGTCTGGGTTTCAACAACAACAACACACACATCACCTCAAAAATGTTCGATTCGTGATCAGGGTTGCTTAAAACGTGCTCTCCCGTCGAAAACTCGAATTCGAATTTTCGACCCCGTCACAATACTTTCCTTATACATTATGTATATAAGGAAAGTAATTACTTTATCATTTTCATTCTGAAACAATAATTACTTATTAATGAAATTTATTCTGTAAATAAACATTTTATTACGTGCATTTTATTACGTCAAGCAGGTTTGTAACTTAGTGGCACGAGTTGTTACCTCATTTTTCTGTTGTGCATATAAACCTTGGTTGTACTAATTTATTCATGTTTCAGTGTAATTATATATCGATTTGTGCAAAGGTTTAATACATTAGGTTCCCGCCCCTTTACCTAAAATAGGCGTGTCCTCGTGAAAGCTAATGCTGATAGTATTCTTTGAGGAATAACCTAAGTGATTGATTTCCACTTTAATCCTGATTCATTTGGTGAAAAAAATTTCAGATATTTTATATCAACCAACTTCTGAGAAATTAACAACTTGACGATAGATTTCCACCAATTTCTCCCGAGGAATTTCGATGATTGATTGCCACCTACTATGTAATTGAATAATGATTTTATACACACATCGATTGATTTCCCACAAATGCCAACTATTGTGACCCATCAAAATTTTGTTTAAATGTATAATTCAACAAATATTTGTTATATAATCAATGCAAATAACATGTAAACATGATTTATACTCAATAAAAAAGATTTTCAAATCAAATCAGACGCCTTATATCAAATTACTGTCAGATATAATAGCAGTTTTATTAGAAACTGTTTTTTTTTTAATTTTATACTTCATGCAATTCTCATTTTAATATTGATATTTGCCGAATGGGAACATCAAGTGTGTATGTTAGAATGTATCATTACTTTTCTGATATACGTAATGTATAAGGAAAGTATTGTGACGGGGTCGAAAATTCGAATTCGAGTTTTCGACGGGACAGCACGTTTCAAGCATCCCTGATCACGAATCAATCATTTTTGAGGCGATGTATGTATCAGTGAGTCTGTGGAGAAGATATCTCACGAACGAATGGAGAGATTCGGATGAAATTTGGTACAAAAATCACAATCCGTGAATACTGGAAGCCTATTAGTTTTTAAACGCAATCGAATGTTCAGAACCCCCAAAAATTTTCGAGTGAAATTTTGAAAAAATCATTAAAAAGTCAAAACCTTTAATAAAGTTACGCAAATAGACATTTTTTATGTAATTCTTTCTTTGAAAACGATTGACATAAATTTTAGAACGCTACTATGAACCGTTCTCGAGATATTGCAAATTTTTAAAATAAATTTATAAAAAAATCTCATAAATTAAAAAATATATATTAACTGTTGAGAAACATGTTCACTTTTCATATGTAATATCATGCGATAAATTGGGTGACATCATTCTCGTGGATTTAGCTCGTTCCATTCATAAGAAAAAATACTTTGAGTAATTCATTTGTATTTGAACATCAATAGTCATTTATCTGTTATAAGAATAACTTATTTCTCCGTCCATAACACTTGGTGAGATTTTGGCGGCGAATTTGGCGGAATGTCGCCAACTTGGTGACTTTTTTAAATGTTGCCAACTTAACGGAAATTTCGCCAAATGGATAAAAATGACGCTAAATTGATGAAAATGACGACTAATTAACGAAAATTCAATATCTTGGAAAGAATATAAGTATCTACTATAAGAATAACCTTTTTTTTTTTTTTTGCTGTTAAAGTGGCAAATTCATTGCATTATATAAGGAAAGTCATGTGCTGCCCATAGCAGAATTTTTTAGTTTACCTTTGCTCGACTTTTACGGTTCACAGTAATTGGATTATTATTAGGTGTATCACATACATGTGTTGTATGTACATAAAGAAATACACTTGTCATCTACAAATTCATGAGTGACGGTTTGGTAAAACGGAACTCTGTCACATTTCTAAAACAAAAGTCAACAACACAAATAACAGAAAATTCTTTTATTTAACTCTCATGTTGATAAGTTGAAAAATAGAAATTGAGAAGAACTAAGACAACATCAGAGAAAATGTCTATACATCAATATGTCAAGCGATTCACAACAAACAAAATCCTGTTTCCTTAAGTATTTATAACCAGACAATAAAAAATGATACAAGGACAATTCCAATATGCAACTTCCTGCATAACAATGAAGATCAACATTGAAAATTACAAAATGAGTATGAAGCAATTATTTATTGCTTGAAAGGACATTAAAAGCTTTTGTGGAATAATTGTAAACAGACAATTTCACAAAGCAGATTCTGGAAAATATTTTCACTACTAAATTCGATGTTTGAATTATGGAATCAATTATTTAAACAATTATGATTCATTGCATTTCTTCAGCTCTGAAGACGTTTCTGCTCTGATGAGTTCTCGGAATCTAAGACCGAATTTTCTATTTTTTTAATGACCTGGATTTACAGATTTGAACAATAATTTTGAATAACCCGAGAATACGTTCAAATGTAAATTATGAGAATTTATTGAATGTATATCTATGGATCAAACTTGAAGGAATGCAACTTGAAGTGCTTAAAATTTGAAAATTAAACATTCTCATTTTAACAATGTCAAAACTACAGTTCTATATTATCATTGAACTTTTTTTTTAATTACACATCTTTTATTTTAGTTATTTTAACAACAAAATATTTTTAATATATTTATATTTTTAATCATATTTTTAAAATAAAATAGAATTCATTTAATATTTTACAGGTATACAAAGAAGTTTAAGTATATTTGAGACACACTGAAATATTAAAAATAATATTTTTTGCATAAGAAATTATGATACAAGAATTTTAACTCTAGGTTTATTCTTTTTTCTCTGCATACCATTTCAATACAGATACTGATTCAATACAGATACTGATTCAAGTTCAATACAGATACTGATTGATTTTAAACTGAAATAAACTTTGATCATAACAATGATAAAAATGTGGTAATTATTTAGAACTTAGTACAAATACTAAGTATCAATTATTCAAAAAAGGAATTATCCCCTCTGGCTGTGCTCACATCTACAACTTGGTGCTAGCACCACGAAATCCTACCACTTGAACCATAGGAGACATGGCATCCCTCTAAATGTAGAAACAGTAGGTTTGCATAAGAAAATGCATCATATTATTGTGTAGCTACCAGTAAGTGAAAAGATGAATTTTAACCTTTAAACTACTTGAAATTAATGGATCGGCAGCTGTTCCCCATTATGTTTACCATTGCAAACCTATTGCATCTAAATTTCAAGGAATGCTATTGTGTTCCCTGTTTTCCAAGAGGTTTAGTTTTAAGATACTAGCTTGAAGGTTGCCGATTTTTAAGTCCAGACAGGGGCGGTTGTTCATTTTGCATATAATTGCCACTTTGTATTTTGTATTTCTATTTCAGTCTGATTTATGACTAGAAATTTATGTTTTTAGAACATGCTTTTGCAAGAATCTGCTTTATAAAGGTAATATATCTGGACAACAGTCAAAGAACGAAAGAAAATTAAACACATGTAAAAAATTTGGCAAAGATTCATTATTAAAATGTACCAGTTTATTGAACAGATAAACTGCTGAAAAATATTCAATTTCACTGAATTTATTTACAGGTTATCTTGCAAACACACAGACAAGACAAACAATTGTTAACCTAAAATATGCTTATGACATCAAAATATTTAATGTTAATAGTATAAATAGAGAAATATGAGGGTTTATTTTGTTCATAATTTAGATGTACACATTTCTTTAAAATTAAATTTCTAGCATAAGATTTATCAATGCATTAAAAACACATAAACATGCACTTAAAAACTTTTAGAATGGGAAGACCACATTCCAGCTTTAGGTGGTTAAATGGATGCATAAAATTCCCATTAATGATTACTAGCTGCCATAATGCTTTTAAATAATAACAGTTATTTTAATGGAGCCACCCCATTAAAATTTAATAGTCAATATATTCATAATAATAATAGTTTGATGTAATACTGCAAATTTTATTTAAAATCTGGCAAAATCAGCTTTTAGATATAATTAACAATTTCTTATATTAAGGCTTCAAGTATTAATTACAGTGAGAAACATATTATATTTTTTAATTATGTAGTTGAAATACCAATAAAAAATAGTGCCCATATATATGTTTATTAATTCAACAATGTATACTAGGTTTATGTGAACATTTTAGAAGACTAACCTTTAGCCAAATTCTTTCTGACCAAGTCTACACAAACTGGCAGTACTGCACCTAATCTGGTGTTCAACTATTTTATTTTTTGAGAAAATCTACTTAAAAACAAACCATTTTGTTCATTTTCAGAATAATTTTTTTTCCTTGTTAAGTCACATTCATGTAACATGATAATATTACAATACTTGATATCTTTTTCACTGTATAAAATGTATCCAAGTTGGAAAGCGACATTTACAGTTAAATTATTTTAAATATTGAAAGTTAAATTTATGTAATCGTTTACAGTTGTCATCATCATTTTTGTTATGGCATTTGATAACTGTAAATGTTGTTTTTATATATCAATACATTTGACAGTGAAAGAGATATCAGGTAATGCATTGTGACAAATAAAGAAATAAATAAAAAAACCCGACTACAACAAAATTAATAAAAATTCACTTAAATAAAAAAGCAAAATTAATACTAATTTTTATTTTGATAATGGATATTTTTAAAAACTTTTACAAGCAAAATAGAATGTTTTTTTTTTTGTTATAACATGAAAGAGAAATATTTAAATTCAAATAAAAGGGCACCAAACTGCCTAGAGGTATACAAAATGCAAAAAGTAACTGGGTGTTGAATCTTAACTCTTCTGAATAACTCACAAATATTTTAACTATTGAATTTAAGCTTGCTCTTCACAATATATTTTATCCAATGATTTGACATTTTTATTTGGAAGTTCACCTACACTTTTAATCTCAACCTCAATTTTAAATTACGTGATCTACCACCTCCAGTCTGTGTGAGAATAACACAACCTACAGTTAACTTGTTTAATATGTGACCATGGATATTACTTCGATCATGAGAAAGATTAATTCACTGATTGCATTTCACTGCAGTAAATTTCAATGATTTGAAAAAAAAATGAAAAAATGTTATATAAAGTAATGACTTAAAATATATACTTATATATTATATATTCACAAAAAAATTTTTTTTTATCAGTGAATTGTTTAATTTTATTGTAAATTTGTTTGCAGTCATTTCAATTTTATTAAAAATTGATTTTGAATGTATACAACTGTTAAAGTAAACGCTATATTAAATGACTTTCTTAGGTGCTGAATGGGCATTTTATTTTGGGGTAGAATGGGTTAAAATACGAATTATATGTTTTTAAGAAATGATGGAAGTTAAAAAACTTTAGTATTTAACGGGTTGTTCAACATATGAAATTTATGAACTTATGTTATTTCATGTATATTGATGTTTATATTGTGTTCAAGAGCATTTTGATACATATTTATCTATAGATGTGCTATCCTCTCTGGCACTAAACAAGTAATACATATAATGAGCATTTTGTATGAGGGGGGAGGGGGTTGATGCCACAGAGTTGACATTTTACTTTTATCTGGCCTGATAGTGATAAAATCTCATCAAAACTCACTGAGATAGCATTTAAATTTTTTTAATTTTATTGTTTTTTCATCTGCCGTTTGCAGAGCAGTTATCATCTGCATGTTGCATGCAAATGGGCTTCTCTTATTTTTCATAATGTGAGGTGATTTGAATGCAACAAAAAATATATTAGTTTAATTTGGAGTCTAATCTTTTAATTAATCTATAACTTAATTTTAAAGACTTTTCTTCTTAGCCTGAGCTAACAAAGGTCATATACTTGAATTGCATATGCCTCACTCACTTATTTAAGGTATATTATGCCCCTACAGCAAGTTATATTTTTTATCTGAACAGACATATCGCAAAAGCATTGTTTGGTTTTTGAAACTTTGCTGTATGTTACATTGTAATTACATCCTAAATACTGGGTAGTTCCAGTAAATAATAATTTTCATACATTTTACATTAAAATTTATTTATAACTTGCCAAAACAGGGAAATATTTATAAGTTGCCAAACGTCCAGCCCGAAACTTTTTATAAGGAAAGTCTCGGGTCAGATCTGAATCCATGTAAATTTCTATCTTATTATATAATTTATGTTTAATTATAACCAAGTTGGACTGTAATCCCAAAATAATTTAGGAGTGGCTCAGTAAGGGACACTTAAGTAAAATACAACCAGAATAAAAACATTCAATGGAAAGTTACATACAACCCATCGTTTACACACAATAAATGGTATTTTATAATACATTCATTAATATGACTAAAATCCAATGTTGACACTGACTTAAAAATAGTAATATTTGAAACAACGTGTTATATTCAAAGTCACATGTTTAAACAGGTACCAGATAAAATTTTAGAAAACAGAATATAATATTTGTTATACCTTCTCAAGGAGCTATTACTTAATAAGTGTAGATTTTCTTTTTTTTATTAAAATAAAAATTATTACTTTTCATTGCATCAAAGCTCTATTCATGTAATTTACTTAATGAATGTAAATAATATTGGATCAGATACAAAGTAAAAGAAAAAAAAATATCCCATCAATTGTGAGCTAACAAGAAAAATGCACAAGTCCAAAAAATTTTTTTAAGATAAATGATTTTTAAAATTTCAAAAATCTGATTTTGCTTGAAATACATGTCTTTCTTTTATTTAAAAATATAAGTATTAAGTTACATTTTAACACAGCTAAGACTTAATATTTTAAACAGCAGCATTACTAAATGATTATGAGTCACTGGTTTATTTATTGGGAAAGAAGTAAGTATTACACTTGACAGCATTACTAAATGATTATGAGTCACTGGTTAATTTATTTATTGGGAAAGAAGTATTACACTTAATAAGTATAGCACTTAGTTCTTTAAGAACTTATTACTGTAAATATATTTTGGACTTACTTTACTATATTACTAACTATAAATAACTCTTTTTTTTTTTCATTTCTGGACTCAGTGCCTTTTCTTTGTAAGCCCACAATAGCAGAAATCAGTATTATTCTAAATAGCCATTTTCAATTGAATATAAAAAAAATTCAACTTTAAGTGAAATATTCTGTTTCATAAACAAATTTTAATATGTTTTAATATGTAACAGGATATTTTTCAACCATTTAGCAAATTTCAGAAATGTAACAAGATTTCATGTCTTATATTTAAATTACAAAAGCATTACACATGTTAGCAGTTTATATTACTTTTTAAATTGACTCTCATATGCTAAAAGAAACTATTTTTTTTTTTAAATTTTTAGAGCTATGCATATTCAATTAAATCAATTAAACAACATTTGAAATAAATAAAATTTTTTCATGTTTAAAAACTCAATACAAATCAAGACTTATTTCATTGTATTTAAATAGAACGAACATCTAAAGAGCAAAAGAGTCAATCTAATAACTAAAATTATGTACGACTTGTCACTTTGTGTATTATTTCAAATTTAAAGTAATACAGGCTTAAAAAAGGGTTTTGGTTAACAAGAATGAAATATACAAAAATGTAAGGGGTGATTAAAAGGCTTATCATTAAAATAACTTTATTTTATTATTTTTGAAAGGGAAAATATGTTTCATGATAGAGCATACACATTTCTTATTGAAATTAAAAATACAATAGTATGAAATACAATAAATTCCATAATCAATGTAATACATAACTAACTGCTTTCTCCAGCCACGTCACAATACAGAAATCGACACAAGATTAACTCCTAACAACAGGAACAACTCAACAAAGAATAAATCATGGACTAGTACAAATGACTATAAAATCTGAAGCTACGAGATTCTTGAAAATACAACAGACAAAACACCATAATCACTCAGTAACAAAACAACCTTAAACTATAACTTAAATAACATGTCATGCAGTTTGAAAGTAAATCTAACAATGTATAAAAACACACAAATAAAAATAACATTAACACTGATAGACTGCTTTTGTACAAAACACTTTAAAACTATCTGACATAGTGACGAAGTACTGTACATATATATATGCATATATAAATAATCTGCACAAAATAATTTTCTCACTGTCATATTTACATACTGACAAAGCTTCTAAATTTATGTTACATCTCTTAAATTAGTTGAATCTAGTTATATGGTATTCCATTACAACAAAAGTTTTGTCTAATTAAAGGTTTTCTAATACAGAGTGATAATACAGTAGTCATTAACTATGCCTTTATCTCAAAAACTAATTATATTTAATTGTTTCTGATTGGTACACATGAGGTATGTCAAAAAAATTCCAAAACTTTTCAATTTCAAGAGAAGGTTACTGCATATTTAGCCACCTAAAATGAGCCTGATAGACAGCATAGCAAACACGTATAAGGTAATATTAAATACCTGCAGTTGGAGAAATCTTTAACTTAATGTTCGCCTACTGCGCTTTGGCCCTAAGATGAAACCCTATCCTTGATAAGTTGGTTAATCACATTTTCAAGACTATGATGGTCTCTGACGAGTACAAAGTATTCTTCACTCTCTATTATTTCAAATATATAGCTTTCGAAAATTTCTATAAGCATTGCAAAAATGTACCTTTTGTACCCCCCATGAATGGCGTAAGAAGGGAGTTGAATGAAGGACTAAAATTTTTTCTGTATTCATCATCTACATAAGTAACACAACTGGACGCAAGCACATCTTCTGACTGCTTTTTTATTTCAACTTATAACTGGCACACCTCATCTGTAACCACATAACTTCTATGAGCATAATCTATGCAATATGTGCTGGGTACATACATATATACTTTTATAAAACATCTTCGTCTTCTTCAGTTAGCATTCTTAAGGTGTAGCACTAGGAATTTGACTACCTTACTAGTATTTATACAATGAAAATAATAAATGCATTTTATTAAAAGCTGTCTTATTGCACTTTTAATCCAATAAATATCTTACTATGCTTGTCCACTAGAAATAACTAGCACTGGGATGCCATTTGCTCTAGGTTTCGGTGGCACTTAAGGGGTTAATGTCTTGCAGTGGCACATACAATACACAATAATGCCTCTTTTGACAGATATATTATACTCTGTCCACCCATAAACAGAAGTCTTTATATGCAATAAAAATATTTTAGAACTTTTTAAACATACCACATATAGTGAAACAGTAGATGAAAAACTTTTTAGCTTCATAAATCGGCTAAAGATATATTGCTATAGTCATATACTGCTATCGAGAAAATATATTGATATTTTTCAATAACAATATATGGTTTTTGAAGATATACTGTTTAACATCAAATTAAAAATGAACCTAATGTTAGGCAGCTGATAGCTTTCTCTACAGAGTAAAATTTGTTTCTCCTTTCTCTTTTGTTATTCATTCAATAAAATGAGATATATTCATTGCATCATGCAAAATAACATTAAATGAATTCTTATTAAATATATATTGAATTTGCAATATTTTAATAATTTAATTCATTTGGCAACTTCACTTTTAAATGATGCAAATACATATCTATCATAGAGTTTATTTGTGCTAAATGCCAAAAAAATAAAAATCCATCAAAATTTAAACGTCAAATCTTCGATCCTATCAATTACTATCCCTAACATTTAACATTAAGGAAGGAGCTTTAAATTTTCTCTCATAATACATAGTTTATGCATAAAAAACATATTGTAACAAGGTTAAAAATTCAAATTCTGACAAATCTGCACGTTTGCAACATCTTAACTACAATTTAACCATATTAAAATCAGTTTTTCTTAGCATTTTACTAAACTATATCTTTCACTAAATTTATAAACACATTAATTAGTTAAATCTCTAGAATTTTATTACAGATATTTTCATTCGTTTACAACTTACTAAGGCTGGGAGGGGGGGGGGGGGGGGGGGCACAAAGTTAAATTTAGATTGTACTGAATCTCTAAACAGCATATACTGGCTATCTTATAAATGAAAAAATTAGCCTGTTATTCTTGCATTAGAAATGAGTAAACATATTTAAAATGTTCCAGCACTAAATAGCCTTTGAAAATGAATAATGCCATGGGTACTTTTTATGGAATTTTTTTTACATATTATTTGTCAATATTATGTGTTTACTACCAAATATTTACATTTATTTGTCCGATTTTAAATTGTCAAAAAAATTTCATGTATAGATCTGGGTTGGTACACATTTCTTAACAATAACATCAAATGGTCTATGATCAAAACTGCCACCATCAGCTTTGCAAAAGGCTATTTTATAAAATTTTCACAAATTATTTCTATGCACCATACCATGAAGGTTGAGAAGGAGCTTTACTGAGTTTAAAAAGCCAATGACCCATTCTACAAAAATGGAACAATGTGAAAAGTTCAAAAATGTCCAGAATATTAGAAAAGTCACCAAATTCCAGGCTGCCATCCCAAAACTCAATGGACATAGCCCCATGTAGCTGGAACAAAACATTTCTGAATCTACATGTGAATTCCACTAGATATGCGAATACTTTTGATAATGATGTACTAGAAAAGTAAAATTATATATATTTAATTATATAAATTGCAATATTAACTTAAAATGCTAAATTTATTGAATTTTAATTGATATTTGCAGGTTATTAATAAAATTCCATTTCAATTTTTATTATTCACAGGAAACTTATTTGACTAAATGTTTTCGTAAATCCAAGAAACATTTTTTAACGTTTGAATTTAGACACCCACAAACACACTTATATAACCCTTGAAATGGCCTAAATTTGTTTCCAGCATGATCTGGAAAAAGGGGGGTACAGGGGGAAAAAATGGTTTTGATTATCACATGGTCTTAAATATTCATTAACATTTAACAATTATAGCACAATTTCAATTAACATATAGCACAATTTCAATTAACAAAATAACTCACAATAAAAAAAAAGGGGGGGGGGGATCATTTCATTATTAATGCGTGAATATTAAAAAATAAATTTCTTCCCCTTTCTACCCATAAATACTGTCCATGGGTGCCAACTACATCATAAACTGGGAGGAGCAATGAGAAGATTGTCATCAGTGGTGACTTTCGAAATAATAAAGTTGCCGGACTATCAAACTTAATATAAAGGCAATTAAAAGTAAACCTTATATGCAGATTTAAAATACATCTTTTGTTATGCACAATTTGAAATGAAATTGACATATATAGTAATGAAAGGGAAATATATGTATTTTGTCAGAAAAATATCTGTAAAATTAGATACAATTTGAAAAGTATCTAGTATAACACGTGTGTACATCAACATTCCACAGATCTGCAACATTTCCAAAAAAATGTAAGATAATGGCTGCAAGTTTCTCATCTACTGTATTTCCAGTTTATGATACAACCAAAATATAAACACTTAAAAATCATATTTAGTTTCAGAGATATAGCATAGTTAAATATTTGCCTATAAATACTAGATAAAATATACCGAAATAAAGTAATGAGTCTAGTTCTTTTAGCTATGTAACAGTTTTAGAATCAAAATGATTTTTATACAATATTTAGCTACAGCTTTACTGCATTTTGCAATGGTTGTAAGCTCAATTTTATTTTACTTACTTTTTAAATGTATGCATGTCAATTTTAATAACCTTTCAAAATGCGCTAAATATCTGGATAAAAATAGTTTTTATGATAGCAAATATTAGGTATGTATGTTTAGCATCCTGTAAAGAAATTAAAACATTTGAAATTTAACAAGTGATCATCATGTATGACATGAAAATGTATTACAGATACTTACGGTTGGTGAATATTTTTTTTACAGTACATATATACAGTTCATAATGCAACTTTATCACATTTCTAATTAAATTTTAATATCAGTACTCGTTAAAGATGGAAAAACATACAGAAAAACAGTCAATAGAATATTGTAAAATATGACATTCTTAACCAGATCTATTTAGATATTCAACTCAAAAATAGTTTTAAACTAGAAATAAATACGTTAACACAAATAACAAGCACATTGTATGAACAAACATAATACTTCAAGAAAATTGTAAAAATTAATTTCACATATAATAAAATATTAAAAATGAACACTATGCAGAAAAAGGCTCTTTTGAAAGACTAGAAACACCAACTGTCATCTCTGGATTTACCACACTAAACAATTCTTGTACTCTATCATCAATTAAGCATTCCAATAATTCTAGAATAGTTATAAATAAATTCTTTGATGTCTTTCCTACACACACACCTGGGCAATATAACATACAAAATTCTCTAGCGTAAATATTACTGAATCTAACATCCAACTAAAAACATAACAAAAAACAGATACGAGATATATAACATTTCTATATCTGTACAAAAAGTGCATGATTTTTGTACCATTCTTTTAATAAATCATGTGATATATCCCAGATTCTCACTCGATTCCATTAAAGAAATTTACTGGATTTCTGCAAATAAGATACATGATTATTATGATTCAAGATTGATAATTCAAAGATTCAGATTGAAAATTAATAACTTAATATTATGTTAAAATTATTTTTATAGGGGAAATATAGGACATATAAAAAGCAAAAAAAGTACTTTAAGTGTCTTTAAAAATGCAAGAATTGAATTCATCTTTTCTTTTCTTTCAATCCAAACTGTCCAACCTCAAGGTGTAAGGTATCTGTTTAGATGGCTGGGGCAGTGCCACCCAATTTAGACAGGGTGACATCCACAGGGACTGTACCCTCCTTCCCTTGCCACCAACTTCTTGGAAGGACCTTCGAACCCACAAATTTAATGTGTCTGTACTCTGCATAGACATGGGGGAAATTCGGGTAGGACCGGGAATCGAGCTCAAGTCCTCCAAGTGAAAACCACATGCTCTAACTACTGGGCTAACTAATCTCCAAGAATTGAATTCATCTGGTTAGGCTCAACCCTAATTAAAAAACTAAGCATAGCCTGATTTTGCCTGAAACTAAGAAAAATCCAGCAGAACCCAGCTTAGCTTTGAACCTGTGCCACCTCCACTGGGTTCTAGTCTCAATTGGGTGGCTCTCCCAGATATCCAACCTTATATCTTCAGGTAGGTCGGACTATCTGGTCAGAAAAAAAGAACGTCTTGAATCTATGCAGACCTCCATCTTGTATACAACTAATATTCCATGGGAGATATACCAGTAATAATACAAACCTGGTTGCAAAACCCTGATTTCTGATTGTTTAAGAAAAATATAAGTTAAAAAATGACTAGAAAAAGTAAACAAATAAAATATTATTCCAGTCTTATACTGCAGACTATATCAATACACATTATTCAAAATATACGGCTGACTTTAGCCATTTTTATTGCATATGATTATAATATAGAGCTATTTAGTGCATAGTATACATTGATAATTTACTGTGTTTAGTGTATTAATACATTAAAATCAGTTTTAAAATTTTAAGTAATTAACATTGATATTAAATTATTTGAACATAACAATATAAAATTATTTTTTAATAGAGAAGCTAAATATATTATTCATTTAGAACTTTCTACTTTAATAACCAATAATGGCCAGTAAAAGAAACTAGTATATAAAATTTTGGTGAGCTAGTCAACAGGATTTACTTTGATTTTTAAGCATTTAATGTTTTATAGTACTGCAAAAAGGAGCAATTACACCGTACATTATAAATTTACAGTACTTTTGAAATACTAAATATGAAATAAGTTACTCATTTATGCAAACTAAATTTCAAAAAAGTCAAACAAATAACAATTTAGAAATTAAAACAATTTGATGATACCAGATTAATAAAATGCAAATTTATAGGATAAAATTTCATTAAAATTAAAGAATTTACACAATTCATAGTTCTTACATCACAAACATGAAATTTAAATTTTTTAAAAATAATCATTAAAGCAATGATTTTCAACCATTTAAATATCAACTCATGGAAAATATTTAAACAAAATGAAAACAATTACATTATTCTTAAATATTATTAAAACATTTATATAAAAAGGTGTACCATATTTTTTTATACCAATAACTGAAAAATTTATAATGCAAAATAAAAATCCCAAAATTAGATTTTCTGCAGATATAGCATGAAATTAAACATGCAAAGGAGGTTAAAATCTATTTTTAAGGTAAGGCTACTGCATTAGCCAATATAATGTGATATACATTTTTTCAATTCTTTTTTATACAATATGAACTTGTATTAGATTTCAGGATAAATAAAATAATACTGCAAGGCTTGTCACCTACATATATAAAGATCTGGTACGTTATAGCAGATCTTTTTATACCCAAATGAGATTGTGGATGAAGATTTGAGTGATTCTAAATAAAACAGTACTAGAAGAGAAATTCAGTTTCTCTTATTTGCAAATAATTTTTATAAATCAATCAAAATCTTGAAGAATTGCCTATAACAAAAGTAAATGAAAAAATAAAATAAATAAACATTGGATGTTCTGAGTGAGATATCAGCCCTACATATACCTTAAATACTTTTCCATTTAATGTTTAATAAGGGTCCTATTCACATTAACATATATAACCTATAGTTCTATGAGATTCCCAGAGAGTGTGATTTAGACCCTTATTCCACAAGCTTTGCTTGTTTCATAGAATATTCTAGTATCATCTAGACTAGTGATTCCTAAACTTTTTGTTTGGGGGAACCTTAAAATATTTTGGAGAAACCTTACCTGGCTGGCACATATTAAGTTTGAGAGTAAATTACAACATAGTGCTGTAAGCAGTAGAGTTAATAAATAATAATTAACTCATACTTTTGAATGAGATATTACAAAAGTATTTATTGCCTATTTTTAATTATTAATTATTGTTAATAAAAAAAATGACAATTTTCATTTAATGTCTGGGTAACTGGTTGCAAACAAACATCGCATATATATTTTGTAATGTTTATGTATTAATATAATTGTCATATTAAAATCTTAATTTAATTTAAAAAAGGCAGCAAGTTGTACTATTTATTCACAAGCTTTTGCAAATTCTCACAGAGTGGTGCCTTGGTTGGGAATCACTAATCTAGATTATTTATGCCTTAAGCTTACCACATGGTTTAAAACAGCCCATAGATTCATAATCTGCCCAAAACTCAAATTTCATGAAAATGTGCTTTAGACTATTATTTGAGATTTTGATTCAAATATTAATGTTCAATATATCACGGTTTACTTTCTTGTTTTCCGAATTTCTTTAAAAATAATTATTGTGTTTCTTTTAATTCTATATATATTTAGCTATATTATATTCAGGCTAATACAGTATTGTTGCATTAAATAATATGAAAAATATATAACCACCTAAAAATATTTACGACATCACAAGATTGCATAAGTACTCTGGTTGAAAACCACTGTAGCAAAAGGTACATGTCAAAACATAAAATTTCAGACTGAGTTTCAATACAGAATATATAAGCCAGATGGTTACATGTTTTACGAAAATACTTATATCATATTTAATATCTGAAGTGAGCACAGTAGAGGAATAATTTATTGCAATAGACATCAACACACACAAACTATAATGCAGTGGTTCTCAACCTTTATTATTATTTTTTTTGTTTCAATGAGCACTGAAGGGATTTTTATATAGATTCAAGTTTCGCTAACAAAAAATTCATAGTACTGAAATTAGAAAGATTACAAACAGAAATTCTGGAAGAAGCTTTTAAATAAAACTGTGGTTACATAATTAACTGAAAATGCATAGAGGTGCCATATAACAATTAAATTCCTAGCTTGAAACCATTTAAATAACACAGAAAATTAAAATTAAAGAATCACAAAAATAAATGCACAGACCAGATACAGGTAAAGTATCCAGCATATTGTAATAATGTACCAGAAAAATTCTTTCACAGTAACATCTACTGTAAAATTCCAATTTTCAATACCCCAATTTTCTGAATATACCCCTTTAAAAAATTTGACAACTTTTCATATTCTATAAAATTTCTATTTATAACTCTAGGTTTTTCTGAATTTAAGATATTACTGGACTTTTCAGGATGCATTCCTATTCAATCCGTTTCTTTATTATGAGGCAAGGGGTTGCCAATTCTAGATTGTGGAATATGCCATTTCTGAAGTATGAAACAATATATTAAAGGTGTTAACCTCATTTTATTATAAGTTAGGTTAGCAAGAGAAAGTACAGTTAGTTTTTTAAGTTTATTTTTATTTAATAGTTTATTGAATGCGAATTGATTAAATTATAAATTAAATAAAATGTTGAAAATCAATCTTCTATCCAAAGATCAGAAACTGTAAAAACTCCTCTTATTTATGTTTAAAAATTCTTATTGCAACCTCTTCCAAGTTTCACTGCCTTTTTTAATCCAATTATATATTCCTTTCATAGAGTATTCAATGAAAGGAAATAAAAAGAATTATAATTTAAATAAATTTAAATTACTAAAACATATAAAAATACAAATTTTCACCATTTTTAACCCCAACTTCCATTGAATAGAATACTTATAGAACATAATATCAAAATTCTAAAAAAATAAAAATGAGTAAAACAAAAGGTATCATTAATAAGCTTCCTGGACCTAATTAGATAATCAACTTTTGAAAATTATTAATATTAAACTGCAACCCAATGCATTTTTCCTTGGGAAAAGAGAACGATTAAAATTTATTATTGAAATTTTACAGAGTATTATATGGTATCAGTAATGTTAGTTAAATGTGTCTACAGAGTATGAGTACTGCTGACAGCAAGCCACAATTGATAAAAAAAATTTAGTGGAAAAATATGTCTTACCTATTAACTTTAGAATATATAATTTTAAAATTTTTACTTCAACCGTTGCAAAAAAAAGTCACCTTAAATTCTTTGTAATTTTCTTACAAAGAATTTAAGATGACTTTTTTTGCAACAGTTGAAGTAAAAATTTTAAAATTAATTATTATTGCAATTATTAAAATAATTAATTATTGCAGCATAAAATAAACGTTAACAGTATTAACCAGTTTTGGAAGCAACACAAGCTTTTTTCATCAAGATGATAAAAAATAGCACAAGTGTTGCTGGTTAATACTGTCACAATAGACAAAAATTACCTGGCCTTTATACTAAAATAATAAATATTCATAGTTGGCACCTCAATGCATACAATTAAAATTACAGCAGAAAAAATTAATTATTCTAATTCTAATTTCATAAAATAGTGGTAAAGAAAATAAGCCAAAAACATTTCTTAAAACTTAATCACCAGATAATTAGAAAAAATAATATTTAAAAGGTACGTATTATATTAATATATACAGTACATAGACATCACATTAATGGAATATTCAACAATTGATGATAGTTAATTGTACATAGCAAGGAGCATGATTTTCATAACATAGGGATGTTACAGTAACACAGGGTTATTGCACAAAGTAACATAGCATTGATTATTAGGACATTATCACAATTTTTATTTTCACAAATTTTGAATTACTATTCCCAACATGAGTAACCACTTGCTCAGTTCAGATGACCCAGAGGTACATAAAAATTATCATAGAGAAGGAAAGAAATATAAGTAGAGTTTAAGAGTTTAGATGATCTGATTCAAAACTTGAATCCAGCTTACAAGATATTATGCTATGAATAATTTTTTATATAAAACTTTTATACAATTTGTATACATTTTCAAACATTAAAATGGATAAAAATGTGTTTAATGTAACTATTCTCAAAGCTTTTAGCAATATATAGACACACTGATTAGTATAAGTAGCAATGGCATATGCCGGATACACAAAATTGATTATGAGCCTACACACTTGCTGTTCAAGTTGATCAGGAAATTGCTACAATAAATTTATCGATACATTGAAAAAATTCCGTTGAATATGCTCAAAAGAAATCAACAGCATATTCGGAAGTTAGTTTTTTTCCCACTACTATACATAGTGATCAATAGTGACTTCAATGAATTCAACTATAAGCTTACTCAATGTTCCCTAAATTTAATTCTTGGAACTTTACAATTTAGAAATAATTTAAATCAGTATTCAATATCAGGATTTTAAATATTTTTACATAGTATGATAAAAGTAAAAATCTCAAAGAAATCAACACATTCTGGATATGTTAGAACTTGGAAACTCTGGGTCAAATTCTGAAAAGTGGCAACCCTATTAACAGCAGGCACCTGAAATTCAAAAATATCAGGATACCAAGTATCATGTTAAGAACCCCTGCTCTAACGATTCTCATAAATCCTGAAACTACACACAAATAACTACTTCGACACATAGGACATTTAACTCACATTGCTAATGTTCTCGTTGTAGCTATGCATTTCAGATGCATATATGTATAGTCTTTCATAAAGTGTAAAAGAAACATTGCACTTCACCTCTCTTTGAGAAGAGGACAAATCAATCATTTCTTTATCACTTTAAAATGAATGAATGAAAGTATATGGAGAGTGAACGACAAAAATGAAACTCCATACAACATATGAAATTAAGAGAAAACAAACACATTACAAGTCGAAAAGAAATGCAAATCTTGAAGCAAAAAAGAAACGAAACAATAATTATCACGGCATGATCAGTCAAGCTGCTTAATACTATTTCCTCTGCCTGACATCTTGTCCTTTTGCTTTTTGGTCACGATGAGGCTTGCTAAAAAATAGAAAAACAATTTTAGTGAGATATCTAGGTAGTACCAGCTAAGCTACACCATGAAGCAGACACTTTAGACCACAATGAGGTGCAACATTTTATGCTTCGCGAAATTTAGTGCTCACAAAAATATAAAATCTTAGCATTTAAATAAACTCATTGCATCATTTTATGCTCCTTGAAATTTAGTGCTCACAAAAAAATATAAAACCTTAGCATTCATATAAGCTCTATTTATAAAAATAAAAGACTATGTCTATCTGTCTGTTGGTCATGTAGTGAAAAATCTAAGTGACCCACAGCTACAAAATTTGGATTAGATTTGATTTTTAAAAAATAAAATTGTATCAGCAGTTTAGCATCATTTTGACTGATCAAAAATATTATCACAGAAATTTCATCATAACACCACTGGAAAGATTAAAGAATTATTTTTTAAAAATGTTTTGAAAGGTATCCATTCTATCAAGAGATAATTTTTTGCAAACGTAATTTTTTGTTTTTTGAAGACATAATCAATTCTAAAATTCTGATATAGAAAAGTCAACTGACAATCCGGTCATCATTATTTAACAGGAGTTAAGTTGAATATTACACGCTGCTCAAGTCTTAGGACGAGTCGGACAGTCTGGGTCTTCAACACTACTCCAAAACAAAATCTCTATTTTGTGGATCATCCATTTGTTATTAATTATATAAGGCATTAAAACATAGTAAATGTTTTTACTTCATTGTTTAAAATGCCGTTCTACAGTTTGAACTTTTGCTGTTTAGCATGTGACATGTGTATTGCACAGGAATAGCCAGGGCAGTCTGTCATCAAACATGACCGTTGCTGTCGGTTTCATAAAGGCATAGTCTTGGAAATCATGATGTCACAATACAGTTTTGATATTTTGTATTAAGCGAGTATATAAAGTATTCTTTGCTTTTCAAAATTCACTGTCAGTTTTGAATTTTCATATCTTAATTTTCCTAGTTATAGAGAAACAATACATTTGTAAAATTGTGTTTGAAAAATGTTTGTTTATTGTCTGTGCAAATGGTCTGGATCTGAATGTCCAAATAAGCACAAGGCTGTGTTGGCCAAACTGAAATGGTACCCTATTTTTGACAAAACAATCATGCATTGTTTATATTCTTATTTATTAGGTTCAGAGATATAAGAGTTCAAAGTGTTTACATTTTTGAAACACTCTAATTTCAGACGAATACCTCAACTATATACGTTATCCCTGTCAAAAGAAACATTTAAAGAGCTGATATGAAATATTTTAAAATAATAACTTGAGTACAAAATCTGAAAAAGATAACAATTTTTTTTTCATTCTGATATCAATTGTGATATAAGTAGAACTAAACACTATAGAGTATAAATATATGAGAAAGTCAAATGGAGACACTCACTCTAGATATTTTTGACTTACTTTTCTGCTGGAAGATCTGTTTCAGGCTCATCACACTGAGTCATACTTTTCCTTCGTTCATAGACAAAAATAATTGTACATAATATAGCAACTTCAGCACATATTCCAAGGAAAGGCCACAAAGCAGCAAGTTTATCTGATGAAAAAATAGTATAGATTAGAAAATTGCATATACTTTAAAGTACGTTTTCAGTAAATCCATAGGAAAATTTCAATTTCAAATATAAATTCATCAGAAAATCAATATACTACAGTTAAATCCATTAATAATGAAGACAGAAGTAATAAAATTATGGTTGTGGCAAAGCAAACTAAATTCCCATTAAACTGAATTTTAAAATTTAAATTAAATTAATTTTAATGAAATTAGCTGTAATGCATAGATAGCAGTTATTTTTTTTTCAGCTGCCACTTTTTCAGTGGTGACTTCTTTTACCACACACTTTTATTAGCAGCCACAGCTACCAATAAAACGATACAGATATACAGGGTGTCCAGAAAGTTCTGGAAAGGCGCAATATCTCAAGAAATACACTTTGGATAAAAAAAATAATAAAATAAATAACATTCATATATTCAATATTTTTAGAAAAGCTACCTAATGATACCAAAATTGACCCCCCCCTTCCCCCTCCTGGGGGACGGGGGGTGGGGAAACTTTGAAATCTTCAATGGGAACCCCCAGTTTTTATTGCAGATTTGGATTCCCCAGAAAAAATTACATACATTTGATCTACAATTTTGATTCAAGTACTCCGATCATGAGAGGGAAGGGGAGTTACAGAAAAAAGTTCTCCGATCATGAGAGGGAAGGGGAGTTACAGAAAAAAGCACCCTGATCATGAGAGGGAAGGGGACTCATGTTAATCAAGCACCCCGAAGGGAACAGAAAACTACTACGTCCACATCGTTGTTCCTGGGTAGTGCTAAAAGTAGTTTAGAACTGTTTTCTAAACTGAAGTCAACAGTTGTCGCTGAAGTGAACGGTTAGCATGGGGAGGGGGTCAATTTTAGCATCATTGGATAGTTTTTTGAAAATATTGAACACGTAATTTTTTATTTTTCTATCTGAAGTGTATTACCCGAGACATTCCCATTTTTAAACCATTTTTTCTCGATTATAGCACCGTTTGTGGGAGCAAAAATAAAAAATCATAGGTCAACTGTATGTAATTTTTTCTGGAGAATCCAAATCTGCAATAAAAAATGGGGGTTCCCGTTGAAGATTTCAAAGTTGTCCCACCCCCCCACCGGAGGGGGTCAATTTTGGTATCATTGGATAGCTTTTCTAAAAATATTGAATATGTGGTTTTTTATTTTTTGATCTGAAGTGTATTTCATGAGATATTGCACCATTCCAGAACTTTCTGGACACCACTCCAGTACAAAACTGCCTAGTGTTGTATACTAATACAAAATTTAATTAACTGCCTCAAAGTGCCCAATTTCCAGAAAATAAAATCACATGACAAGAGTATATTAAAAAATACAGATATATATGCATCTTAGTATATAACCACATGCTGCTGCACCCAAGCACAAAATTTAATTCACTATCTCAGAGTGCTCCCCCCACCCCAACTAAATTTCTGCAAAATGAAATAGTGCCAAAAGAGTATCAGAAAAAAATCCCACTGTCACACAATTAAACAGATGTTGCAGACACACTTCTCTGTATAGTGTTTAATCTCACCATATACTAACTTTCATTCGCAACAATAATTTAATGGTGCATAATTCTATATTTTGGATGACAATGATCCCATTCCTTGTAAATAATTACAAATCTATTGATTATTTTGAATAATTTGGGCAACTGCCAAAATCTATACATCCCATTTTAAAAAAAAATCACAACTTTCTGTACAAATAATTAGCTTTTAAAATCATGCATACACATAAAACATATACAAACATATATGATAAGACAAATTTTAATACTAGTATAAATGCTTTAATGACTTTCTTTAATAGTATTCAGGGGAATTTTCCTCCTATTACTTCTTTCCATCAAATTGAGATGTACTTGAATATTTAAAGTAAAAGTCAAATACAATTATGTTAAAAGGTGAATGATGCAAAATAACAAAACTATATTTGGTACATTTGATTTGAAGATGGTGTAACTATCAGACATCTAATAGGTTTGTGAAAAGATTGTGTTCAGCAGGCAGATAATGAAAATATAATGGTATTTTTGAAAATATCAAGTATACCAGATAGTCTGATATACTGTAAAGCCCATTTATAGCAGAACTTAAAAGACCAAAACATTTGTTTGCTGCAATGCTAAAACTGAACAATTAACACTTATGCAACACATTTAATTATGCATTATGGCAAACAGCAAGTTTTCTTGCTGCCATTGCAGTTAACAGTTATTCCAGGTAGTATATGTCAATCCTTAATTTTATCATTGGCAAAAAAAAAAAAAAAAAGAATTATTTTTAAAAACTGCTAAATGTGGTGGCTAAAAATATTTCTTTTTACAATGTACTTTGAAGCGCAGGATTCACAGGCAATAAAACTTGAATACTTGCAAATCAAACTAGTATTTCCAAAACTTATTAGATTTGGTAATTTTGTAGACAGGAATCAAAATCTTTAATATAAAGTCCTTAAATATAGAACCTTGTATTGAGGCACTACAGAACAATTTGCATATTTTTAGATTATAATTTCTCCAACTAAACAGTTTTTACCAATACTAATTTAGAATACATATTCTTGCATCCAATGAACCTGTAATTCTGGTGACACCTTGTTTTTGTAACTGTTGTCAAGATATTTGGTATCTTTCTAAACGTTTTCTATTGTCTCCTATATCCCTGTATTGTCAAGTTAGTCTTGCATGGAGTACAGATATTATTAGTATATATTTCAAAAATAAAAAGAAAGATACCCTTTATCCTAATAAAAATTGTAGTGTTGACTGAATCCATCTGATTATAAGCTTCACATGTATAATGATTTCGATCTGGATAATCAGCTTCTTCAATTAATAATTTTCCATTTTTTAAACCTTCATGGTCTAATATTCGGATTCTTGGGTCATCATCTTCAATTTCTTCTTCACCTAAACAGAAATTTTTTTTATTTGAAAACTTTAAAACAAAGACTTTTAATTCATTATTAATCTGTGGTTAATGCATAAAGACATGATTTATTTTTTTAGTTATGAAAGTAGCTCTATATGTGTCATGAACCTCTCTCTATCCATGCCAAGAGGACTGGGAAAAAGGTTATTTTTGGACCACTATCTTGCTTCTTCAAGGTATGTATAGCTGGCCGCACAATTTGATACTGCGGGGGTCAGGTGGTGGAAATTGGGTGGGGAGGGGGATAGCGGTTGAAGAATGATGGACTTGCTTTCTGGACTCTCATCTGAAAGGACGATGGGGCTCGCAGAGTCCGAGTATTATGATGTATGAATAATCAAGAATCTGTGCAAATATTTAAGTGTAATAAACGTTTTCGTGTGATTCTAAGAAAGTGTGCTTTAATGTCAGAGGAAAGAACCACCGAGCTGACTCAAGGCGATCAGCATTAAAAATAGAGCCCAGTTCATCACAATATGAAAACTATATTTGACAAATTTATTTTTAAAAAATATGAACAGAAATTTATTAGCATGCTCAGTGGGATTTTTATACAAGCTGTAAAAAGTTTCAGCAAAGTAAAATCATAAAAAATAAAAAGGCTTAAGTACATTTTGAAGCAATTTGTTATTGTAATGTTAACAAAACAACAATTATGCAATATTAACTAAGAAGCATCCTTATCTATTAACTAGTAATAATATTACAATATTTTGGATGGCATATTTTTTAGCATTTCCCTAATTAGTGAATCATGACATAATAATGGGGAAATGCTTTTTTGGTGGGCCAAGAAAAGTTTCATTGTAAAACTATTTTAAACTAACTTATTCTATCCAATTAATTTTAACTTCTATTTAATAATTTATGATTAAAAGAAATAGTAGTCTGAATTATCTGGAAGCTAAAAAAAATTATAGTATTTTGTTAAAAAGGTTAGCTAAAAATATTAGTCTTCATATTATGCCACATTTTTGAACTTCAATATATTTATTTATTCAGAACTTTTCTGATTTTTGACAAAGTTTTCATTGTTCCATAAATCCCTAAACATCTCTGAATTTCCTTAGTTCGAAGGAAATTTTCGTAGATCTAAGAACATTGACTGCTAAAAAGAATGAAAATAAAATTACCAGCCGCATTTGTTTGGGCCCCAGTCACTCTGCAGTGAAAAACCGCTGGATGTCAGAGAGTTTTATCCACGTCGATATACAGCATTTTTACGACAGCAGAGTATTTTTACAGAGGGTAAGGCATGAAGCAATGGAATTCAAGCAACACAGTGAGTAAAATAAAAAATCTGATGTGGGCAGCAAATGACTTTCCCTGCAGACTCAAATTCATATTTTTTTTTCTTTAATAATTCATTAAATTGAGTTTAATTGCACAAAATGAAACTAAATATGTGCTTTTTAATTCAATTTCTGTTTTAATTTGGTAATTAGACATTTTTCTAAAAGTGGCATATAACTAAATGCGAAAAATCTCAAATATCTCGAGAATGGTTAGTCCTAGAGTAATAGAGTGTTCTTATTATTTTCCTCATCAAAAATTACGTATAAAACAAGCATTTAATTGATATATTTGAACATGCGTAGCTTTTTTTAGATTTTGCGATTTTTGGGGGCCATTTCGTAAAAAAAGGCAAGTTGTTGTTCTCCGAATAATACCAAAATCTAATCAGCATCAGAGTATCCCCCAAGTAACTTATCTATCAAATTTCGTGAAATTTGGTCAATTAATATATTAATTAGAGTGGATACATGACATTTTTGCGGGCCATTTCGTAAAAAAATGGAGGTTGTTCTTTTCCGATTAATACCAAAATCTAATCAGCACCAGAGTATCGTACAAGTAACTTATCTACCAAATTTTGTGTAATTTGGTCAATTAGTAATTTAGCTATAGTGAATACAGGACATTTTTACGGGCCATTTCGCAAAAAAAGGTGGGTTCTGTTTTTACGAATCGTACCAAAAACTTATGAACACCACGGTCATACCCAAGTGACTTACCTACCAAATTTTATGGAATTCGGTCCATTAGTTTTTGAGTTAGAGTGGATACATACATTGCACAGACAGACACATACACAGACGTCACGTTAAAAATGGTTTTTTCGTATTCTAGAGGTCTCGAAATGTGTAGATCCGTCGAAAACTCGAGTTGCGATTTTCAGCATGATTCCAATACTTTCCCTATACATTACCATATATTGCAGGGAAAGTAAAAATGATATTTATTACTCACTAAAACATACGATAATCAAATAATAAGAGCATGCACAGCTGTGATACAGCTCACAAAATGTGACATCAGATATAAAAATGCTCTTAAAACCGAGCGTAGCCGTAACAACTCGGTTATTTGCAGGATAATATAACAAACTATTTACAAGCTACAAACTTTAAGCTTCAACAACAACCTGCAAGTTTTAACAACACCTCCAGTTTCCAGCCATCCATCAGGCTCATTCAACCCTTCCTACTGCTCTGAGCGACAGATCTCTTTCACAGTCATGGGGCATTTATACTCTTTATTTGTTATGATGCTTCTGGAGTATGCTAGTTTCCAGTGATATGAAAAATTAGCATAATCTGGTCAGCTACAATATAATCTGCAGGAACTCAAATGCAAATTAACTGGGACACAAAACAAACGATCTGAAATCCAAACAGCTACCAGTGAAAAAACAATACTTTAACTTTTGACCGTATCTTTATAGTGATACGTAGTTTATGTTATGGTGTCCAACAAAAACGTCATGACATCACTTTACCACTGCAAAGTGATCGAGGCATCAAACGAACGCATCCATTCATAAAAAAAAAAATAATAATAAAAAATTAAATAAATATGGTTTTGTTAAAAATAGAAGCTCTTTATTTTGTTCCATAAATGAAATGTTCTGTCACTCGTCGAAAGTATGTTTATCTGATATGAAACAAATATATCCATTATGGAGTTAATGAATTCACTTTATCTTCATGATACTTGTCGTTTTCCTCCTCGCCAGAACTATTTTTAGCAACATGAGTGAGTACGGATTCAGCGAGACCTTTGTTTATGTTAGGATCGCAAACAGTTGAAGTGAAAAAAATGAGGGCTTCAATGCATCATTTTATAATATTGATACTGTTAATTAAGGCAAAAAATCATTTGGTGAGATTTTAAACAAAAAGCCGCTATTTGGTGCAATTTTTGGCAAATAATCACTTGTTAGCACAGAATTTGGCATTATTTTGCTAAATTCCGGTTTGGGGAGCGTTCGGGTATTGGGATGCCAGATAAAAGGTCGCATACTGTATTTAATATGTAATCGCTCTTAACACCTGATGTATTATACTCTTGCAATATAAATAACCTTTACAAACACCATTATATTGGGAAATAATAGTAATAAGTTAAAACACATGACCACAACAGTTCATATTATAAGTTCTTCTGAATGCCAAAATTATTTAGAGTTTAGTTCTAGGTTAGTACTGAAGAAGAAAATTCAAGTATTTTCAAATCATCCTCCGCTTTTATTATTTGTGCAGAAATTTATATTGCATTTGCAGAAATTTTTGTTGAATTAGCCTTATTATGTAGTGGAGAAGTTTATGTTGAGAATGGTAAATTCTGCTTTAGGTCAAGTTTAACCCCTATTTTACAGGATTTCTTTTTAAATACTTTTGATTACTGTAGAATTGGTAAAAAATAATGTGGGTAATAATTGGATTTTTTTTATTTGAAAAAAAAGGGAAGATTTTGGGAGGGCTACAATTATGATTGCTAAAAAATATGAGGAGTTTGCAGCTACAGAATATATATATATATATATATATATATATATAAAACTGATTTTCAGCATCTTATTCATGTTCTCATTTTAATACAATTTATATTCTATAAACTATTGATCAAACCATGTAAAATCCATCTAACTATATAAAACTTATCAAAAACATATTAATTTTATCGTTATCATAAAGGAACTAATGAAGAAGTTCAGGTAAAAATGTAGGGCAGGGTTAAAACAGAATTTTTAAAGAAAAAAAATGTCCTCAAATTCTCAGATTGGGGTATATTCAAGTAAAAAAAGAATTTTCAGAATTCTACAGTAAACAGACTATGTAAATTTGCTCTGTTTTGAAAGAGGAAGTCCACAAATTGTGGAGAAGTTGACAACTCTATACACAAAAACACATATTTAAATAGAACAGTATTTTGATAGACTAAAATGTTTAAAATCTTACCTAAATACCATTTTATTTGAGGCATAGGCCCTCCTTCAGCTTGGCAGTAGAGTTCTAAAGGACTACCTTCTACAACAACAGACGACTGATCAAATTTTTTTAAACTAATTTTTGCTATAGGAGGAAAAGAACTAGTTTACAATTTAAAAAACAAAATGAACATTAATATAATCAAAATAATATAATGAACAGTATTCAATTAAATATGAATCATCTAGTAAAAGAACATGGTCAGAAAAAGAACTCAACAAAATAACTGGTGTAACTTCCAAAGAATTATTGAGAACTTTAAAAATATTTAAAACCTCAAGCTTGAATCATACTTTAAAAACATAGTGTGTATATAATGTCATTATCCTACTTTCTTTCCCTATATCTATAATAAAAGACAATATCTATGTGTGTGTGTGTGTATACACATACCATAGCAGCCGGCCATACATCTAGCTACAGTAAGCCTTTGGGTCTGTCGTGTGGTCTGTGTTTTTCACATATCATAGCAGAAAAAGCAACACACAGCTACAAAATTTGGTACACGGATACTTCTGGACAGGTTCTAATATACCTTAAGGTGATATTTTTAAAATATGATTCAGTTTTTAAGTTATCAATGATTAAATGGAACTTCAATTTGATTCAACAGAAAGTAAAAGAAGCTGATATTATATTATATTTTTAAGATTTGCTGGCATGACATAAACTGTAAGAAAGCAAAGCAACTATAAGCAGCATGAGAAAAGCAACTATAATAGACTACAATTAAAAATTAAAAATTCTAATTTTCCCAATCTTATGCTCCTAATTTGGCATGTAAGCATATTTCATTACAAAAAGAAATCTGTGCAAAAATCATACATTTCAGACAATTGATGCAAGTTAAAATTTTATTTTGATAATAACTATGATTAAATGTCACTAATTTTGTTTAACAGGGAATATTTTTTATTTTATTTTATTGGATTCATGGAAGAGAATTTTCAAAGATTCATTTAAAAAGAGGATCACATGCTTGAGTTGAAATCAGCTACACACTCACAATTGCCGGTATAATATGCAACCCATTGAAAACACTTCAGATAAAGCAACCAGGCTGGTTGCTAAAGGTGGTTAGTAATAAAGGAAGGAATTTTAATAGACATAATCCAGAAATGTCCATATTGCCCAGAAAGAATGCCTATCTGGAAGCCTTTCTAAAGGAAATCAGTTCAGATCCATCATGCATGCAAGGTCAATCAATATAGGAAATGAATTCTGACACAGTTAAAAAATTTTCTGGCCATCCAAATGGATGCTCTATGTCTTCAGATGAATCGGACGGTTTGGGTCTTCAACAATCAAAAATTCAATTTTCATATATTGATGATTTCAATGTTTTTGTGCATTGCAGAATATAAAACAACCTTTTGAATCATGCCTGCAGATAAGAGATTACTTGTTTATTATTATAATTATTATTATTTTTAATATTCAAATTTAACTTAGCAACAGAAGAAATTTCACATATTTACTGATATAAATAAGTGGATTGGCAGTGAATGCCATTGTAATGCAAATGGCACCTAACATTTTTGACAAGGCTATATCCATTTCCAAAATTTTTGTTTGCCAAAAATATAATGTTTGCAGAGTTAGAGCACTAGTTCTCATAAGGTCAAATATACTTCCTATTATGATCAGAATAAGAGTTGTATAGGGTAATCAGTAATTATCCACATATTTGATCATGACTCCAAAAGAAATTTTAAACGTTTTTAAAAAATCAATGCAGTAAGACACCAGACAAAAATAACTTCTGATAATGTTAGTTTATGCTTATTAAATTTTTTTTTCTTATTTTAGTTTGCTTGCTAAAATGGCACAAAAACTAATATTGGTCTATTTTCTTCCTCTTTGTTATTTAGAAAATAAAACAAATTAGGTGTTCGAAAAATTGTTTAACCAGCATGTAATATGACGACAGATAAGATTGATACCTATATTTTTGGTCTAGCTCCTAGATATAAATAGAATCTGTCCAGACCTGCTGTAGCATATCAATTTTGTTGTAAGTTAGAAGTGCAAAAGCTAATAAGTCTGTTCTTTAAACATGGAACCCAATTTTTCCCTTATGAAACCCAGTTTTAAATTTACAATGGGTCCTGGAATCGAGCATTCTGTATACCCAGTGTGAGCCCTGACAGCCACATGTTTTTTTAGAAGCTGCAATATTTTTTTAATATTTATGAAATATTCTATATTTGTACCAAATTTGGTTTCAATTGTTAGGTAGTTCCAGAAATATTGCAAAACAATGCAAAGTGTGCATGTATGTATGACACAAAAATTCATCTTTGAAAATCAAAATATTAAGTAAATGTAGGTATTACAAACATTTCTAAAGGATTCATTCATGAACTACAACTGTTCTGTTATAAAAATAATAGGTGTACTCACATTGAACAACTATGGTTGCTTGTAAATCAACATCTAGTACTGCTCTATTTATTTTACAAATATAGATGCCAGAATCATTATATGTCGGATTTGAAATAACTATGGTATTATTGTCAAACATTTCTAAGTGATCACTCTTACTTAGTAGCTCACCATCTTTGAACCTATAAAAGATAGAATAGAAGTAAAATATACAGAGAAAAATATTCATACATCTTTATATATACAAAAAGCACTTAAAGAACAATGTGTATCTATCACCTCTTGAAATCCTGTGAAGATGTTTTACATTATGTTTCTAAAAAGATAAGATCAACTGAACCAACCCCTATGTTTCAGGGCAATTGTACATAGGGTTTGGTACTTTTAATACATAGCCACAATTGTGTTTAATGCTGGAAGATATACTCACTCGCCAATTCTGTTGCACTGCCTGATTACAAAATCCAGTTTTATTGTGTGATATAATACAGATAGTGTTGTTTGTATTAAAACCTGTTGGTTAAAATGTATCCACAAATATAAGCCTTTTGCTAGATATGCCCATGATATGCTGCAAGGCTTGTAACCATGTAGAATACTGGCTGGTCTTGTATGAGAGACATGTATGATAGTAGTATGTATGATAGACATTATAGGCTTTACTGCAAAAAAAATAGTCTAACATAGTACCTACATTAAGACCTATTTCTACCTGCAAAATACAATTTGGTCTCAGAAATAGAGGCTGAACCACCATTAGAACTAATTTTCAGCAGCATGGAATATGAGAAAAGTTCTACGACAGAGCTAGATTTCACTACTTAGGCAGAACAGAATGATCTGGTTTAGGATTTAGACCTTCCAAAAACCAAAGCTAGGCTATTTGGTTCATATCTCCAGCAATAAAACATTATAGAAAAATATTTGATTTTGATTTTTCCTACAGAGGCAATACCAAATTGTGAACGTTTTTTAAAACTATGGTAATGTAGTATACTGCAACAGCATCCAGGGTCTATCACAAAAACTCAAACTTCTAAACTCTCTTGAACAGTGCATTGAACTTTCCCAAATAAGTTTGAAAGCAGTTTTATTATGCAATGGTAATGAGAACCCTTTAATACCTATTGAGCACACAGTCCATAAGAAACATACTAAAAAATTATGATTCTGCTTTAAAATATTCAATCTTATGAATATAGGTGGAATGTATGTGAATTAGTTGAATTATTGATTAGGCTACAAGAACAAAGTGTCGTTTATATCTTGCTGTGATCACTGAGCAAAAGACTGCCTAAGTCTGATCGAACTAAAATTCTTTCTGATGAGAGCAACATAGCACATCCGGCATTAGTTGGTAAGATAAAAATACTATCTCTGCATCTGAAAGTTGGAATAATGAAAATTTTTATGAAATCAATAAATAGGGAGAGCGATGGATTTGCTAACTTAAATAAATAAAAAAAAAATTTTCACGGATCAGTAATACAAAAATAAAAGAGAATTCTTGTTGGCCCTCAGATCAAACAGTTATTTAAAGGTCCTAAACTCCAAAATAAAATAAACTTTAATGGGAAAAGAATCCGGGAAGCATTCAAAAAATATTTGATAAAATTTTTTAGGTAATATAAGGGCAGAAACCTATGAAGAATTCATCGAAAAACTTTTTCATATAAAGTATAAGAATGCAATATGTAGCTAAAGGTATGTTTTATACATTACCACCAGAATTGTTTTTGCACAATTGATGGGAGTGGTTTCAAATGAGCATACAAAAAGGTTCCATTAGGATATATGTAAAATAGAAAAGAGATATAGTATCAAATAGAATATGAGTATGTTAGTGAACTACTATTTGCACCCACTGAATAATGCTACAGACAAAAAATACATGTGACAGAAGACAACAAAATAATTTTTGTATAAATATTTGCTTTAATCAAGGTTTATAACTGTCAGCTTTACTTCTCATAATGTAAATAATTTTTATAGCATTAGCTAACATTATTATAAAATAGTTAAAATACTCATACACGCAAAACGAACCTATAATTCCATTTCCAAAATTTGGAAGACATTTTCATTGCAGATACCAATATCCATGACACTAAAACAAACTGCTGATTGTAAGACAAGAACTTACACAACTTCCTTGTTCAAAAGCAGGAAGCTGTCACTTAGGTGATTACAATTGTTTTAAGAGCATTATAAGCTCCTTCTTCAGGACAAAACAGTAGAGTTGGAACAGTATACATCTTTAACAAAACCTGAGAGTGAATTGCAAAGAGGCAAGCTATGAAAAATCAAAATAACAAGGACATACACAACAAAAAAATTCATAGAATGGGTAGAATTGGCACTTGAAAAACACACAAACATATCATCACAGAACGATAAAGATTACCTTCCTTGCACATGAAGATGACAAGGGGAGCTAACACAATGAGTGAAATCTTGAGCATAGAAATGAAATTTTAAAAAACAGAAAAGAAAAATATGAACCGTTAAATTGTATAAAATGAAAGAGTTTAGAGGGAGGAAAATACTGAAACCCTTTTAAAGGAATATAGGTAAAGAATTACAGGGGAATGAATACAGGTAGAGAATTACAGATAATAATTAAGAAGAAAATAACAAAATGAAGTAACCGGTTTCAAGAGTTAAATTCATCGATCAAATTATTAAATAATTAACAGTGGTTAAGACTAGGACATAAAAAAAAAAAGAAAATAACACAGAAGAATAGGAAAAAACTAGTTTCAGAAACTATATGTGCTAACTTCATCAACTTTAAGAAAATATCAATTGATTAATCTACTCAAATATATCCACAAATGAGACTAAAACTAAGAAGGATAAAACAAAACTGAAAGAAAAACAAGACTGGTTTCAAGCTTATTATGCAATCATCAGCATGGAATAACCAATATCTGCAATGGCAGCAAAGCTTATAGCAAGTTTCTTGCTGTAATTGCAGATAACAGTGATTCCATGCTGGCGAGTGCATAATATGTATGAAACTGGTGTCTTCCATAAAACACTTATATTGATATTTTTATACATACCAAACAACTGTACAATGAGGGCACTCTGTTGTATTGCATGCTAAAACTAATGTTTCTCCAGGTACTAATATCTTTCCCATGCCTGGATAATCTTCATTTGTTTCTATCATATTTTCTAAAATGTAACAATTAATAAAATAAAATTAATCAGCTAGTAGCTGAAAACAATTTTAAATTCAAATGAATATTAAACACTTCAAACCAAATATGTGTTTCAATTTTACTAAATCTCTTAACCATATATGATAATGACACTTTTCCAATGATCAAAGTTTCTTCAGCTTTTTGCATAAAGCAGCAGAGAAGCTTACTTTATTAGTATAATTACTAAATTTTTCTTGTCCTGACAAAGAAATATTGTATCTTTTCCAAAACTGATGGATATCATTATGGTATTGCTATATGATCTAATTTGCTCTTTACTTACCAGAATAATTTTCTCTACAAATTAAATCTCCCACCAAGAACAATTATATCATAATACAATAAAAAAGTTCACATTTATTTATACTACTTTCCTTTCCACCACACTACTGCACATTATGAATATATATTATAATGAAAATATATTATGAATACTATATAAGTAGATGATTTAATTCATATTAATGTATTATAAGTATTAAAAGAACCAGCAGAATTTGTGTCTGCAGAAATTTTTTATAGGGGATTTTTTAGTATAATGAAAGTAAAGTTTTGTACTAATATTTATACAGCACCTTTATAAGTCTCTTGAGGAATATGAACCACATATCTAAACCGTTAGTGAGAACAAGTACATAAAGTAAAGTATAAGGAGAAAAAAATAACAAATACTAATAATAAATAAAAGGCATTTATTCCAAAGTACAAATGTAATTTTATTATATAACAAATGAAGTATCATAAAACTTTAAAAAAAAAAATACAATTATTAATTAAAACAACAATTGCAAATCTTACCAGTCACAACAATGACATTTTGTGGATATAGACCATCTGCATTACACTTATATTCACCAGTATGAACTGAATCAGCATCCGCAACCGTGAGATACATTTGTGTAAAATATTGACGTTCCTCTGGAAGATATTTTGGAGAATCTTGTTCCAGATGGAATTTATTAATAGCATTAGGTGAAATTGGCTTCCCATCTTTGTACCAAAGATGTACACCTAATCCGGAAACTTGACATGTAAGAGTAAACTTGCCACCTTTTTTAACATAAGTTGTACTAGCTGAAGAGTAATCAATGCTGGAGACAGCTGAAGAAAAAAACAGTATTTAGCACAGTATACTTTAAAACATGAATATAGATTAACACATGCGATAAGAGTATGAAAATTACAGTTACTTTTTTGCCATTGACAAATTAAGTTGTTTACTTTAGGGATGGATGAATATCTCTTTTTTTTAAATTTGAATATTAATCAGATCACTAATTGAGGGATTTGAATACCAGTTTTTCAAATTGCTAATAAATCCTATTTATATTTATTAAATATCCTATTTATTAATTATTAGTAAAGAAATAAACTTTAAAAAAGGAAAAATTATACAACATCCCCATTAATTTAGGAATAAAACTTTGTAGTTTACATTTTAATTATTTTACAGTAGCTTTTATAATTTTAGGTTCTCTTAACTATAATAATTGTAAATGCTTCTCACCTACTGCAGCTTTTTATTTAAGAAAAAAAGCATTTGAACACATACAGGATCTAATCTGCTGCTTTCCACAAATTAAACCAGTGGTGCTGAAAAGTCACTCTTAAAAAGCTTTTGAAGTTGGTGTGATTAAATACTTTAATGACAATTCCTTCAAGCAAGGATACAGACTGATATTTACTTTTGGTCAAATTTGTTGCTTGGAAACAACAAAAAGAAATTATGATAAAAATTATAATTATATATACAATTATATAATGAAATTTTTAATTAAAAATGAATAAATATTAATTTTAAAAAATCAAAATATAATTATTTTCTCTTTCATTTTGGGAGATTTATGAAGAGTCAGATTTGCAAGTGTTTTGATAGGGTAATAGGATTACATAAGTATTCTCATTATTTTTATACATAAAAAATGATGCAATCTATAAAACTTTTAATACTAATTTAATATTTTTCTGGAGTGCTGATGATGAGCTTGTTTCTACTACAAAGGAGAGCTCAACCTTCTGAATCTAAACCACTATTCAGATATCAAGATTTAAATTGCTGGCCTTTACAATGCAGATTTACAATTACATATGTATAATACCACATGCAAATTGTTTTCAATTTATTACCCAAATTTTGAATAGATGTGGGAAAGTTCAAATTTAGTCCTTTCATTCTTTCCTTTTAATGTTAAAATAATCATTTGCTTCAAAAAGTTTTCTATAAATTATCTTTCTCTGATCTTTAGAATGTAGATCTACATGCATAGGTATAGCCAGATTTCGGAAAAAGAAAGGGGGGAGGGTTGGTACTGGATTTTTGTTTCATAATATGGACCCTATAAAGAACTAATATAATGTTTTCCCCAATGGCCCCACATCCTATCCTATCTATGGCACTATCTACAACCATACACTACATGCAAATAGATTCCAGTTTATTAACAAAATTTGGAATAGTAGAGGGAAAGTTCACATTTAATCCTTTCATAGTTTTTTTTTTATTATACAATTTTTCGGAACTGCAACTTTCAAATAATTTTTTGCTATAGACAATATCCTACAAATTATCATATTTTATTGTTATGATAATGTGCAAGTTTATAGCTATTTTATTCGATTTTTAATACAGGCATTTATTTTATACAGCTCTGTTACATCACCAATTTACACAAAATTGATCAAAAATTACAAATTCCTACAAAACAAAATTTAAATGAATTATGCAATAAACTGCTTAGGATTTGTAAGTATGAAAATTATTTGCATCCCGACAGCAAGATAAGTATGGTGTTATATTTAACAAATAATTATGATGCTCTGAAACTAATACATAGAAAAACGTGTAATTGTCATAAAATTAAAAACGAAACTAAGTTTAACCGAATAAATGTATAGCAAGAAATATTGAATATTAAAAGTGTTAAAAAAATAATAAAAGTTTCACTTGACTAAATTCATCAATATGATACAATAAAAACTTTTATTATAAAATGAAAGAGAAGAAAGCATGATATGTAAGAAATGCAATGATTTTTGACGCACATCTAGATAATTAAAATTTAGATAAACACAGCTATTTAATCTGACTACACTTACGGCAAAAACATTTAGAGGCGCAATGTTACTAAAATGTGCCTTTAACGATTTCAATTTAATGGATTATTATTTTTTTTGCAAACATAATTATCTTTATTAAATTTAATACAGTCACTTTGACAGTACTATCTTAAACATAAAAAATCAGTACACATTATTCTTTTCGGTAAACAAAGTTTTAAGGATGAACTCCAAGATAAAAGACAAATAAATTACGTTCAATGCAAAATAAATTACGTTCAATGCAAAATAAATAAAAGCAACTGCATTAAAAGCATTTATCAAAAATATATAGAATATTTTTAAGCAATTTGGATAACGTTACAGAATAATAGTCAATACAAAACATATTTACCTGATATAAAACAGAGAAGGCCACAGATGATTGAAGGTACGAGCAATTTGATGAATAGCTCCTCCATATTAGACAGAAAGCAGAGTATGACCGCACATTCAGCCAAGCTTCACGCAACCATTATTAAAAATCTAGTTTTGGTGACCATTACTACATAAACATCAAGTAACACAAACACAAACAGATATGAAAAACGATATTACTACAAATCTCCGCACAGAGAGTACCGTGCGCGGTAGTGACTGTAGTTTGGATTTCTGCGCAATTGCCAGATATTTTTAAAGAAATGAATACGAAACGTAATCGGAACTTAGAGCTAGGTATACTTCAATATATATTGATGAACGTCTAGCTTGGAATAGAAGTGGATGTGTATCCTGTTTTCCTCAAATCCATAATGAAGAAAATTAGACAACGCATTTCAGATGTCTTTTGCTGTTTAAAGATTAATTATCAGGTTAAAATATGTTATTAACTAGTTAAAATATATTTCGTAAATTTAATGTTGTCCGACAAATAATTTTAGTTTGTATTTTCATAAAGACAGATATCAAGTTTTCTGATAAGAAACAAAAATAAAAATACTTTATTAAGCAGCATGTAATAAAAATATATCAATATTAACCAGTTCTGGAAATAAAATTATTTTTCTCTTTCAGGGGGAAAAGAAAGAGCGGTTGGCGTCGCCGAGGGCACGAATCTTGCTGATTAATTTAAAAGACTATACAATACGAATCCTGCTGATTAATTTAAAAGACTATAACGGATCTTGCTGATTAATTTAAAAGACTATACAATACGAAACTTGCTGATTAATTTAAAAGATTATGCAACACAAATCTTGCTGATTAATTTAAAAGAACATACTGTACATCCCCCCCCCCCCCCCCCCAAGAAATATTTTTGCCCAAGCTATCCAACAGTGTTTTTCCTACCCTGAAAAGGAATGTTAAATTTTCTTTTGAAACCGGTATGTATATTTCGTAATACTCTTTATGCGCTACTAAATAGCAAAATCTTATTCACTGTTTTTGTGTTTTATTTATTTTTTATTTTAAATTCTTTTTAAAGATATCTTCATCCAGGTTATCAAAAATCTAGAACTAAATAGAATGTTTTAAAATTCGAGCGAAAACTTCGAAATTTACATAAATATGTTTATGTATGATATAATCATACATAAAAGGATTTATTTATAGCTCAATGATCACGAGACTATATAGTTTCAATCACTGCTGTGAAAATAGCCGCAATGCAATTCTTTTGTTCGTTACGTCATTAGCCATCCTCGGAGAACAAGTTACCCGCTCCCCTCGGGGGGGGGGGGGGGGGGGGGAGGGGGGTACATTGTCAAGCATGGCACCAATCAAAAGATTTTTTCAAGGCCCTTTGAAGTGAAGTGTAACACGCTCATTTTGACCCATGATATCGATTTTTCAAAAATTTTCATATAAAATTTGAAGAAATAAAAAAGCTACTAAAAATGGATTTTGGTATCAGGAAGTCAAGTTGAACCACACTTCAGTTAATTTTAAATTGAAACTATATATTATGAAACTGCATAAAATCAAACTGTGTGAAACTTTCACTCGTCATCCCCTAAATAATCAACGAAAGTGCCCTCTTCATTTTCCTGAATGTTCCTCGCTGTTACAGGGTTATCGTAAAAATATTTTGATGAGGATTTGCTTCAAGTGCTATAGGTCCTTATACTTCGCCATGGGTATCGGTATAGGCCCATCGTATAAGTTGCGCAACTCTGTTCTTGAACTCATGGGCATCCATAGAGGAAGGCAAGGGTGTACTTGCTCCCCCCGGAGATTTAAGGTCACAAATGTGGGAATCAAGCTACTCTATGTTGTACGTCTTATCCTTGAATTTGCCCCACTGACATCAGTGGTCTACCCCCAATAGGAAAAGTTCTATGGGCACCCATGCCCCGATTGGGATATAAGTAGGACTAAACCCCATGGAGTATCAGTGCATGAGAAAGTCGAGTAGAGACTTGCGCTTCGAATATTTTTACTTCTAGTAGTAGTGGAAGCACCTCTGCGTCTGTTGTAACAAGGAGATTTGTTAAACACGCTCAAATCTCAAGATATCGTTTTCGGGGTGGGACAGACTAGTGGTTAGCGCGCGGGGATTGCACTCGGACGACCCGAATTCGATTCGTGGCTCTGCCCAAATTGTCCTCGTGTTCACGCAGGGTACGAACACGTTAAATATGTGGGTCCGTAAGTCCTTTTAAGAGGTTGGTGGCAAGGGGGAGGAGAGTACGGGGTTTGTGGATGCCTCCCCCACTGGGTTCTGGTCTAAATTGGGTGGCATTTCCAGGCCGTTCAAACAGATACATCTGTTGGTTGAACATTTTTTGGTTCTGAAAATTCGATTGCGTTTAAAAACAATAGGCTTGCAGTATTCACGGGTTGTAATTTTTGTACCAAATTTTGTTCGAATCGTTCCATTCTTTCGTCAGATATCGTCTTCACAGACTCACTAACACACACACACACTTATACACACACACAGACATCGCCTCAAAAACATTTGATTCGTGTTCAGGGATGCTTGAAACGTGCACCCCCGTCGAAAACACGAATTCGAATTTTCGACCCCCGTCACAATACTTTCCTTATACATTATACTATATTTATAAGGAAAGTTAAAAATATAAAATATACATGATTATTAAAACCACGCAGGAGTGTACTTTTCTTGTAGGATGTCCATTGGTGATGTTTTGCAATTACGTACCCAGCAGGTACGTACATTTGGCGATATTCCGGATAACAATATGTAAAACTATTTCAAAGCACTAAATTAACTTATATTTCGCGGAACTCTAAATAAATAATTATATTGATAGCATTTTCAATAAGCGATATAGTCCATATATTAAAATATTTTAATAATTAAATCATCAATTAGGCTTTATTTTAATTAATTTAGCATCATTTTCGCAATTTTGACGATATTTTCGTCAATATGGGGCGAAATATTGCCAAGTTGCGTACTTTGCTAGATTATTCGCCAAGTTCGCCAAAATGCATTACCAAGTGTTACAGACAAACGTAAAGAAGATCATTTCTTATATGAAGGTACGTCCGTCATATGACGGAAATAAGAATTGGCGAAACATTACTTCCCATTTGGCGGCATTTTTATGAATTTGGCGAAATTTTTCTCACTTTGGCAACATTTAAAATAGTCGCCAAGTTAGAGACGTATCGCTAAAATTCTCGCCAAGCGTTACGGACGGAGAAATAGGTTATTCTTATAGTCTACTTTTTGTTCTTTCCAACATATTGAACTTTCATCAATTAATCGTTATTTCATTGCTTTAGAGTCGGTTTCATCAATTTGGTGAATATTCATCAACTGCGTGATATTTTCGTTAATTTGACAACATTTAAAAAGTCAGCAAGTTGGACATATTCCGACAAATTCGTCACCAAAATTTTGCCAAACGTTACGGACGGAAAAATATGTTATTCTTATAGTAGGTACTTATGTTCTTTCCAAGATATTAAATTTTCGTCGATTAGTCGTCATTTTCAGTGATTTAGCGTCATGTTTATCAATTTGGCAGCATTAAAAAAGTCGCTGAGTTGGCGACATTCAGCCAAATTCGTCGCCAAAATCTCATTAATCGTTATGGATGGAGAAATAAGTTGTTCTTATAGCAAATAACTGATTATTGATGTTCAAATGTACAAAAGTATTACCCAAAGTACCTTTTCTCATGAATGGAACGAGCTAGATCTACGAGAATGATGTCACCAAATTTATCGCATGATATTACATATGAAAAGTGAACATATTTCCCAATAGTTAATATTTTTTTTTATTTTATGTGATTTTTTGATAAATTTATTTGAAAAATGTGCAATATCTCGAGAACGATTCATGCTACCGTTCTAAAGTTTGTGGCAATCGAATTGTAATAAAAAATTACATAAGATATGACTATTTGAGTAACTTTAATTAAAGGTTTTGATTTTTTCGAAATTTCATTCGAAAATTTAAGGGGTTTCTGAACATTTGATTGCGTTTAAAAACAATAGGCTTCCAGTATTCACGGATTGTAATTTTTGTACCAAATTTTGTTCGAATCGCTCCATTCGTTCGTGAGATATCGTCTTCACAGACTCATTGACACACACACACACGCACACGCACGCACACACACACACAGACATCACCTCAAAAACGTTTGATTCGTGTTCAGGGATGCTTGAAACGTGCTCTCTCGTCGAAAACTCGAATTCGAATTTTCGCCACAGTCACAATGTTTTCCTTATACATTATATTATGTATATAAAGAAAGTTAAAATAAACCCTCTCTCCCATGTTCATCCATCGAGTACTTTACTTGTGTGTTAAGTTTTGTAATGTTAGTGAATCATAAATGTACTGTGTGTGATAACAACTTTAATGCATTAAAATGAAATGTGACGGTACACCAATGACTGTTAGACGGTACACCATTTTTAATTTCCTTATATACATATTATAATGCATATGGAAAGTATTGTGACGGGGTCGAAAATTCGAATTCGAGTTTTCGAATGGAGAGCACGTTTCAAGCATCCCTGGAAACATATCAGACGTTTTTGAGGTGATGTCTGTGTGTGTGTTTGTCTGTCAGTGAGTCTTTGGTGACGATATCTCACGAACGAAATTTGGTAAAAAAAATATAATAAGTGAATACTGGAAGCCTATTGCTTTTATACGCAATCGAATGTTCAGAACCCCCTAAATTTGGAAACGAAATTTTGAAAAAATCATCAAAAATTCAAAACCTTCAGTAAAGTTACGCAAATAATGAAATCTAATGCAAGTTTTCATTAAAAAATGATTGACACAAACTTTAGAACGCGAGTATAAACCGTTCTCGAGATATATTGGTCATTTTTCAAATAAATTAATCAAAAAATCACATAAAATAAAAAAAGTATTAACTATTGTGAAATATGTTCGCTTTTCATATGTAATATTATGCCATAATATTTTTATCATCTATTTCGTGGATCTAGCTCGTTCCACTCACGAGAGAAGACACTTTGGGTAATAGTTTTGTATTTGGACGCCATTAGTCGTTTATCTACAAAAAGAATAACCTATTTTTCTGTCCATAGCGCTTGGAGATATTTTAGCGACGAATTTGGCAAAATATCGCCAACTTGGCGGTTTTTTAAATGTTCTCAAATTAACAAAATATCGCCAAATTGATAAAAGTGTTACCAAATAGATAAAAATGGCGCTAAATTAATGAAAATGACGACTAATTGATGAAAATTCAATATCTTGGAAAGAATATAAGAATCTACTGTTAAGGAAGATACTGTGGGGTAAATATGATTTGTTTTCACACGGTAACTCAGGCGGACTGTATCACCTTTCATTTCACAAGAAGAAGATGCAAAGCGAACTTTCGAATGGCTTCCAACACAACAAAACTCATGCCGCAGCGCCCCCTCGCGGCTCTTTTCAATTTAATACACATGGGTTTCAACAGATACTTTGGTAATATAGTTTTGTATTTGAAGGCTATTAGTCCATTATCTGCTATAAGAATAACCTATTTCTCCGTCCATAACTCTTGGCAAAATTTTGGCATCGATTTTGGTTGAATATCGCCAACTTGGCGATATTGACGAAAATATCGTAGAAATTGCAAAGATTACGCCAAGTTTGGAAATGAAACCTAATTGATGAATTTATTATTAAAATATTTTAATATATGGACTATATTGCTTATTGAGGATGCTATTAATATTTATAATTGTTAATTTAGACTTGCGTGAAATATAAGGTACGAAATAGTTTTACTAGTTGTCATCCGGAAAATCGCCAAATGTGCAGCTCAACTTCACAGATACTGTTCCGTGGATTCTTTCATCATTATTACTTTCCTTATATACATAATGTAAAGCATTATGACGGGGGCGAAAATTCAAATTCGAGTTTTCGACGGGAGAGCACGTTTCAAGCATCCCTGATCACGAATCGAACATTTTTGAGGTGATGTCTGTGTGTGTGTCTCAGTGAGTCTGTGAAGACGATATCTCACGAACGAATGGGGCGATTCGAATGAAATTTGGTACAAAAATAACAATCCATGAATAAGCCTATTGTTTTAAAACATAATCGAATGTTTAGAACTCCCCTAAATTTTCGAGTGAAGTTTTGAAAAAATCATCAAAAAATCAAAACCTTTAATAAAGTTACGCAAATAGACATTTTTTATGTAATTTTTCCTTAGATAACGATTGACATAAACTTTAGAACGCTAGCATGAACCGTTCTCGAGATATTGCACGTTTTTCAAATAAATTTATAAAAAAAAAACTATAAATAAAAAAAAAATATTAATTGTTCAGAAACATGTTTACTTTTCATATGTAATATCATTCGATAAATTTGGTGACATCATTCTTATGGATCTAACTCGTTCCATTCACGAGAAAAGATACTTTGAGTAATGCTTTTGCATTTGAACGCCAATAATCATTTATCTGTTGTAAGAATAGCTTATTTCTCCGTCCATAACGCTTAGCGAGATTTTGACGACGAATTTAGCGGAATGTCGCCAACTTTGCGACGTTTTTAAATGTTGCCAAAATAACGAAAATCTCGTCAAATGGATAAAAATGACGCTAAATTAATGAAAATGACGACTCATTGAAGAAAATTCAATATCTTGGAAAGAATATAAGTATCTACTATAAGAATAACATTTTTTTAACTGTAAAAGTATTCATTGCATTACATAAGGAAAGTCATGTGTTGCCCACATCAGATTTTTTTCACTGTGAAGTAAATAAATTCATAGTATTATATAAGGAAAGTCATGTGCAGATTTTTTTTTTTTCAGTTTAGGTATGATGATAAATTCAAATTGCTATACAACTTCAAAATCTTGCTAATACGTTTTAAATCTAATACTACTGAATTGAAAAATAAGGTTTTTCTCATAAGAAATGGATCAATTTGTCTTTTTGGCTTTAAGTTTGTTTAGCACTGAGGAAGGGGATCCAACGTATCCTTGAAGTACGCTGTATTGTATAATAATCTGTGAGTAATTACATAGTTTAATTTCTTCTTATCTTTTGTACAAAGTATTTTTACTTTTAGATTGATTGACAACGATGTTTCTAAAGAAATTTGATCGCAGGATTCTACCAATGACTGATATTTCTAAAGAAATCTGGTCACAGGATTATATCATTGACTTATGTTTCTAAAGAAATCTGGTCACAGAATTCTAGCATTGACTGGATGTTTCTAAGGAATTCTTGTCACAAGATTCTACCATATTGACTGATGTTTCTACAGACATCTGGTCAAAGGATTCTACTGCATTGACTGATGTTGCCAAAGAAATATGTCCACATTACGGGAATCTATCATTGACTGATAATTCTAAAGAAATCTAGCCACAGAATTTTACCATTGACTGATGTTTCTAAAGATATATGGTCGTATGGTTCTATCACTGAGTACTTTGTCTATATGTATTTTAGAAGCTGTATGTGTGAACATTCTGTCTAAAATTTACATCTTATTTTTGTCTCACTCTTCACACTTGATTCCTTTATTCAGGACCGCCCATACAAATTGTGGCCCCCTCCTGCAAACATTTATTACACCACCCCTCTATATTTGATTTCTCCTCTTTATTAATCGTTAATATCTTTTCCTCTCTCAAATAATCAAAAATCAGGAGCCTCCCCTCCCCTGACGCTCGCCCCCACTGGAGTGGTATCAGTCCCCCTTTTGGCGGCCCTGTTTTATAAATGTTCCTGGAAACGGCCATAAATCGCTTTATATAGGAGCCAATAAATAGCCTCCTTTATAAAAAAAGTAAAATTTAGGAATTGTTTTCAAACAGAATAAATTTATAGGAAATATAAAACTTTGAACTTTTTTTAAATGTAAAAATCTCTTATATCTACGGGTCGATACAATATAGTAATGAGCATATCGATACATGTCTTCATCATGCATCGATATTTTTCATCGATACACCTGGACACTATAGTTATTCTGTATAGACACAATAGCTTTCGATATGTATTACATCAACAATTTACCCCAACTCCAGGCAGAGCTAATGAAAAAAATTGGCAGTGGCTGCAGTCTGATGGAGCCAAAATTGTTCTGCGGAATAACATATTTTTTATTTTTGTGGGTGGTTTGTCTTCTTTAGACGTATTCAAAACAGTTCAAAATATAAAAATATCGAAATTTGAAACATCTATTAAAAATAGTTCAACATATTGAAATTATAACCACTATATTTAAAAAACTAAGAACTCGATCAGAAATTAAATTATGTATCTTTATATGACAATGAAAAGCCTACAAATTACTTCTTAAAGTTCATTTTCAATTTTTGAGATATAGCATTACAAACTTGAAAAACGGAAAATTTTCAACCTTCTTTAACTTTCTAAGATGATTCTTCAAAAACTGTAAAAATTTCGTATAAACAAATTATCGATCAAGAAACTAGATTTCCTACCAAACATTTTTGCAGCCTACTATTTATATCCATCTTTTATAGTTTTGGAGATATTTTGAGTGAAAGTAAGCAAAGGGAAGATAAAACTCACTCGGACAAAAATATTCTAGTTTTTCGAATTTTTTTTTTCAAAATAATAAAATATTGAAATTATTTTTATATAGTCATAATATGTACCTTAATTTTGACAAAACAAGCAAAAATTGTTTACATTTTTGTTTATTAGGTTCGGAAATATAGGCATTCGCAGTGTTTATATTTTTCATAACGTTTTGATTTCAGCAAGAGGCACCTCAATCATAGATGCTATTCACATCAAAACCAATACGCTGGTAAATTGTTTGAAGGCATTAGTTTCTTCTTTTCGAAATGGATTGCTGAAATGAGGGAAAAAAAATATTATAATTAAAACGAGCTTGCTTGAATGAATTATTCAAATGCTTGTTTTGTGATAATTTTTTATAGCAAAATTAATAAAATTACTCCCACTAAGCTAAGGAAAACTGTTTAGACAATTTTATTTCTTTAGTTCTGGTGAATTGACTTTATTTAAAAATGTGCTAATTCACCAAATGAAAAAGGAAATGAGTCAGAAACCGCAAATTCAAACAACGCACTTTAGAAAATGTAATTATCTAGATCAGAATACTGATGGCTTCGGCATAATTCAGTCAGGGCCTGATCAAGCCAAAGTAGGGCCCAGGGCTTAGTATTAATTTTGGGCCCCCATACGTATACCAAATACATGTAAAACATCAACACATAACACATTTTGGGCTCAGGATCACAGCTCAGAATGTACTAGTGTTAATTTTGGGCCCTCATGCGCATACTAAATACATGTGAAACATCAACACATAACAAATTTTGAGCTCAGGACCACAGCCCCGAATGCCATAATTGTTAATTTTGAGCCACCATACGCATACCAAACACATGTAAAACATCAATACATAACAAATTTTGGGCTCAGGATCACATGTTACATACATTTTAATACCAATATTTATATTTATAATATTTCGTTTCATGTCTTAAAATTTCAAGGTGAAATAAACAAACTGAGAAACAACCATTGCAATGTTTATGTCAGGTGAACAATTCAAAGCAACAATACAATTCTTTACTATATAAAGTAATGTATGATGAATATAATTAATGATAATTATATTCATAATGCCACATTCAACAATTTAAAAATATTTCTTATTTAAACTAATGTAATCAGATTTTAATAGCAGTGGAAATACAACTTAGAAAGCATGATATCGTTCAACTGATCATCCTTCAATACCGGTGGATTATAGTTTCACCCAAGGTTAATGCATATGTTTCAAGGTCATTTCCGAAGCAGTTGTAATGATCAGAGAACACAAAACTCCTTAAATCAAGAATTTCAGAACTTATCTCCTTTTTAGAGCCAAGTATTCTAACTTTGACTCTAGAAAAGATTTAGGACGTTTTGATCCCCGCTCGCCGTTAATAAAATTCTAAAATTCTATTATTCTAGAATCTCTGCACTCTCTAACTCCGCCCATCGTCAATAAAATTTAGCTCAGACAGAGCTTCACTTGATAATGCATCATGTCGTTTAACTGTGATAATACATGTTCGAAAGAGAGTTAGAATAGAGAAGAAAATTAGAAAAGAGAATTAGAAAAATAATTACAGAACCTTTGCATAACCATTCTACTGTCACTTCAAAATAAAAAATTCTCTAATCGAAGTGCATGGCAAGTTACAATTGTAGTGTCTGTCTAGACCATAATTCTCAACTTCTTTTTTATGTGGAGGAACCCTTTAAATGTTTCATAAAATCTCACGGTATTATGTTCAATTGGGGGTAAAGATGAGCAAAGCAGTTACTCGCACTTTTGAATAAAATACACTCATTGTCATATACATTTGCGTACCAAGAAGTAATTATGGGATCGTAACGAAACGTGGCATGAAGGTACGTGTCAGGCAGATATGCAAATGATTAGAAATACAGTGTGATTACGCATTGCGTAATGCCACCAGAGGGCGTTGAACTTCGATCTCCTTGGTGCAGAAAAAAGGTACGCAGAGGCTTTTTGCTTGTACTTAATCTGCTGCAGAGGGACGCTTTTACATTAGGGATGCCGTTACACCGCCATCGATGACAATATGATCAGCTGTCAGAGTTCGAGAGGGGAGGAATAATCGGGATGATGGAAACTGGGTGGTCAGCTCGGCCAGTAGCCCACCACCTAGGCCGTTCCGACTACTGTGAGGAGGTGTTGGGACCAGCGGACAAGAGAGAGGACGCATACACGGCGGCCAGGCTCAAACCGCCCTCGGCGAGAAGACAGTCGCATCATCCGACACGCACGCACAGCGCCAACTGCATCATTGTCCGCCATCCGGATACAAGCAGCACTTTCACTACGGATCCCTGTGTCTGTTCGTATCATCGCGAGGCGTCTGGTTGAAAGATATTTGATATCGCGGCTGTCAATGACACCCACCCACCATCGCCTCCGTTTGGAGTGGTGTCGCGCCCGACGGAATTGGGCCGCAACTGAATGGAACTAGGTCGTCTTCAGCGACAAATCGAGATTCAATTTGGGCAGTGATAGCAACTGTGTGTGGAGGTCTCGTGGTGAACGCCTCAATCCTGCCTTCGCTTTACAGCGGCACACCACTCCCACAGCTGGTGTGATGGTATGGGGTGCTGGCGCATACGACACCCGGTCATCTCTAATATTGATCCACGGAACCATGACAGCCTAGCGGTAAGTTCGTGACATCCTTCAGCCACATGTGTTGCCATTGAGGGCAGGCTCCCAGGAGGGATTTTTCAACAGGACAATGCTCGGCCACATACATCAACGGTGTTTACAGGAATACCTCCGCCACATTACAACCCTTCTCTAGCCTGCCCGATCCCCAGAGTTGTCACTAATCGAGCATGTCTGGGATAACTTGGGACGGCAAGCTGGACAGCCTACGAGTTTGGTCGAACTAGAGGCGCGCTTACAACAACTGTAGAATGAGATAACGCTGGACACCATACGAAACCCGTATGCCTCAATGCCGTATCGCATCATATATTCACTCTAGAGGTGGCCTAACAAGGTACTAGAACTTCTATTCATTTGTAGTTTTTTCTGTAATAAATGATCCTTTTGCTTTGATTTTTATATCACTTACTTATATCAACGTTGTACTCACATATAAAAAATTTCGTTCGATTCTGACAACTCTTTCTTGGTGAGCAAATTTTTATGGCAATGTGTGTATTATAAAAGTATTTATTGCCTATTCTTATTTATTAATTACATTTAATAAAAAATGAAAAATAAATCTGTCTTTAAATCTGTTTTAACAAATATTGTGAATGTATTTTGTTATGATTTTGTGTTTAAATAATTGTTTTCCTTAAGTACTGTTAACAAGAACAAGATACATTTTTTGTTGTTTATACACGCACATTTTTATTTAATGTGATCAAAAAAATATATTTAATTAGTTTGCCATTTTCTACTATTTTTTTTTAAATTTTTATTTGGCAACCCTATGAGTATTTGAAGGGAGTGCTGGTAATGTTTATTATTGCTAGCTGAATTCCATGACGTTGCAAAAATTCCTCTTCAACAAAATTTATCTTCCCAAATCAAACTCTCGCTGCTTAAATTTTAACTCTCATGCAAATGTTTAACCAAGTTAAACTTTCAAAATGTTTTTATTCTTGTAGATCACGTTACTGCAATAGATCGTGTTAAAACTAAAATAATTTTTCATGTTGTGACTGTATTGCAAAAATGGCGGCAATTTGTACTTTTTTTTTTTTCGCAAGCTTTTGCAAATTCTCGCGAGGTACAGGCTTGCGGAGCCCTAGTTTCCCGTTGAAACCTGGTTGGGAATCACTGATCTTCACAAATATTTCAAGATTCAAAATATTAAATTTCAATCCTGTAACACTTTGTTGTAGCATATATTATACAACTATCACACCTTCACATCTAAAAAGCGGATACTTACTTATGAAAACGCCTATAAATGACGCGAAATTTAATCAAGAATAATCGATCTTTTCCCCTCAAATTATTATGTCCTATATGCTCCCTTATTCCTTGATGACTGTTCTGGATCGAACTTTCCGCTGTGTACGTTGAAGTCAGTTGAATCTTAGTATTCAATGAAGTGTGTTCCTATATTCTAATTCACACAAGCAGGATATAACATAGTACAAGCTGTTTCACATCAGCACTGTAACAGAAATGTGTAAGGCTAGCAGGATATATTTTCCATCAGAACTATAGCAGAAATGTATAAAACTATCATGTTGTTTTTAGAGGGGGGGGGGGGGGGAGACTTATTTTTCAGGTCTAGTACAATTCTGGAAATTAATTTCTGCCTTGTGATCCATAATAAACTGTGAGCGTTTTATTTGTGATAAATACACTACCCTCCAAAAGTTAAGCACTAAACAGTAAATTTGGCATAATTCAAGAAGTTCTGTACAACCGCCTCCAAATTTCCCAGAAAAATACTCTGATGAGTGATTTAGTCATAGGAACTTTAATGAGACAAAATTTGTACATGTGAGGACTAGAGAATGATGAATAAAGAAGATAAACACTTTGAATGATGCATAGAGAGGCTAAATATTATTTAATACGGTACACCCCATCGGATCCTAATACAAGCTTGACAAGAACGGTTTTCTCCTCAAGCAAGTGATCCAGGACGACAAAGGGCAATGATTATTATTTCTGCATATTAGTAGTTTGTTCTCGCAGGGTTGTGGGAGGAGGCAGGCAGGCAGAAACAGCTATCTCGAGGACATTTTATATATTTACGATAGGAGTAATATCCGGGGAATACGATGACTACTCCATACCTTTTATCTGAAGTTAGGCTTACACTAGGCTCGCTCTATGCGGACGAGAGTGTAGTCCATTGAACAAACATCTGGACGACTACAGCTGCATGGAGACTAACATAGGGATTAAGAGCACAGGATCCAGGACTGACATAGGGATTCAGGAACCTTTGCGCTGTCACAGTGCCGTCTGAAAAAACATGGTCAATGTAGCCTCCCAATGAAATAAAAAGCCTCTTAAACCTGTTGACTAATGTTGCGTAATATACAAGTTTTAACTATCCAGATATATTTTGAGAATTACAAGATCAAATTGAATTCGCATAAATGGAGATAAAGTAAATCAATGCATAACCATAGTTGATTTGCAAATCAGTAGACATCGATAATAGTAAAGAAACGTCATTACTTAGGTATCAAGTAGTATCTTTTGCATACAAACCTTCTTTCGAACGTTCGTACCGTTTTGGACATTTCTTGGACGTTGCTCGAACGTAGTTGTCGCGTCAGAAGTAAGACTTACCTCTTACATGCACGAATACGGATTCCTCATCAATCTGTGGAAAATTAGGGTCAATTGTATTTTCTGCTCTGCAAGTGACGAGACCTCGATCCGGTAGTGTCATGTCCCTGATTATGAGTGTTGATGTAGACCGCGTCACGCTGTGCAGTGATATTCTATTGTCATTTTTCTTCAGTTCTGTTGCATTGAGGTTTCCTGCAAGATTTGGGATAAAAAAAAACCTGATTAAAATGCTCGATAGATTTCAGCATTTAATTAAAAAATATTCCGTGAAATAAAATAATGGCATAATGAAATATATTTTTTTCTTATAGCCAGATTTTAAGAAGCATTTTTTTCTTACCAAAACCTGTTTTTTTTACCTATTTGACCAAATGACAAATCTAAATGTTTAAAAAAGTTTTGATAGCAAATTATTGATACCTTTATCTAATCGACGCGCTAGCAATACGACTGCGCTAGCGATACGACTGCGCTAGCTAACAGCGCTAGCGATACGACTGCGCTAGCTAACAGCGCTAGCAATACGAAAAAATCCATAATTTGGAAAATTCTTTAAATACATAAAATTTAAAACACATTGTAAGTGATACGATGAATTTTAAATAGGTAGTGAATATGCTGTTTACTTGATTTGTTCAACAGACTGCAAAATTTCACGCAGTGGAAGAGGGAATATTATTGCCCATGCCAAAACCAAAAGGCATGTGGAAACAAAAAATAAATTGAAGAAAATGCAGGGAAAATTTAAAAAGAAAGTTTCTAATATGATATTGAGAGTCTATAAAAGTTAGTTATTTTTTTCATTGCAGCTTTTTTGAGCATGTAGGAAGTATGATGCAGATATGATGGAAATATGATACACACACCTGCCAGTGAATTAGAGACCCAAGTTTAATATTTTATTGGACCGCAAGTCAGTGTCATGCTCCATGAATCACTGTTGCACGGTTCTTGAGCAGTGCATGCAGCTTTTTCAAACGGAGACATATTTCGTTTTTCCCATTTTGCTCCACTTTTCTCGGAACATACATCGACAGCATTCTCTTAGCGGCGTTGCGATCACGTGTGCCTTCTATGACCAACGTAATTTGCATACATCAGCCTGTGACTTACATTTGCATACACGTTCATAGGTTTCTAATTCATTAGCTTTATCGTCCATTAAAGACCCGTCATCTGTAGGGTAACAAGCGACATTGCGGGGGGGGATGTGATCGGCAAGAATACTCAAGTACTCCATGGATGACACCCGACCTTCCGGAAAGACCAGGGGACCAGTACAAACCAGAAGAACATACCCCACACCATGATACCCCCACCACAATCTTGAACTGTCCAAACATGGAAAGATGGCTTTTATGGGGCTCTCGCCAAACTCTTCGCCTGCCGTCGGTACAAAATAAGATGCAGCGTGATTCGTCCGACCACCCAACCGTCTTCCAATCATCGGATGTCCAGTGACGCCATTCCCGGCATCACTTTAACGCATTTTCAGGTTCTCCGCTGAAATGAAAGGTTTCCGCACGGGTATCCCAGACAACCAGTGACTTCCACAGGAGATCCTAAAATGATCCCAAAGATCCTAAAAGCGTCCTATCCTAAGTTGGATGTCTTGAGACGTCCTGCGTAGGAGCCATTAAAAAGATCCGTCCTGAATGACTCTAACAGGATTCCTTTAGGAATGATTGTGGGAAGCTTCGAATGGAGCCAGCTGAAACGCCGCCGCTATTGGAGCATGGAGTTTTTCGCGCATGCGTGGCTTTGTGATTCGGTGCTTCCTCTACCGTACCGGTTATTGGTTAGGCTTGGCTTGTTTGAATTTATAGGTGCACCGCATGGTATTCCAACTAAAGTACAAAGTAAGTAAGTTTTTATTTTCTATACGTATGAAAGTTTTTATGCTTTTGTTGTAAAAAGTGCATTTTTTTTTGTAGCCTATGTTTCATATTGTAGGTGTATTTGGCCGTAACATCCGTTCAAAACATTTTTGTCGATCGGGATTTCCCGATCGACAAAAGTGTCTCAACTATACCTCTAATTCTGCCGTACTTTTTAACAAAGCAATATAAAGAAATTAATTATAATTTGACGAATATTTTATAGAGATTCACAATTTTTAAACATTTAAGATCGTTTTATGTTCCGAATTTACATTCGAAATAGCATGATTCAATCTGCTGTTTACGCTGTAAATGCGAGGCAACGATCAAATCCCATTGCATCTAATTCATTAAATTTGGAAAAAACATGAATGAAGGACGGACTCATTTTTTTAAATGAATTCGATCTATTAATATCAGTGTTTCTTTTCACAATGCTATACAAAATAACATTTTATATTTTTTGTTAGTTTTCATTTTATGGTTTTATTCTTTTGTATACAGTGGAATCTCGTTACAACGAACACCAGTTTAACGAATATTGCGCGATGTTTTGAAAAAATTCCTATTCTTTCCTCATTAAATATTTTCACATTAACGAATGAATTTAAACTATGAAAGCATTTGTTTTTTCACATTAACGAATTTTTTTCTTTCCTTTTACCTCAGAAACCCCTTTCTAGATCTAAAAGTTGTAAAATTTGAGAAAAAACATCCCACCGTTATTTTAGCCTTCTTGTATAACGTTGCATTTTAATATTTCACTATGATAACATTTAATACTCCTTTCTATTTTTACTTGCAATAAAGTTGTTTATTTTTAAAGGAAAGATATACTTTTTAAGTAGGGTATTTCATAATTATAATCCTTTTGGAAATAAATGTGCAACTGAAAGGGGTTTCTGAAGCAACCACCCCTTATCTAGATATTTTTGTCTACATGACCAGGTGTATAGATAATGCATCCGGGGGGGGGGGGGCATGTGATTATTTTCCCTGAAAATTCTTTCATATATGAACTGATAAGAAAATTGAGATTAGCAATATTGTCGAGTACATTAAACGTGTACTGTAGTTAGTTTATTTGGCTGTACAGCTGTACTTTTCTGTTTCTGATTTAAAATGTCCGAAAGAAGTGAAAGCAGTTAGTTCTGTTTAAAAGAATAAGTTGAAATTTTGGAAGCAGTACAATCCGGAAGAAAGCAAGTTGATATTGCAAAGGAATGTGGGATTGCTGCTTCTACATTATCTGCGATTTAAAAAAAAAAGAACAAAATTTTAAAACTTTCTGAGCAGTCTGTTTTGTGTCCCGACAGGAAAAGACTGTTTAGGAAATCATTAAAACATTGATGAAGCTGTGTGCAGATGTTCGACCGAAAAATATTCCTGTTTTTATGTCAATGATACAAACTAATGCGACAGAATTTTCAGAAGTTGTGAAAGTAAAAGAATTTGATGCTAGTTCTGCATGGTTGTTTCATTTCCATGAAAGATATGGAATAACATGAAAACAAGTCAGTGGAGATGAAAAATGTACTGATTTATCGGCTGCACATGAATGGAAAGAAGACAAACTGCTGGAAATTTTGGAAGATTATGAACCTGAAGACATATTTAATGCTAATGAGATAGCCTTTTTCTACCAACTGCCACCAAATCGTATTATGGCGAAATAAGGCGAACAGTGCAAAGGTGGAAAAAAATCAAAAGTTTGCATCTCAGTTCTCTTTTGTTGTAATGCAACTGGCACAGAAAAACTAACCCCACTAGTAATTGGAAAATCCGCAAAACCTCATTGTTTTAAAAATGTTTCATCGCTTCTCTGCAATTACAAAAACGACACCTGAGCCTGGATAACAAAAAATATTCCTGCTAACTGCATTTCAATTTTACGGCCTCTCGATCAGGGTATCATAAAAAAATGTTTAAATTCATTTTCGTTGACTACTTGTTGAAAAAATACTTGCGAACTTGAATGATGAGTACTAGTATGGCAATTAACCTCAGACAAGCCATTGCAATGATATTTGTTGCTTGGCAAAATATGTCCCAGTCTATAATCCAGAACTGTTAGAAGAAGTTGGGTATTCTCTTTAGAATGTGATAAGAATGATATATTTGTTTTAGGATTCTACAGCTGTCGATTTTCCTAAAGATCTATGAGCCACAGCGTCCAAAGAGCTTAATTTTCCTTTAACAATATCACCTTCTGATTATGTTGGATACAATGAGTAAGCTTTTATATGTTCAGACTTGACAACTAGTAATATTATAGCTAGTCTTGATAGTAGCAACTGCGAAGACATAAAAGATGATGAAGGTGATGAGTGGCAATGATGAATGTGTACCAGATGACCCTCCAGTGTCTTTTCAAACAGTCCTTTCAAATATCGAATTTTAGCTCAGCAAAAAGACTGTTACTGAATATTTTTATTCATTAGGCGATATCGAAAACTGTTAACAAACACTCTTTATCACTTCCAGTGCAAACAAAAATTTCTGACTATTTTTCAAATATGTTATTGATTTTTCTTATCCTGGAAATAAGGCCACTTGCAGTTTTAGGTATGTTTGATTTGCTTTATATTATGCTTCACACTTCACATAAAGAATCTTCTGCTACAATCAATACAATTACGTAATTTAAATATATGTGTGATACATTTATTCCTCTTTATTCTAAAATGCATCTTTGATTAATAACAACAAAAAACCGAAATAGTTGTATTTGTATATAATTTAAAATATATCGTAGCATATAATATGGTTTCATTATGTTTTTTCCTATACCTTCAATTTTTTAAATGCCCCCCATTTTAAATTTTCACTTTAACTTAAGTTTTCAAAATAACGAATTTTTACTGCGGTCCCTAGAAATTCGTTGTAATGAGATTCCACTGTACCTCTATGAATCTATCTATAATTCTTCAGCTGTAATTGTTACATAAATTTTAATATAAAAAAGGCAATTTCATTTTTTTTTACCTTCATATACAAGGGTTGTGTACAGGGGCGGCAAATAGGGGGCGCGATCGCGCCCCCAAATTTTTCTTATTCTGAACCAAAAAATTCTTATTCTCGACCAAAACTGAAAAGGCGTAAAAAAATCCCAAGCGAATTCGATGAAAAAAATCCCCATGATAATGGTACATCATATCACAGAATCAATATTTAATATGAAATTATAAATTCAGTATCTAATGAAATTGAGACAAGATTTAATGAGAACAATATATCCGTTTTGTTTGCCCTTAGTTCAGTATTATCCGGATCAGATGTCGGAAAAGAAAATGTTTCAACCATATGCAAAGTATATAACTTTCAGAAAAAGGAATTGCTATGCGAATTGCGACTGTTTTATTCAATGGTGAAAAATGTAAACATAGACCATCCCAATTTTAAAAGTCGCATGGATTATTTTAAAGAACGAAATTTAAAAAATGTGTTTCCTGTCATAACATTATCAGTTAAATTTTTTTTACTGTGCCAATCAGCTCAGCCAGTTGTGAAAGGTCTTTCCCGTGTCTCAGGAGGTTGAAAAATTATTTTCGCAGTACAATGGTACAAGAACGACTTTCATCTTTAGCTATTTTAGCTATAGAACAAGATATACCATTAGATTATGATAATATTGTAACAAAATTTTCTCTTCATCCAGACTCTAAGAATCGGCGTTTAAACCTTCAATAACAAGTAAATAAATATAGTTATTCGTATTTAGAAAAATATGTTAACAACAGTTATGTTAACACAATTATGTTAACAACATTTATGTTTCTCAAGATAAATTCAATTTTGTGATCCCTCTCCCCCTTCCCCCCTGTTAACAAACATTTTATTTATTTCATATTGTGGATTTTCATACAAATCTCGCACCCCCAAATGGAATGCTGAAATGCCGCCCCTGGTTGTGTATATTTCCTCTCTACACAATCACCAAATATAAATTTTCTTTGCCTGAAATTCAGTTTTTTTGTTGTATTACGTTTATTTATATGTTAAATTTAATACAAATAAATTTTTAATAAGAATTTGTTTTAATGTGCACAAGATTTGCAGGTTGTATTTGGTATAAGGTATATTGATATTACACATGTATAATATATAATGCAGAATTGATATGGAAACTGTTTTCCTTCTTAAAAGGATAGAAAACTTACTAGTAGAATACATTTACAAAACTTGCACCATATAACCATTTATGTTTACATTCTCTTAGGAGAGGGAAAATTGGCAATAACTTTTATATTATTGATTAATAAATGAAATTGTTCTTGCTCTTATTTACTATTGATCATAATTTTAATGTTGATATTTACCATTTATCTAAAAGATATTTATGATAATAATTAGGAAAACATAGTTAATTTATTTTAATTTCAAAACATGCATAATACCGAACCAGTACTAAAACAAAAATTCAGAAACAAACTGAGAAATGCACAAAAACTCAAGTAGGCTATCTCTTCCTAAATTAAGGTGGGTTTTTTTTCAACTCCGATACAATAGAGCTTATTGTAATCATGAATGGTAGATTTATTCGGCTAATGTTATCAGTTATTGTAACACTTAATGTAAACTAAATGTTCCAGTTAGGTAGTCCAGAAAATAGAAATCACTCACCTCAGTACATAATCAGGCCCTTATTATGTATAACCATACTTATGGATTTTACTAAAATTCTGCAATAGTGGCCATTAAGCTTAAAACTACATACTGGCCACTTGCTATTAAGCGAAAGTTATGAATTTTCATGTCTACAGTTAGGGTATACAACTTTTCTTTATAATCTTGTCTTATCAGCATGGTTGATTGCTTAATGTTGCTTGGGAACAGGATTGCTGAATATTGTTTGCTAAATAAAAACTAAAATTTAGGAAATGGCGTGTAAAAAATACAATTATGGTTTGTAATGTTTGTGTTATTTTTAAACCTAAATTTAAGTTGAGACTGACCTTCGAATGCACTTTATTTATAAACATTAACTGCAACATAACAAGTTCATGTGCCATAAGGTAATTGAAGCAAGACTAGGAGGTAGGTGAAGAGTCTTTATTTTGAACTGCAGAAACAATATCGGAAACTTCACATGTGGATTAGGCTTTATATTTACTCTTTTACCTTCTAAATTTATGAGAAAAGGGATAAATGCAATAAAGATTACTTGTTTTCGGGTTCAAGAAAAGAGTCCCAGAACTAATTATATAGTTATAGAGCTTTGAATATTTGTATGTAATGTAAGGGAAGAAATGGATTCACAATTGCCTTGTTGAAGCAATTTTGCAAATAAACGCTGTAGAACAGCTTTGCATCAAATATAAAGTATCAACTTTGAGTAAATTATATATTATATGGAACCTGCAAGAAGTTAGTGAATTTAGAAATATTACTCTACAGGTAGTCACTTACCAGTTCCTTATTTGACTATGCATGCAAAAATGTAATTATCAGGAAGTTTGAATGTTTTACCAAGTCAGACTATTACATTAAGTAGCATCTTTTCTGAAATTTTTAGCATTTATGGTACTGCATTTTAAACTATATTTTAAAATACTCGTTCACATGAATGAAGATTATTTTCTGGAACAGAAGATTTTTATTCCAGAGGAAATATCTATTAGAAAATACAAAAGTAGGTAGCAATCAATGCATATGGTGTTAAAAATAAAAGTTATATGATAGAAATTTTTCCAAAGGCACAATTGTTATGAAAATATTAAAACATATTGTCTAAATAATTAAAACACATGCTACTGTACAGAGTTTTTCTCCACCTAATTCACATTCCTCAAAATCATTGTTGTCATCTAATAGTTTCTTTTTTCTATATGAAACCTTTAGCATTTTTGAAAGGATAATTTATAAAAATTAATATTTTTAATTATTTGCCAAAAAAAAACTGAAAATCAAGCCAGAAAGTGTTTTGCAGAATTTCATCAAAATAGAACATTTGCTAAAAAAAAATGCAAAAGGCATTGTTGCATAGGAGAATTCACATTAAGAAACAATTGTAAATAAAATTATTGATGTGCACATGATTATATAATACTCGGAAGTTGTAAAATAGACATACACAGATGCTCTAAATTTCGGCTAATTTTGAATTAGCATTTTAGACAGTTATGAATCGGGTCATTTTATTACTGCATGTACATAAAATACTTATTTTATCAGATGTTTTAGAAATTTGTTAATTATCTTATTTTATTGCTTTTATACACTGAAAATGTTTGCAGCAAATTTAAGTTTCAATATTTATGTTAAATGCATTTTTATTATTTGTCTTTATTTTTCTCGTCATCACAATTATATACAGTGCATTATTAATGGAGGAAGTTAATGCTGTAATAGTAGCTTGTACTATTTAATGTCACAAGATGCCAATATTTATCTACAATTTTCATTTATAATTTTCACGTAATTCTTAGTTTCTGGTTATGGTAGCAACAGATGGCGGCATGAGTTGTAAAATTTAAGTATTCACTTGGATTTGAACCAAAGACCTTATTTGTGAAGACTGCTAGTTCTCTACCATCCAAGCCAAAGCTTTACATTAAGTTGTTTTAATATTATTGTAAGACAAAAAATGCGTATGCAGATTTCATTTTCTAAATTCTGTCAATTTATTTAATGATTTGTGAAAATGATTGTTTGTAAAAACAAGGGACTTGCTAAAGTGTAATAAATATTCTAAAGTAATTTTAATTAGGACCCTTTGTGCTTTGTGATGGAATCACTTTAGTTAGCGACTTGTTGATATGCTGTAAACTTATGTTCTGCTCGTAAATATTAGATTGAACCAGAAGAGATTAAAGATTGTTAGTAATATTTTCTTAAGTTATGTTATATAATAATTCAATTGTTTGGAAGAAATAATAAAATTGTTTGGGATAATAAAATTGTTTTGGAAAAGACAACTTTCAAAAATGGTCACCAATCGACCACAGCATATCATCCACATATTGTTGTGCTGCCATTGTATCTCTGATGTGAACCAGAGGTGACTGGCTATCAACGCACCCCAAATAATGCCACATTGTCAAGCAGTATGGCATTCAACAGTCACAGCAGGATTAGATCTGTTTCCATGTCGTCTCCAGATTCTCACATGATGACTGTCATTTGACAAGCAGAACCAAGACACATCGCTGAACACTACCCTGTTCCATTCAGTCATCTAGGAAGCTTTGACATATCTGACACCATTGCAATCTCTCACATCAGTGTCTTGTCGTCAATGTGAGTCTTCGTAAAGGATGGTTTGAGTGCAAGCAGCTTTCGGCCAATCGTTGAGAAGCTGTTCTCGCTGATATTGGAACATCCAATGTACCTTGCAAATTCTGCAATGTTGTCATTTGTGACAGTTGTCATTTGTGATACCGTCACCGCATGCCTTCGAATGTGTCTATCAATGTGTGCTGACGTACTTCTGAATGGACACAATTGTCCACTGCGACAATTCACATGCCCTTCTTCAATCTATTTTCTCCGAATCCTTTGAACAGTAAACACATCTGCGTGTGTTTCAGTGCCGTTATGACCATTCTACCATACTTAGACCTGAAATGAATCCCATCGCACGATCGTCCAATTGTTTGAAATGGACTTCAGCAGCGTTGGCCAGGCATATGTCTTCTGAAATAAAAAGTAGGTTTCCATAGGCGACAGACAGTAGTTGGCTCATCTGCCATTTTCATTCCTATTGTCCCCACTCTAATCACCTGATCTACTTGCATATCATTTACATACATCGGCCACGGCCAGCTGCGTTTGCATCGCAATTTGTATAATTATATGGCCAAAGCTCCGTGGTGTTGCTTTTTCTGTGTCAGGTAGTGCATGTATTTTTTAGAAAATTGTTACACTTTACTTGCTTAAAGTGATACGTTTCAAAGTATTTTTTGTTTGCTGGAAGAAACTGATCTTTAACATTTGAAAATATTTTATGAGGGTGAGCAGGATATAATTGTCTGTATAATCGAAAGTATTTACAGATGTCTATAATCAATTCTGCACTAGAGCTTAGATTTCATGGTCACATTATCTATGGAAATTTCTGATGTTTTGTTACTTCTATGTATTCATTTTTAAAAAGAATCATTTATATTGTGATGCGAATGTATTTTATGTATATATTATGTGCATGAATGTTAAACATTGTTTTCTTTTAGCATCAGGACCAGAAGCAGAAGGGCTAATAGACCTTTCCCTCCCAGCCACCTGTGAGGAAGAACTGATAAATGTTGAGGCATTCGCCATGACTCCAGCTGGTGGCACTGAACTTGTATGTTTCTTTTTTTTTCTATTTTGTTTCATGAATTTTCAATTATTAACAATGCATGATTAAAATCAAGAATTTAAACTAAAAGCAAAAATAAAGTTCAGGTATTCATTATTTCAAAACAGAAAAAAAAAATGTATCTAATTTACACTTTGCCACTTTTTTGTAGTAATGATTATTAATATATTTAAAAGTATATGGCTCTTCCCTTATAAGTAATTAATAAATTGACTTACCATGTAATAAATTGACTACCATGTATTTATATATTTTTAAAATGTATTTATTTCAGTTTTATTCAAAACTGGAAAATGTACACAACACTGCCTGGGATTTATGGCAAAGATTAATTGCATTCATTAAGTTGTATAGTAACTCGCTGTGTGGATGCATATGTGGCTGCCCCAGCATATACATCCTATAATAATGCACATGCATTCTAACGATTCAGTTTATAGTTGGAAAAGATAATTTTTCAATTTTTTTTTTATGATGGTGTCAAGATAGATACTGATTAATCGCTATGAAACAAATTTGTGTGAAAATTGTTCACATTAATTTTATTAGCCAGTTAATCTAAACAATGTTATATTTAGGGAATATCCTATCTTTGTTATTTAATTGTTGCTCTGTTCTACTAAAGTGTACAAATTATTGATTATGTTGAGTTTGAATTTTACTACAGCAATTTTTATTATATTCTTGCAGTATAGCAGATTCAGAGGACTAGGAGGGACTATTTATGCTGATGACACTAGGCATTGATACAACATTCGATTGCAGATGCTGTAGCAGAAGAATACAACTGGTATGGGAACACCAAAAGATGATTGATTCTCTGCTCTGAAAGTTGTTGATATTGCTATTGGTGAGTATAACTACAATCAGTATTTACACTATGCTTTCTAAATTAAGATATGAAAATGTCAGGGATAGTACTTGTCTTTAAATCTTGAAATTTCACTCTTGAATTTACAGTCGTGCAGTTTGATGGTCTAGCCAGTAATTCTATTGTATACGTCGTGCTCTTTTCATATGTTTAAAATTGTGATTTCAAGCACTTTTAAATAATATATAATTTAGTGCTTTTAAACAAAATTGCATATTTTAACACTTAAATAACATCTCAATTTTTATCACTTTTTCATAAAAATCTGCTTTCAAGTAAAATTATAAATTTTAGTTCTTTTAAATAAAATAAATATTTAAGCACTTTTAAATAAAATTGCAAATTTTAGCACTTTTCATAAAAATAGAGAATTTCAGCACCTAAAATCTCAAAGTTAGAGCTTCTAAATAAAATCTTAAAATTGTAAATAATGTTATGAATGTTGGTGCTTTCTGTAAAAGTACTCTATGTGGTGCTTTCTGTACTCTAGTTGGTGCTTTCTGTACAACTAACTCAATAAGTAAAGCTGAAATAGATGAATAAATATTACATGCACGATTAAGATAAGCATTAAAAAAGGCTTTTTTAGAAGAAATTGGGTGAGAGGAGTTAGTGGGAATACAAGAATTAGTGAAAGTAGGTTTACGAAAAACAGAAGTATGAAACCCAAGAGAGTTATGGGAAGCAAGAACATCCAGAAAAAGTAAAGAAAAATTAGACTCAATAGTAAAATTAATAGAGGTGTAAAAATCATTGACATTATCCAAAAGATTAAGGAAGTCACTCAAACTATGGTTCCAAATAATAAATACATCATCCATATAACGGCACCAAAGATTAGGTTTAAGGAATAAAAAAAGCAAAATCTCGTTCTCAAGCTCCTGTAACACAGCCTCAAATAAAATGTCAGATATCTTTTTGCAAACAGGGCCCCTGTAGGTAACTCCTTATCTGTTTCTTTAATGTATATTAATTTTTATCCCAAATAGATGCTGTAATGCGTATTCAAGGTGGTGGTCAGAATGTGACAAGATCCGATATTGAAGATGTCATAAAAAAAATTGACTGAGACATGCAAAAGAGAGAAGATTGTATTCTGTAAAGAAAGCTTCAAATAAATAATGATTTCAAACTTTTGTGTTTTTATTGTACAATAATGATATTGATATATCTAGAGTTATCTAGTGTTATTTTAGTTTAGGAATACATGCCATGCATCTCCTCAGATTTTATGATATCTAGTGTTATTTTAGTTTAGGAATACATGCCATGCATCTCCTCAGATTTTATGAAATATGTCTACCAAATTTTATGACTACTATAATGGTAAAAATTCATGACAGTTACTGACCAAAGTGACAATAAAAATTAACAGATCAGTGGCCAGAAGTCTCTACTTTTTCATCATAGTTTGTAGTGTAACACACTACTTTTAAAAATAAGTAGTGTATCTAGTAGAACGATATGGTAAATAACTAGTTTGTATAAAGTTTTGATCCTACTTTTAACATTCTTTCAATAAACAAACAAGGTGCCATTCTACATATGTGATCCTTTGTACGAAATTTGATGTTCTGTGCAACGATGTACGACTTATAAAGTGCCAAGCTCTTTGGAATAAATCAAAAATGTCGGCTGTTTTAGCTGACAAGATATCTTCGGAGCTAATTACCTATCTCATAATACCAAATAAGATGAGATGGAACTCAATGCATTCTGCTGTCGAACGCTTATGCCTGTTCCTGAGAGAGAACAAGGAGAAACTAACTATGCAATAGTTCTGATGCTGCAGGGTTAGGAAGGCCATTGCCTCATGAAGTTTATTTTTTATATGGATATATTCAGATGTATTATGTCCCAAAAGATCCTGCTTATCTGATTGCAAATTCTACTAAAAATGAACAACCATATTTTTAAATAGATATTTTTACTTTATACTTTTGTTTTATTTTATTGTTTTCAGAAGTGGGTAAAAGCTTAAAGTTGGTATGGTAAGTTGATCAGTAAATTAAATATGTTAAATTACTAAAGTATAGTATACCCATATCCTCAACTTTTTGTGCAAATTGAAGCTGTGGACAAATTCATCTTATAAAAGTAGTTATGCAGTGAATACATTTTAAAAGTGGTTTGTAGTCAGTACTTTTTTTAAAAAAAAAGTAGTTTTAGTTCACTACAAAATAAAGCAGTTTTTCCAATCACTGCTTATAATACATGAGTGCTTTTTAAAATTCTTATTAGTAAAATTGATTGGTACTGATACAAGCACTATTGATTTAACTATTGACTAAATTTTAGGCTATTTCAAAGTGAGTGTGAAATTGGTAGAAATATAATAAAACTATTTGAAAATAATTTTGGAATATTTAATCTTTATTTAAAGTAATTTTTAAATAATAAAAAACTTTAACAAAGAAAATATTGATAAATTTTGGCTGTTTATTATTTTTGCTATTTATCATAAATAGCAAAATTTATCAAAATATACACAAAGAAAAAGACCCCAGAAACATTCTGCAATATATTGAGAACCATCTAAAAAATTCCAAAACAAACTCTATAATCAGCTGACATTAGTCCTGAAAAATCCTAAAAGAGTCCAGTGATATGTCAAGAACCATCCTATAACAGCCAATATCCATCCAAAACCTATCCTGAAGAATCCCAAAAGCATCCAGTAATATGTCAAGAAGCGTCCAATAAGTTCCCATAACAAGTCTGTAACGATCCTGGAAAATCCCAAAAGGATCCTAAAAAATCCCATATCCATCCAAAAACTATCCTGAAAAATCCCAAAAGTGTCCAGTAATATGTCCGGAAGCATCCAGTGAATTCCTAAAACAAGCCTATATCCATCCAAAAACTATCCTGAGAGATCCCAAAAGCGTCCAGGAATATGTCAAGAAGCATCCAACAAGTTCCTACAGAATCCCATAGTAAGCCTAAACGCATACTAAAAATTCCGGAAAGCATCCTACAAAGGATGCCCACAGTACTACAAAAAGTGTCTCATTTTGACTTCCACGGGACACCCTCTGGATGACTCTGGGAGATTTCAGGACTTCCTTAGGAAGTCGCATAATCCTGCATATGACTTCCACAGGATTGATTTAAGACATCCTTGTGTTGTTTGGGATGCGACTGTTTACACGAATTAGATGCAATTCCCTGCACATTGTTCGAATCGAGATGGGTTTGGATGATGCTTCATTGAAGTCTTCCGACAGTTGCTGCACAGTAGATCCTCTTTTCTGCTGTGTAAGTCGTCTGAGACGCTTCTGATCAGGAGCTTGATTGTCTGTTTTCGATCCACAGTTCAGTCTTTTAGACAACGCCTGGGAGTTCTGTTTTCAACTGTTATACACTTTGAATATCTCACATTTTCAGAAGCCAGTAAGTTGTTCTGTTCTGGTAATCGTGACTCTTGTCAAACGGGTCCCCACAATAAGAGCTTTTTCAAACGGAGACATATTTCGTTTTTCCCATTTTGCTTCACTTTTCTCGGAACACACTGTTATATTGTGATTTTCAACCACAATGTAACATTGCCGTTTTGGATGGTGAAACAGGACCTAAGAAGATGGTCCCTCATACAGCGAGACAATTTATATAACGTTCCCTTGGACACAGCTGGACCGGACGTAGTTCGAGAATGAAAAAGGGTGCTTCTCGTATTCACGTCAGCACTTGGTGCTATATCAGACGAAAGGGGTTGAACTCCCTGACCCGAGAGGTCAATTAATTTCCAGATGGACATGGGAAAATGTCCGTGAGAACTTTCTGCACCAAAAAGACAATACTCAATGATCTGATATTTCAAGGGGGGCTTCGGCCAGTTAGACTGCCGGAAGGCGGAGTTATATATTTCACGGAACCAATGAGAGTCTGGGGGCCTAAGAGAGAGGGGAGAGATGAAGAGAGACTTAAACTTTTAAAAATTGAAAAAATGGAAGAGGAGTTGATTTTGGAGGGGGCTAAAAGGTGGTCGCAAGAGCGCGACGATAAGACACAGAGCCGATCGGAGAAGTCCGCTTCCTGCCGATGACAAGTTCGGGTCGACGGCAATGTCCGAGGTAGGCAATTTCTTTACATGTATTTTGCACGAAGGTCAATTGTTCAGTATGCTCTCTCCCTCGCTCTCTCTATTGATTAAGAATAGTGTTAGGAGTGATAAAAGGGTTTATTGAATTTAATTATGCAAGTGTGAAATGTATGTCACACGTAAGGCAGATATTGATAAAGGAGATTTTTCAGTATATGAATTGAAATATTGTATGTGAGACATTTTATCCTATAGGTAAAGTAGGAATGACACGGTGTGTTAATTATAATGGTTTTGTTGCATGATTGTAAAATTAAATGAGTTATTACGAGTTCTGGAATTATTACACATTCATTGTGGAATTGTTGACTTTATCAAATATTAAATAAGGTTTTATCTTAATGAAATAAATTCTTTGTTATTGTTTAAAATTAAGCCTCTTCATTTTAATTACTGGTATTATGTATTTCTTTATTTACTCCACTTTACGAGATCGGTCCATGTAGCGTCAATACCTGACGTGTGGTGACCCACATATCATTTTGGTGCCGTTTGAACCAGTTTCGAACCTGGATTCAAAATTATTTCACCCTTCTGGCAACTTTGCTGTTTTAGACCAGTTATATGCCAGAATTTACATTTTAATGAAGAGAATAAATATATTTGGAATTAATAAAAAATGAAAATATTGAATAAAAATTTTTTTTTCGTGTAAAATAAGGATTAAATTAAAGAAAGAATTTTAAAATTAAAATAAATATAAGTAAACTTAAGAAAAGTTATTTCACAGTATGAGAAGCAAGCATAATAATGAATCATTATGTGTTCTTAATGTAACATGCCATATTGTATTTGAAAAAATATTATTAGGGAACTTGAAACTTTTAAGGAATTTTTTTTAGATTATGTAAATATTTGTGTAATATTTTAGGAGTTTATTATGAGGATTGAAGTATTTGCATGCGTAGATAGTGAAATGATTAGAATTATGTTTTTGAATTTATGTGATATTGTATTTAAATATTTTGGGGGAACATTTTGAGGTGTAAGAACAGGAAATAATTTTAGATATAGAATTTTTGCGAGAAAGGGAAATTTAGAATGGCGGAAGGCGGAGAAAGTCCTCCAACAACGAGGAGTAGGTTACCAGGACTTATACACTTATTAGGGGAATGCAATGGCATAGAGAATGATGTAGAAATTTTTTTTGACCAGATCAAATCTTTAAGCAGCTTGGGGGATTGGTCAGAGGAGGAAAAGTTAGCAATTGTGAAATCTCGGTTAAGAGGGAATGCAAGAAAATTTTATATAGGGTCACAAGAATTAAGAAGGGAAACATCTTTCGAAAAATTTAGGGATAGATTATTAGAGTTCTTTACAGAAAAGCCTAACATAACGACAAATCAAATCCTTTTCACGACCGCAAAACAGACACAGGGAGAAACGATTAAGCAGCTGGCACACAGAATAACAACACTAACTTTAAATTATATTGGCGACACAGAGCACAGTGAAGCGACACAACAGATTATGGATAAATTAAGGTTAAGTAAATTTTTAGAGGCAGTAACACCAGAATTCCAGAAAGAAATAATTAAAACTAATGCACAAAATTTTGATGAAGCTGTAAAAATAGCCACAAACTTGGAACAGGCAAATTTAGCAGCGATAACGGCAAATGTAAATAGTGCTACATATAGACAAGAAATTGAGACGCTCCGCAAAGAGCAACAGGAATTTAACGCACATATTTTAAATTCAATTACACAAGAGATAAACACATTAAAAATTCAAGAAAAAGTACAAATTCCCACGACACAAACAAAAAAACTCGTAACATGCCATTACTGTAATAAACAGGGACATTTTATGAGAGAATGCCGAATATACAAAGCTGATCATTTTAAGCAAGCCCAGAATCAAAACATAAACAACGCGAGAACACATTGGCATAACCAAATACAGTCTCCTCCCCACTCATTTCAAACCCAGCCGTATGATGACCACAGAACTTACTCCTCCCAGCCGGACACATACGATTATAGGCCAAACCACGCCTTTAGAGACTATCAACAGAGCAGAAATTACTATGCAGCACCCCCTACACAAAACAGATTTTCTAGGGAACAACGATATAATAGGGACGAGTTAAACCAAAACAGAAACAGAGAGACGGGTGCGCAAAGGAACGATGGAAGAGAGGTGAATACAAGGTTTGGATACAGAAATCTCCCTAATAGAAGAGATAATTTAAACTAATTGCGGGGGCCTTATATGAGAACGAAGTCAGAGAGAAAAGTTACAGGGCTAGGTCCTCGAGAAAAATTGAAATTCCTGTACAAACAGAAAATAAAGAATTGGAGATACATAACGATATTATTAATGAAAAACAGGAGGAAACTATTGCATCTGTAGGAGAACAAATTGAAAAAACAGAATTGCCAACAATAATAGCTCAATTTAAAAATATACAAAGCGAATTCATGATAGACTCTGGAGCGAGCGTTAGTGTAATATCATTAGAATTGTTCAATAAAATTAAAGATAACGTCAAAATTAAATATGTGTCAAGGAGTGTCACAATATCAACTTTAACAGGACATAGTATTGAAAATATAAAGACTGTGGAAATTCCATTCAAAATTCAGGGAAAACAGTTCAAACACATTTTTTTTGTCACAACAGCAAAATTTACACAAAAATTCAAGGGAGTATTGGGTTTTGACTTCTTACAGAAAAATCAATCCATTTTAAATACACAGAAAAATATTCTGAAGATAGGCGACATGGAAATAATTTTAAATTCTGATAGGCAAATTGATAGACAAATAAATGAGATAACACAAGAAAAACCGAACCTAGTCAAAATTTTAAGAAAAGTACAAATTAAACCTAATTCGAGGGAGAATATTCTTGTATATAGTGAAGAAAGTTTAGAAAATGGAACAGAGGTTTTGTTCGAACCCAAAGAAAAATCATACATTGTAATGAATTATGGAATATACCACATGAATGAGAACAAAATTAAAATTGAAGTTAAGAATAACACGAATGCGACAATTACATTAAATAAAAACATGGCTTTAGGAAATATTACAACAGATTTTACGATACAACAACAGGACATTAAAGAACCAGAAATGAGTGAACGGACACCGAAATACGAAGAAATTATAAATTTAATAGAGGCTAAACCGGAGATAATTGCAGAAAGAAAAAAAGATTTGAAAACAGAGGATTTTAATACTGACCACATGGACCCAAACATTAAACAAGATTTCCTTAAATTTGTAATGCAATATTCGGACGTTTTTTCAAAATCATTAAAAACTTTAGTAGCCACTGACATCGTAAAACCGGTGATAAAGCTTGCACATGACCACGCAATACGTTCCAGGCCATACGACGTTCCGTACGCACTGCAGGATACCGCAAAAAGTCAATTAAAAGAGTTAGAAGAAGCAGGGATAATTGCCAGAACTAAATCTAATTTTGCATCGCCGATGATTTTAGTGCGTAAAACAAGTGGAGAGTACCGCTTATGTTTAGATCTGAGATTAATTAATAACATATCCACACTGTTTCCTTACAAAATTCCCCGTGTGAATGAAATCATAACTAAATTAGCGGGACACAAGTACTTTTCAAAACTGGATTTTCATTCTGCTTTCAATCAAGTGGTTTTACCAGAAGACACAAAAGAATTATTTGCATTTACAACACCCTATGGCAATTATCAATTTGAAAGACTTGTTTTTGGACATGTAAGCTCTGCGCCAATTTTTCAACAGATTATGGACATCATTTTAGCGGACTTAAGAGAGGAAAACATACAAGCTTACATCGACGACATAATAATCCCGGCTAACTCTTATTCAGAATTAATACATAAATTAAAATTAGTATTTGATAAATTAAGAAAATACAACCTAACTCTGACACCCAGCAAATGTAAATTTTTTGTAGAGAAAGTAGCATATTTAGGGTTTGAAATTAGTCAAAAAGGCATTACTCCAACAGATGAAAATATAAACAAAATCACTTCATTTCCTGTACCAAAAACTTTAAGAAAATTAAAAAGATTTTTAGGCATTTGTAATTTTTACAGAAATTCAATAAAAAATTATGCTCAATTAACCGCGGTTTTATCAGACTTAACAAGAAAGGATAATAAATTTAAATGGGATAATAAATGTGAAGAGGCATTTCAGGCACTCCAAGAATGTTTTTTCAAGAAACCATTACTTATACAGCCAGATTTTGACAAAGACTTTTATCTGAATATCGATGGCAGCATTCAGTCCATAGGAGGCGCTCTTTTACAATACAGAGATGGGATTTTAAAACCGATTGCATATTTTAGCAGGAAATTATCGATACAAGAGCAAAAGTATCCGGCCATGAAAATTGAATTACTAGCTATGCATCAGGGAATGAAATTTTTTAGAAATTTTCTTTTCGGACGAAAGTTTTTTGTGCTTTCGGACCATTTACCTTTGGGACAGCATTTAAAAATACAAAACCCGCCCAGCGTATTACAAAGGTGGCTTTTAGAGATATCTGAATACGATTATGAATTTATTCACGTTCCGGGTAAAGATAATTTATTAGCGGATTTTTTAAGTAGAGATGATTTTGAAAGTAAACAGACAGAGCAGAATGAGGGAAAACAAAACATTGAGAATCCAAGGGGAGAGATTAACCTGATAGAACAAATTAAGGGAGAAAACACGGTGAAAAGAAATGGATATGTGAATGAGGATAGTGTCTATATTGCACAGATAAACACAATAACAGAAATTCCGGCGTTAGATAGAATTTTAGATGAACAAATTAAAGATCCAAAATTAAAAATAATCAGAGAAAATTTACAAAATCGGAATTTTAAAGAGGGTAAACATTATGACACATTATATATTGACGAGGAAACTAATTTATTAATGCACGTAGGAAACTGGAAGGACAGACCTTGGAGAGACAATTTGAACAAAACTATAGTTATACCCAGAAATTTACAGAAAGAAATTTTAGCAATTACACACGTAACACATGCAGGGATTGATAAAACTTACAAATTATTATCGGATAGGTATTATTGGAATGGTATGTACAGTGACACACAAAATTTTATTACATCTTTCAAAACCGTTCCAAACTAGCACACAAAACAACAAATATGTATTATCGGTAGTAGACCATTTCTCCAAACACATACAAATGTTTCCAATCCCGGATATAATGGCCACTACGGTTGCTGATAGACTCTTAAATTACTTTATGAATTGGGGATGTCCTAGGACAGTGTTATCGGACGCAGGCTCTCAATTTACATCTAATATACATCAAATTATGACAGAAAAACTCGGAATAGTTGCTAGAATAGCATCGGTACGTTCGCCATGGGTTAACGGTATAGTGGAGGTAACAAACAAACAATTAAAACACACCTTAGCGACATTAGCGGAGAATTCTCCATACTGGGATACTGCAGTACAATGCCACGTAGCTGTTTACAACGCGACAGTACATTCAAGCACCAAAGAAACACCAAACTTTCTTTTTTTTGGAAGAGACCTTCCAACCTTTTTTGAAACTAACGTAACAGAAAACAATACAGAAACAACATATCAGGATTACATATCAAGAAAAATCACAGTAATGAACAGCGCATTCAAGGAGGCAAATAAAAATTTAATTCTCGCGAAGGAACGACAAGAAAATCAACAGCTACAGAGAGCTAAATTCAGGGATTTGGAAATCGGGTCGAGGGTGTTCATGGAAAACAATAATAATAAGTTTAAGACTGGGAACCACACGGGACCTTATCGCGTAATTAATAAAATAAATAGATTTGTATATGAAATAAAACTGTGTGACAAACCTAATTCTAAAACTATTAAAGCACACATAAATAGATTGAGGACGTTGCCCGACCGCAAGCCGCATCTAAAAATACCGTGCATAAACAAATACAAGTCACCTCTCCTTCCAACTCCTACAACCGCGCAACAGTACACCAAACCGAAACAAGAAGTAAAAGACCGCGCCCAAGATGAGAATTTTCCGCTTTTCATTTGGGATGAAGAGATAACAAGGAATAGTCAAACCAGTTCACACAGCGCGAAGCCACAGCATCCTCACGAAAACACTCTTACTCTTAAATCCGCGAAACCGGTTACCGGAGAAGTGCAAAACGAAACAACTCATAGCTCAACAGAGAACGCAATCATCCCTACAAAAGACTCGCCGAACGCAAACATTCTTTCAGCAGGGGGGGACTCAGACAGACAGAGCACGCTAGAACCGCAAGAGAATTTGGAGCTTACAGAACAGGGGGACATTACACAAATTGAAACGAACACGGATAAAGCAGCGGGGGAAATGGAACGGGATACACAAGTAGATAGGGGTTGTATACAAATGGAGCGGGGAAACACGCAAGGGAAGGATGAATCAGCAGAAAAATCACAAGGGGACGATATAAACAGTACAATTTGTTCACGCACAGTGCTTCTTCCAACACCAGTAAGGTCTAAACACAATTATGCGCTTAGATCTTTAAAGAATTTAAATTTAAATTGATACATTTAAATCACGGAATGAATTTAAACATAGGTAAGAACACAGGCAAAGCTTAATTCAAATTTTGGAAAGATAAATAACAGAGAAGACACGTCACATTTCATTGAAAAAAAAAAAGCAAAAGGGGGACATCGTTAGAATTCTATAAAAAGTCGTTATAACTCTATAAAAAGAAGATTTTTTTTTAGAGAATTTTGATTTCCAGGCAGTAAAAATTTAATTGGGTAAGATAATTAGGAATATTAAATAAAGGGATATTTTGAATTTCTAAAAAAAAACCTCTTTTCAAAGAGCACTGAAATCTTGTAACAAAAATAAACTTTTTCTTCGCGTCCTTGATTTAATGAACGGACTGATCAACCTTTGTTAGATGAATACGCGAGAGAAAATAAAAGTTGTAATTTAAATAACTAGATAATGGGTAATTAAAAATAAAAATTAGAGTTTAGAATGGATAGAGAATTTTAATTAAAAATCAAAATGGCAGTTCAAAGAAAATAGATAATTGTAATGAAAAATATACGCAAATTATAATATAAAATGAATAGATAATTTTGAAAAAAAAAAAATAAGCGTTTTTACATATACTTTGATAGCGGCCTACACATATAGTTTTGAGAGAATCGAACTTGCGAAAGGAACGCTAGACGACGGAGATTTTGGATTTAGGTACACTTAACGGGAATAAACAAGGTATATAAGTAAAATACAATGTAAGAACAAAATAACACTAACCGCATTGTAATAAATCCAGAGTGTAAGGCTTGTAATCCACGAGACGGTAATCCTTTGGGAACACATAGAGCACTCACAGCACTGCACACCTACGCAAATGAAGGCTCGGAACACTTTTGCCATTTTCAAAAAACGACATCTTCAAAAATTTGTACAGCTAATTGGGGATGGGAACTCACACGAAGAAGTTGCCCGGATTTAGCCGCGGGTCAAAAGGGAACCGCTTTCCAGAAATCTGACACAATAGTCAAGGACAGTGCGACCTTGTGTCCTGGGATTAGAGTTTCAGTTGGAACAGGGAATTTAGAGGCTAGAATAAATGGTATACAAAATTTGGAATTTGAAAAGAGAAAAGGAGAGGTGGATGAATTCGATAGATTTTATATAATGGGATTTCAATATGGTTACAAGGGATATAAGAAAAGAAAATGTACATTTTGATATTCAAGTATGGGATTTGAATTGAGTTAGATGATATTTGAGAGAAAATTTGTAATTATGTATGCAATGATAGAATTTCAGTGAGTTATAAGAATTACGGGAAAATTTAAATACGGTTTCATTAGGTGGGAAAGTGAATAAGGTAATGAATTCGGGAAATTCCGTATCCAAGTATAAGATTTGGATTAAATCAGGTGATATGTGAAAGAAAATGTATAATTATGGATATTGTAATATAGAATCGCAGGGGATTTATAAGAATTTCAGTAGGATGGTAATTAAATGATTACATGGGTTTTTCTGTCATCTCAGAGATTGTAGGAAAATTTTAAAGTATTTTGCGGAAATTTTTGGAGTTATATAAATTTTATTTTGGTAGTATTTCAGAGAATAGTGGAATTCTTTAAGTATTTTATTATAAATATGTACATGAGTTGTATTTATGGCACGTTCGATTGAGAACACATGATGAGGTCAGGAAAATATAAATTGATAAGAGTGCTGAAGTTTAATGTATAGAAATTGTAGGAATTTGAATATTTCAAGTTTGAAGAGAGTATCAAATTTAAATAAAAAATGTATATATTATGTGGAAGGATTTTAAGTAGATAAATGGATAGGATGTTAAATAAGAAGTGTATATATATAATGTAAAAAAAAATATATATATATATATATAAGGCAGAGGAATGTAAAATAGATAAATTGTAGGAATTTGAAGAATTTAAGTTTGAAGAGAGTATCAAATTTAAATAAAAAAATGTATATATTATGTGGAAGGATTTAAAGTAGATAAAAAGTAGGAATTTCAATGGGGTAATTTTGAGAATGTTAACAAATTTAAATGAGTTTGAAAAAAAAAAGAGTTATTTTTTTTGTTTGTAGTGTTTCGTGTGCCGGGTGACAAATTAAAATTATGGAAAGTGAATTTATAAAAAATATACTTTGGTGAGTTTTAAGAGAGGAGAGTAATAATAAGTTGGCCTGAGTGTAATATATGTGTATTGATTTGCTTAAACAAAACATGAAATAGCGTACAGATCCGGTTGCCCAATGATTCCCAAGTGGTCAGCGATTCCGGTCACTCAACAATTCCAGACGTACAACGATTTCCAAGTGGTCAGCGATTCCGGTCACTCAACAATTCCAGACGTACAATGATTCCCAAGTGGTCAGCGATTCCGGTCACTCAACAATTCCAGACGTACAACGATTTCCAAGTGGTCAGCGATTCCGGTTACTCAACAATTCCAGACGTACAACGATTTCCAAGTGGTCAGCGATTCCAGTTACTCAACAATTCCAGACGTACAACGATTTCCAAGTGGTCAGCGATTCCAGTTACTCAACAATTCCAGACGTACAATGATTCTCAAGTGGTCAGCGATTCCGGGTACTCAACAATTCCAGACGTACAACGATTTCCAAGTGGTCAGCGATTCCGGTTACTCAACAATTCCAGACGTACAACGATTTCCAAGTGGTCAGCGATTCCGGTTACTCAACAATTCCAGACGAACAACGATCCTCAAGTGGTCAGCTATTCCGGTTGATCAATAGTCCCAGGCGTGCAACAATTCTCAAACGGTCAACGATTCCTGTTACCCAGCAATTCCAGCGATTCATGTCCATTTCTGCAACAAGGCCAGTGTTTAATCATAAGGAGATAGTGTACACTCAATCGTACCATCACAAAGATGAACAGTTTAAACGTTTTTCTTTCCTATAAACTTTACAAAAGACATTCCACGAATGCAGCTACAATGTTTCAGATACAGAATAACAATAAATCGAACTGATGCTTACAACAAAAAAAAAAATTTCCAGGAGCACTGTGATTTGTATATATGCAAAGAGTATTTGATATTTTGTTACCAGTAATATTTTGTAGTACTGAAATGACTGATATATGTATATATAGTGTAATGTTACAGATGATGCAGTATTTGAGAGAGGAAGGAGATGGTGACACAGGTAATACTGCCAGTGTGATGGTGAACTCGCCACTCGATAATTGGCATTTTTCCCACCAAATTTTGGGGGGGAAGAAGGGTAATTGTTATATTGTGATTTTCAATCACAATGTAACATTGCCGTTTTGGATGGTGAAACAGGACCTAAGAAGATGGTCCCTCATACAGCGAGACAATTTATATAACGTTCCCTTGGACACAGCTGGACCGGACGTAGTTCGAGAATGAAAAAGGGTGCTTCTCGTATTCACGTCAGCACTTGGTGCTATATCAGACGAAAGGGGTTGAACTCCCTGACCCGAGAGGTCAATTAATTTCCAGATGGACATGGGAAAATGTCCGTGAGAACTTTCTGCACCAAAAAGACAATACTCAATGATCTGATATTTCAAGGGGGCTTCGGCCAGTTAGACTGCCGGAAGGCGGAGTTATATATTTCACGGAACCAATGAGAGTCTGGGGGCCTAAGAGAGAGGGGAGAGATGAAGAGAGACTTAAACTTTTAAAAATTGAAAAAATGGAAGAGGAGTTGATTTTGGAGGGGGCTAAAAGGTGGTCGCAAGAGCGCGACGATAAGACACAGAGCCGATCGGAGAAGTCCGCTTCCTGCCGATGACAAGTTCGGGTCGACGGCAATGTCCGAGGTAGGCAATTTCTTTACATGTATTTTGCACGAAGGTCAATTGTTCAGTATGCTCTCTCCCTCGCTCTCTCTATTGATTAAGAATAGTGTTAGGAGTGATAAAAGGGTTTATTGAATTTAATTATGCAAGTGTGAAATGTATGTCACACGTAAGGCAGATATTGATAAAGGAGATTTTTCAGTATATGAATTGAAATATTGTATGTGAGACATTTTATCCTATAGGTAAAGTAGGAATGACACGGTGTGTTAATTATAATGGTTTTGTTGCATGATTGTAAAATTAAATGAGTTATTACGAGTTCTGGAATTATTACACATTCATTGTGGAATTGTTGACTTTATCAAATATTAAATAAGGTTTTATCTTAATGAAATAAATTCTTTGTTATTGTTTAAAATTAAGCCTCTTCATTTTAATTACTGGTATTATGTATTTCTTTATTTACTCCACTTTACGAGATCGGTCCATGTAGCGTCAATACCTGACGTGTGGTGAGCCACATATCACACACATCGACAGCATTCTCTTAGCGACGTTGCGATCACGTGCGCCTTCTATGACCAACGTAATTTGCATACATCAGCCTGTGACTTACATTTGCACACACGTTCCCAGGTTTCTAATTCATTGGCCGGTGTATGTAGTAAGTATGCAATAAGTATATAGTATATATGATGTAACACTTACCAAGTAACCAAGTTATTTTAGGTTCGGGGTAGCCCTGAGTTCTGCAGTGGAGCTCTAGCCTCTCTTCTTGGACAATGTTTATTAAGTCAGGCAGTTCAACTATTTTCGTCGGACCTGTTACAAATATGCATGACTTTATTATATTTCAGAAAACATGAACTATCATATTTGGTTAGTTTGATTTTAACATACGTAAAAATTAATATTCTAATATGTAACAAATGGTGTGATAGATGGATAATACGATGTAGTTCATATGTAGTCATAGGGAAAATATAATGCAGGTAGAATATAACTTTTTCTAACATAGCGTAATATCCCGATAAGTACACCTGATGCTTGTGACAATACAAATTATTTGTATCTGTTTGATAGAAACAGACATAAAAGTAAGAAAGTGCTTGACTGATCATTGATCATAATCCATGGTTTCGCTGTTATTACCGCTCGTCAGGACGGTGTAAGCGGCGTCCAAGAATCCAAGGCGTTTGCATTTCGAGGCACCTGAGGTATACCCTCGCATCCCCACGTCGAATAGTAAGCATTTTTTTAAAAAATCATTTGTGCCTAGCGATGCGATGTTCGTTTGAGCATCCCGTTTCACCACTGCTTGCAGATGATTGGCTAAGATGAGGTCTCGTAGGCGTGGTCTGCATTATCATGGTCGATGTCGACGTGATGATCAGAAAGCATAAAATCCTTAACCTTAAAGAAAGTATTTTAGAATTTTTCTGGTAGATATATGGTAATTTTGAGTTTAGTAGTGATTGGGGACGTCTTTAGCACCGCTAATCGTTAATAAATTCTAGGCACATAGGAATACAGTGAAACAACTCCTGCCCTAATTATACAGTAGAAGTCGATTCATAGTAGCAACAGATATATAAAAATTAGGTGACTACAATCATATTACTATTAGTGCGTTATGAGCGCCAAATCTTTTTATTAGTACATAATGCTTATATGATCTGCTGTAGAGGAACTCTCAGCGTCTTTGATACGATTGTAGTTCCCAATTTTCACATGTTTGCTTCTTTTAAGCAAGTGCAATACATTTGCATAGTTATGTATTTGCTTTTGATTTACTCAGAGAATGCGTGTTCGATTCCTGGAGCTGCCCAAGTTATTCCCGTGTCTATGCGGAGTATGGGCAAGTTAAATCTGTGAATCCGAAAGTCCTTCCGAGAGGTAGGTGGCAGCCGAAGGAGGGAGAGATCTCTATAGATGTCACCCCCCACTGGGTTTCGGTTTAAATTAGGTGACTCTCCTGGCAGTCCAAACAGTTACTTTTTTACACCTTCGGGTATCCGGCCATCCACTAAATTGCTCTATGTCCTAGGATGAGTCGGATGGTCTGGGCTTTCGACACCTTCGGGTATCCTTTCCCGGCCACACATTAAGCTGCCATAAGCCTTAGGGTTGGTCGTGTGGTCTGGGTCTTCGACACCTTCGGGTACCCCCCCCCCCCGGCCGTCCAAATAGCTGCTCATGTCCTTGGACGAGTCGGACGGTCTGGGTCTTCAACACTTTACCCTAGTGCTGATTAGATATAGGTACGATTCGGGATAAAAGAACCTACCTTTTTTTTGCGAAGTGGCACGCCAAAAATTGTATGTATCTACTCTAAATAGAAAAACTGATAGATCAAATTTCCCCAAAATTTGGTAGATAAATCACTTATTGAAGGTTACCCTAAAGATTATTAATTAGATTTTGGTACGATTCGGGAAAAAGAAATCTGCCAGTTTTTGCGAAATGACCTGCAAAAATCGTCAAAATCAAAAATAAAAGATTAGGTATGTTCAACTGTATTATATGATCGTTTCATACGGAATTTTTTGACGATGAAAAGAATAAGATCAACCTCAATAGGACTATCCTTTCTCGAGATATTTTAGTTGTTTTCAATTTTGCCACACTGCCTTTGAAAATACGCCCAGTTACCAAATGAGAACAAAAATTAAATTAAAAGCGCAAATCCAGTATCATTTTAAATAATTGCGCATATTATTGTGTGCAATTAAACTCAATTTGACGAAACTTTAAAAGAATAAAGAGAAAATGAATTCAAGTCTGTAGGGAGAGTCCTGTATGTTGCCCACACCAGATATTTTAATATAACTATTAATTCATATCTATCAAAAAATATAAATATGTTAACACATTAAAAATCTTCATATGTACAACATAAAATCTAAACTTTCGAACAGAAATTTCAGTAAGAATTACAACTTTTTATGTTGGAAAAAAAAATTTGCTAAACGACCAGCAGACTAAAAGTTATTGAAAATGCCACCACTTGTTTGTGTGAAATGCCATCACCATAAAACGCCCAATTTTCATATGCTCCGCTGGCGTTCCAGTGAGGCTTGCAATATTTCTCACATTCAATCGATAAACCCAATTGGCGGGGAACTTCAAATATTTCTTAGTAGTTAAATTCAAGGATATTAAATTACAATGTTGCTACTCTGTTTAGTACAAGAAATAACGCGCTGTTGTTTAAGAGAGGAAGATATATGGGATATTTCTGAAAAGTTTAGAAAAAGAGAGAAAGTGTATATAAGAATGATTTTATTAATATATTTGCAATGAATAGTTCTTACGGAATAGATCTTAAATGATGCCTAAGGAGTAGTAGGGATATTTTAAACAAAATTGCAGAGTTCACTCCGATGATAAAAGCTTGTAATTTCGTTCCAGTAGCTCAACGGTAGAGCGTCGGCTGGTCAGTTCAAATATACAGGGTTCGATTCGTGGTAGGGACAGCAAGGTTCTTTACAGTGGCGCCCGAATAAATTAACCCTGTAAGTTAGTGCAAAGATGTCGGAGGTCTGAACGTGACCCTAGTCCAACTAGCACGGATTCAGTGGACTTCGAAGATCTGGCCTCTTCGAAGATCCAGGGTTCGATTCCTAGTTGGGGCAGCGAAGTTCTTTACAAGTGTGATATGTGTGCAAGCCTGGCTGCGCAAACGAGCCTAACCATCTGCAATGAGCGACACTCTGCTTTATTTGGGGCGAGGAGTTCCATTTTCATAAATGATATCACATTTACTAAGGATGCTCTGTCATACCCCGAAACTAACTAATTTTAGTAAATATCCAATTCCTCAATTAAGTGTGCAAATTGAAATCTTATTGAGAATTATTAAGTATATCAATAATTATTAAGTGTATGATTAGTTTTAGCGAGCTAACAGTAAGGCTCGTATTCTAAATCTGATTTATTACTGAAAGAGGATTATGTTAATGAAGAGTTAAGTAATGTAAAGCTATAAGTTAGTGCAAAGCTAGTGTACATAGTTAATCCCATGCATGTGCAAATAAAATTCATTTAACCAGGATAAAAGTTTATATGATTATTGAAATGAAGTTACTAAGCTTGCTGTATTGTATGTTTTTTTAGCGGGTAAATGGAAATTTATATAACAATCAGAGCAGCAGAATACAAATTATATATTGTTATTAGTTTTTTTTCTTCAGTCATTGTTTTCCTAATATTTAATACAAATTCTTAAAACATATTTTTTGTTTTCAATAGATCAGTCACGCTTTTAAATTACAACCATTTGACTGAGTTGCTATGTGTTAATTTAATATCTTTTACATCTATAGAGCGTAATTCAAACTATGATTTTCCAGCATTTACTATACTCATTTAGATAATTATCCTGTTTCTCCATAGGAAATAATGTTATGAAATCCTTAAATATAGAATTATGGAAGTCATAATCATAGAAGTTTCTAGAAATTCTCTGCAGTTCTAGTATTTTACACAATGTATCACACATAAAATTTCATAGTGATATGAACAATCACTTTTTAGCTATCGTGTCCACAACTCACAGACATGGCCACATGCACATACACACATATACACACGGTCACACACATATACACATACACGCGGTCACACACATATACACATACACGCGTATACACACACACATACACCTACATATTTATATACACGCATACACACGTACATATACACATACATAAATACAGACGGACATCCTCCAGAAGTGTTCCAAATGTGTTCAAAAGACTTTGAAACTTCTTTATATATCAAAATTTCGAATTTGAAAATTTTCAAGTAAAGAATACTTTCTTTATACAATAGTACGAGGAAGTAAAATTAATAAAATTTCATATCTTACAAAGCACCTATTCGTATCTTGTTAAACACCTATTTATATATTGAGAAACCGCTATTAGTATCTTGCGAAACACCCATTCGTATTTTGTTAAACACCTATTCGTATCTTGCGAGATACCTATTCGTATTTTATGAAACACATAATCATATCTTGGGAAACATCTATTCGTATCTTGTTAAACACATATTTGTATCTTGTTAATCGTATCTTGTTGAACACCTATTCGTATCTTGCGAAACCGCTATTAATATCTTGCGAAACACCCATTAGAATTTTGTTAAACACCTATTAGTATTTTGCGAGACATCTGCTTATATCTTAAACCGCTACTCATATCTTGCGAAACACCTATTTGTACCTTGTTAAACACCTATTCGTACTTTGAGAACGATCTATTCGTATCTTGTTAAACACATATTTGTATCTTGTTAATCGTATCTTGTTGAACACCTATTCGCATCTTGCGAAACCGCTATTAATATCTTGCCAAACGCCCATTCGGCTTTTGTTAAACACCTATTAGTATTTTGCGAGAGATCTGCTCATAACTTAAACCCCTATTCATATCTTGTTGTTGTTGTTGTTGAGACCCAGACCGTCCGACCTACCAGAAAGGTGTAAGGTAACGGTTTGGACGGCTGGAAAGTGCCACCCAATTTAGACCGGAACCCAATGGGGGAGGCATCCACAGGGACCGTACCCTCCTTCCCCTACCACCAACCTCTCGGAAGGACTTACGAACCCACATGTTTAACGTGATCGTACTCCGCATGAACACGGCGGCAATTGTGGCAGCGTGCAAATCCAGCGCGCAAACCACCGGGCTACAGCGCCCGAAAAGTGCCAACAGCACGCGGTGTTCCCAGGTGGTCACCCACCCAAGTACTAACCGCGCCCGATGCTGCTTGACTTCGGTGATCTAACGAGAACCGGTGTTTTCAGCACGGTACGGCCGTTGGCCCCTATTCATATCTTGTGAAACATCTATTTGAACCCTGTTAAACACCTATTCGTACCTTGAGAAACATCTATTCGTATCTTGTTAAACATATATTTGTATATGGTTAATCGTATCTTGTTGATCACCTATTCGTATCTTGCGAAATCGCTATTAATATCTTGCGAAACACCCATTCGGATTTTGTTAAACACCTATTAGTATTTTGCGAGACATCTGCTCATATAGAAACCCCTATTCATGTCTTGCGAAGCACCTATTCGTATCTTGCGAGACACTTATTCGTATGTTGCAAAACACCTATTCGTATTTTGCGAGACACTTATTCATACCTTGCGAAATACATATTCTTAACTTGCGAAACACATATTCGAATCTTGAAAAACATCTACTTGTATCTATTTAAAGACCCATTCGTATCTATTTAAACACTTATTCGTATCATGCAAAACACTTATTCGTGTCTTTCAAACACATATTTGTATCATGCAAAGCACCTATTCGTATCTAGCGAAACACCTATTCGTGCCTTGTTAAACATATATTCGTATCTTGTGAGACACTTATTTGTATCTTGCGAAATGCCTATTTGTATTTTGCAAAACACTTATTCGTATCTTGCGAAACACCTATTCATATCACGCGCAACACCTATTCATATCACGCGCAACACCTATTCATATTTTGTGGAACACCCATTCATATCTCATGAAACACATATTTGCATCTCACAGAACACCAATGTTCCAAGGAACGCAGTTTTGGGAAACGCTGCAGAATATGATAGAATCCAGACCTTTACATTTACAGCAAAATTTTTTAAGAGATTTTCGAACTGCAATTTCCTGAAGCATTCCAACAATGTTGGAAATGTAGGTGTTTGTTAAAACGACGAGTAGACAACAATTTTTGGGAAATGCAATAAAACGCCAAACTTCTCACATTCTCCACTGGACGCCTCAAGGAGGCAAAAGAACGAGCATAAAAAAGCGAAGAAAAATGCAGAGCGAATCTTATTATTAAAAATTAAATATTTCCCACTACCATTCGCAAATCGATTGTGTACAGGGACCCACAGTAGGTCAAGGATGCTGAGCAGTACAATGATCTATCGTGTACGTGTGCTGTGGGTTTCGCAGTGGTAAATTTATGGATCACTACTTTTCCGTCCATGCATAGAAATGTATTAGGAGAAGTATTGGTATGAGGCTGATGATTTGAATTCGAGTTTTTGACGAATTTTCACAATTTGGGCACCTCTTGAATTCAAACAAGTTAATAGGAAAACTTTGTTTTTCGTTTGTCATTATCGCCATGAGCAGCTCGATGGAGGTAAATCATAAGAATTATCAAAAAGATAGATACTCTAAATACAAAATCATTTTTGTTCTACAGCAAAGCACAAAAAGCCATTGACCCAAAACCAGTATTGCATATATATATATATATATATATATATATATATATATATATATATATATATATATATATATATATATATATATATATATATATATATATATATATATATATTAGAAAAATGTAATAATAAAAAATTCAAGTAATATTGACATCACCATAGTAATACCATGGCCATAAAGCCGATAAGAGAAAAGAACAGCACCGGCACAAATTCGATGATTTATAAGAATTAAATTCATCTTCAGGTCTGAATATTTAATTCTAATTAACCCAAACAAATACTAATATATATATATATATATATATATATATACTCATAAATATATATATATATATATACATATATATATATATATATATATATATATACTCATATATATATATATATATACATATATATATATATATATATACTCATATATATATATATATATATGAGTTACAACTTCTCTCTATTCTATCGTTGGATTTTCAAATTATTTTTATTATATATATGGTATATATAAGTAATAATGATGAATTAAATTGAAGAGAATTATAGAATTATAGAAGAGGAATAGTAAGGCATCCATAACAAACATAAGTATTCAAATACTAACCGGAAAAAAACTCAAGGGAATGTAAGAAATCACCCATTATATTTAAAACAAAAATATTAAAGAAAAATTGAATATCAATTAATAGAATGAAGGTGATGTAATAGTAAAATCTTCAGGGGACGACTACTATGTATCAGCTTCAATTAGCACATTTCATTTATTGACCTGTTACTGTGAACAAAAGGTCAATAGTAGCCCCTATGTGCTAAAAATGGAAAATTAATGAGAAATTTGAAAAACTGAAAAGGTTTGAATAAACTGAAAAAATAGAATTGACTTACACGTGTGTAGAAGTTAAAGCAGCTAAACCATCTCAACATAATGGGCAAAGAAGATGTTGTTAACCTTAAAGAGTAATGTCCATGTTGGCATTTTAAAAAATTGTAAATAGTAAATCCATTCTAACCTTTGTTCACAGTAACATCTTTGTTATTAACCTTTTGTTTACAGTAACAGATCAATAAATGAAATGCGCTAATTGAAGCTGATGTGTAGTAGTCGCCCCCTAAAAATTTTACTATTACATCACCTTCATTCTTTTAATTGATATTCCATTTTTCTTTAATATTTTTGTTTTAAATATAATGGGTGGTTTCTGACTTTCTTTTGAGTTTTTGCTGGTTGGTATTTGAATTTGTTATGGATGCTTTACTATTTCTCTTCAATATATATATATATATATATTAGAAAAATATAATATTAAAAATAATCAATTCAAGTTAAGTTTTTCATGAATGAAAATTTTACTACACATATTTTGGATATAAAGGCTAATCTAGCTGACAGGATATTTTTTTAAAACTTCTTTATTAAATCAAATTGTACTCTATTTCCATAGGGATTAAATCAATTATATCTAAATGGTAATATTGTAAAAAATATTTTTGTAGATAATAAATGCTCAATTTTTAATCATCTTTCTTTTAATCCACATTTAAAAAATAGAAAGTCTGTTAAACACAAAAATTTTAAACGTCGTAAAGGAATTTCCAAACATCATGATTATAAAGCTGAGATTAAATGTGTACATCATCAATTTAATAGCACTTATCAATGGAAATTAATAAAATCATGGATATTTGGGTTAAGAAAAATCATTTAAATAACGTTTATGCCATTTTCTTAAAATTAAATCTAACTAATGAACATTTTAATCATATTTATTATGATTTGCTCATTACTAGGTCAAAGTATTTAAAAATAAATCTTAATTTCAAAATAATAATCGTTCTTCTAATTCTTATTGTGTAATCTCTTTGAAACATTCTAGTTATAATTCTATAAATTTTAGGAATTTATTTAATAAGTTTAATCATTTATTGTCTATTAAGGATTTGAATATTTCAAAGACTTTTAAATACAATAAGCTTGTTGGAAGAGCTATTTTTAATTACAATGAAATTTCTCAATCTCTCTGTATGGATATAGATTCCATTTCTAATTTAGATAATGAATGTATTTGCAAAGATGACAATTATATGCTAACTATATTAATCCACACTTAGGTCATATTGTTACAGGAGACTTAGCTATAGCTAAAGACGATTCTTTAAGAACTGTAATGTCTTTTGGTACGAAATTCAGGTTGTAATCTTGTAACAACACTTCTAATGTTTTAAAGTCTATTAATCTTAACCTTGATAAATATATTTATAAATTAGCTTGTAAATATGCTCTGCCATTAGAGGAATTTAACATGTGGAAATTTACTTTATTAAAGTTTATTAAAAATACTGTTAGTAGCATTAATTTGTTTAGATTTTAATATACTATTGATAATTTAAAACTCTCTATTATAGATTTACAAAAATCTTTTGTTATTACTTATGTTGATAAAGCCTCTATTAATTATGCTATTATGTGTAAAAAATTCTATATACAATTTCTGTTAGATTATTTAAAGAATAATGGTCTATTTAAATTTGATTCACACTCCATAAATAGTGTCAAACTGAAAATTATCAATATGTACAGTGATTTAATTAGTAATTATAAATTTTTGAAATTTCCATATATTGTGCTTATTCCTAAATTTCATAAAAATCCTATTAAATTTAAAACCGTAACTAGTAGTCATAATTCTTACTCTACTACTGCGAGTAAATTACTACTAAATGAGTTAAATGTACTAAATGATAGTTTACGTTATTCTAGTAATAACTACCTTATTCTAAGTAATAGTAAAGAATTAAAGAATAAATTAACATGATTTGGTAAACTAATTAGATTTCAAACTTTTGATTTTGAAGATCTCTTTAATAACATTAAAATCTCGGATCTTTATGATGCAATTTTAGTTCTATATAATGCTTATATTACTAATTAATCTACTCATACTATATTTACAAATTTTCCTAAACTTCTCCACTTTGTTTTTTTTTTGCAATTATTATATTTTTCAAGGTAATAAATTATACTTACAAGTCTCTGGGGTACCACAAGGTGTCTGTAGTAGTAGTATGTTAGCTAATTTATACCTTCATCATTATAAAAATTCTTTTACTTCAACTGATTACAAAATTTACGGATATGGCGATGATCTGATTTGTTTAGTATTTACTGACAACTATGCCATAGACATAGATTTCTATCCGGATAATTGGCGAAGCCACTGATGAAGGCATTAAAGTGCACCCGAAAGCGCTATGGCCGTGTAATTTTATACGTAGTAAAAAGGATGTTTCTAATAAAATACTTTTAAACCTTTTTTTGTTGCCTTTGATTAAGTATTAAGAAAAAAAAAAAAAACCTTTAATCATGCAAAACCATTTCGGCTCCATCGAACTGGAGCCACTACCGATATATTTTATTCCGACCCGAACCTGTCCAGAACTAAAGGTAACATTTCAGATATTTTATACAAGAGCAGGTAATAAATAAAAACTACCTAAAATGTCAAATATCAATAAATATCCATTATGACATGGTATGGTACAGTAATTGGCGCAATGCCCTAAATGTTCTCCCAGCTTGAAGTTGTTAGGTCTGATTTCCATTTCCTAAATTGATTGCAGTAAAAATCCTTATACATGGAAAATGATTTAGAAAATGCAAGGTAGATATAATGTAGACCGACCATTTGCAGAATTCTGTGTTGTTTATTCAGGAAAAATGACTAAAAATTTTCTGGGCTCTTGAGTTCCATTCAATTTTCTCCTACACCATATTCTACTGATTCACAACCAGGATTTCGCGGGAATTTTAATTAAATGTTCCAATAAAGTACAATTTGCAGTCTTTTTTTCATTGAGTAAAAAAATCTAAAGTATTAAGGTATTAGTGTGATTTTTCAATCTATATAATAAAAGGCAATGTCTGTCTGTCTGTGTGTCTTATACACTATAGGCTCAGCAACCGCGCGTCGCAAAGCTGCGAAATTTGGCAATCGAAGACCTGGGGGGGGGGGGGGGGTAAGGGAGGTGACACGTGAAAACCGATTTTTAAAATTTGAATTATTTCTTTTGTTATTTAATGTTTTATACTATTTCGACCGTTTTTCCCCCTTTTTCTCCTTTTTTTCTCCACCATCCAGACGTCGTAGAAAAAAACAAATCACGCGACCAAAAGGAGCAGACAATTGCAAGTAAAAATATATCAATTTCAAATCTTAGGGACAAATTCTAATATTTTTTGAAGATTTTAAAACAAAAGTCCCTTTCGGCTCAAATAAACGAACTTTCGTTTTTAAATACTCGTGTCCGGAAAAGTAGCGACAATTTTGACTAATAATTTACATTTTTAGAAAGCTCAAAGATGAGGCTTTCTTACAAGCCCAATCTGGTCAAGAAGTAAGAAAAAGTAGCCGCACGATCTGGATTTTAAGGATGTAATGATTTTCAATTTCTCAGCAAAACCGCGAAAGGAGTTTTTCATCCACATGCGCGCGCAGACGCACGGTGTTTCTATGGAGAAAAAAAATAAATAAAAAGAAAGTTATGGAGATTGTCTCGGTGCATTTATGCATCGGGTTAGAAAATTTCTTTATATTTTAAATGATGGAATTAAGAGCTTAGCATATGGTCATTATATAATTTAAATGATTCAATTATGGTGGATTGAATTGTGGTGATGTATTGTATACATCGGGTGGTGATAACAGTATACAGAGTGAAATTATTATATTTATATGAAATTATTATATTTATTAGAAAATTACGTTATATTTTAAATGATGGAATTAAGAGCTTAGCATATGGTCATTAAAAAATTTAAATAATTGAATTATGGTTTTAACGTCATTAAACTAAAACAAACTTTGTTAACTCCACGGGGTTATGGCGCCAGCGAGTTTGCCACGGTCAGAATTTTCAAGGGTAGTGAACAGGCTGATCGCCGAAGGCGGCTAGTAAAATAATAAAGCATTTCGAAAACTTAATTTTGTTAGATATCCCTGCGATACTTAGAATTTTTATCAGCGCAATTTTTACTTGGGAAGATAAATTTTCTAGAAACGGAAAATATTTGTTGCGGCAAGGAATTCATTTGACGATAATGAACATTACCAGCAATCTTATCAGCTACTCATAGGGTTGCCAGATAAAAAAAAATAACAAAATACCAAATAAATTAAAATATATTATTCTTCACAAAATACGCAAACCTATCGTAAAGCAATAACATGTAACTTGATTTCTGTTAATAGTTTTATGAAAAACAATTATATTAAGACAAAATCCTTACAAAATACGTGTATCATCTAGCAAGTCAGATGTAAAGCAAAAATTTTTGTAATTTTATTATTGACAGTAATTAATAAATAGAAATGGGAAATAAATACTATTTTAATACTTTATTCAAAAGTATGAATTATTTATGAACTCTATCACTTTATACGTTTATTTTATAATTCAACTCCGTCGAACCTTGTATCAGCCAAGTTGGGGTTCAGTGAGATTTTACGAAATACTTTAAGGGTTCTGCAAGAGTTTACGGAATATTTGAAAACACTCTGCCAAACACAAAAGTTTGGGAATCACCTCCATATTCCATAATATAGTTCTATTTGAAAAATGAAAAATAAAAATGATATATCTTATTCTGATTCAGTAACGAAATTATTTGAATACATTTTTTAAAAGTTTGTTTTTTCAAGTTGGCAGCAGCTTAATGTCTCCAGTAAGATGAATTTGGCTTATCTGTGTAAATAATAACAATTGTGATATCATTAACATTCATGGCGTAGTTCAAATTATCACCCCTCCCCCCCCTCATGTACTGCATTCTACCATTATTATTCCTGGAACTATCATGGTTGTCATAGTGCTCTAAAAATATTAAAATTCGGCTAATTCGAGTTTCAATCATGAGAATGACTAAACATTCCATATACTTCTAGTTTTTCCCATAATGTATCTGCACGTAAAATTTTATAGCGGCAAGTGCATTTCCCCCCAGTTATCGTGTCTTCACATCAAGCACACACATTAGTGGCGCAACTAGAATTTTTGGGCTTACAAGCAAATTATCTTGAGAATACACCCACCCCTCCTTTCTAGCTGAGACTTTTGGATGTACTGTGAAATAATTTACAACTGATGAATTTATTTACTATATGGAAAAAATAAGTATACAATTGTATCAAATATGTTAAAACATTTGCATAAAATTTCTTTTTTCATGCCTTTTCTGCAGCAAACTTAGTTCTGCTATATTCATTCTCTGGCGCCTCAATATTTTCAGTTACCAGAAGGATTAAATCACTTACTTAATCGTGATTGTCTGATAGAATTTTTTGTGCAGTCTTTTATAGGATTTAATTGTTTAGAAGCGCCGTTCAACAGAGGCTAAGGTGACCGACAGAGTGAAAAACAGTAATAATACAGAATATACATCTGAAAAATCTCTTTCTATCGATACATATGTTTTTAACAAATATTTCTGCGAAATTTTTAATCGTCATCTGCGGTATTAGATCGATTTTCATCGATGTTTTAATGTGTTCAAATTGAATAAGGAATTGTGCGGAAAGAAGGATGGCAGACCCGGATTAAGCATATCTGTGGCCCCGGGCCAGAAATTAGAGTGGGGGCCCCTGTTCACTGTAAATTTTGCAAATTTCTTTCTTCGCAATAATATACGCACAGCAATAGTACTAACTTGTAAAACGTATACTTAAATATGTACAAATGGCTAAAATTGTTTTAATAATCACCAGTTGGATGATTCCAACGAATATTACATTTGTTTTTGACATCAAATGTTTACACTCTTTACAACATATAAGGGGAGATATTAAAATATAAAAATGGGACTGTGACATAACGATTTGTTGAAAAACAAGTTACAAGAAGACTCAAGACACATTCTGGCTTACACAATCTTTTTGACTTTTTAGTAGCAAAATCATCAATTATATCGTTAAAGTCCATTACTTTAAGTAACTCGTTTTCAATGCTTAAAATGCTTAGGTCGTTTAATTTCTCCTGCTTCATCACACAGCGTTTTTCGAATTTTATAATTTTTAACTTCGAAAATGAACGTTCACCACTTGCATTGGAAACCATCATGCAACTATATATTCGCAACCTATTTCTATGTTAGTGAAAGCAGATGCAATTCCACTTCATGCATATAGCTGTAAAGGTTTTGTAGGTTCAGTCTCCTTCTTTTCTCCTGTATGTATCTCATCTGGAACTCCATGGATCTGGAACCTGTTTCTCCATCATCGTCTTCATCACTCTCCTATTCTTCGTCATCAGCAGAGATGTCCATAAAGAGCACTGCTGTCTCAGGATAATTTGCATTAATGTATACTTTGATATGGATGCATTCTTCTGCAAGTTCTCTTAGTTCTCTTCCATCAACATCATCTTTGTATATTTTTGCAAAACATTCACTATGCTTCCTTACAGATTCTTCCTCTAAGAAAAGCAAATTCTCAAAGAATCCAAAAATCTCAAAGATGTTTCGGTAAGCTTTAGATCGAGCATCCAAGTTATTGATTAAACTGTCTTCCACATGAAGGAAAGTTTCAATCTTCATCTTTTCTTTACCAGATAAAACAACATCTGGGGTACCTTCGTTATCATAAAATGTCAATCTAGAACTTCGTTTTTTTGTTCGGATTATGGAATCCTGGTAATTAGGCTCTTTTTTTAATGTGGCCAAGGCTTCATACCAATCATAGCTTTCCGTCTTCTCCTGAATATACAATGTGAGAGATTCCAGGAGTTGCACGGCGACATGCAATGTTACAGTTGATTTTTGCAGAGAAGTACTGACTTTATTAATTCTTCTTAATAAATCACACCAAAAGTATGTGAGGAAGAGTGTCTCAAATCTCTCCATATACTGTTTTAGGCCTCCAGCTTTCAATCTCGTTTGAGATGATTCAAGCAAGTCTAATGACATGGAATTTAATGTTGCCTCAATAGCTGGGTAGCTCTCTTTCACTGCATCTGCTCTAACAGACCACCTGGTATCAGATAAATTTTTCAGAATTTTCTTTTTTGAACCTAACATGGATGAGAGAATTCCCCATCGATGCGCTGAGGAATTAAAAAAGGTGTACAGATTCTGTACGGAGTCAAAAAATGCAGCAACTTCTCTGCAGCTTTCGGCTGCTCTGACACCCACAAGATTCAATGTGTGATCTGCACATGGTATGAATAATGCCAAAGGGTTTTCCACCTTGATTCTGGCCTGAAGTCCATTGTACCTGCCGCTCATGTTAGACGCGTTATCGTAAGATTGACCTCTGCAGTTAGACAGGGAAATTTGGTTTTCCTTCAGAAGTCCAGTAACTTCATTGAAAAGATTTTCAGCACTATGTCCTTAAATTGGTATGAACTTTAAAAACCTTTCAACAGAGACGTCACTTCTTGCATTATTTGTGTTATTCACTAAATTTTTTTCTACACTTTATTAACTGTAAAGTGTGTTTCGAAAGTTAATTCTGAAAAATGTATAAGATAAATTTTTATTTTGGAAGAAAAGCTACACGTTTATACCGTCGAAATTTAATTCATAAAATATTATATTTATATTATATTTTTAGTTTATATATAATATAAAGTTCATGCCACTTGGGGGCCCCCCCAGAGTCGGGGGCCCCGGGCCATGCCCCGGTTGGCCCCGTGGTTAATCCGGCCCTGAAGGATGGAATATTTTTTTCTGAAGAATTTCGCTTTTATGCAACAAATTCAAGTCTGTTGATTTCAAAACTTCTTTTGGCGATTGGGAGATATATTGTTCTGCCGTTCAATACATAAGGCTCCTTCCAACCCTGAGGTTCCTAAGCGTCATTTGCTTTTGCTACCCTATTGTTACGTCCTTGACACACGCACACACATCAGTAGTAGAAGAAGGAGAGTTCACCGGCAGTGGCGGAGCAAAATGGCCGCCATCTTGAATTCCGTAATCCTGGACGGGTAAAAGGGGGGGAAATGAAAAAAGGTGGGGGTAAAAATTTTTGAGAAACTTTTTTCGGGTGGCAACGATTTCGTAGTCTTGTACGAGGGGTTTAGGGGGAAATAAATTTTTTGGAATGAGATTTTTTCTAAGTACGGAAGAAACTTTTTGGGGATGGCAACACCTGGGATTCACCGACAGTGGCGGAGTCAACGAGTTAGAATATATGGAGAGAGTGCGGTCCAATCTGTTCCATATTATAAACGTGGCCAAACATAGAGCAGGTGCTAGTGGGTGAGGAGGAGAAGGCCACTCATGCTTTGGCGATTTATCGCCTAAACTGTGTCGTGTACCTTCTGTTTTCTTTTTTAACTTCTATTAAAGTTGAGGATGAATGGGAAGTTGTTACACGTATTATATATACATGATTTTAAAAAATATGTATGAAGAAAAATACGAAATAAGATTAGAATACTTTTATTACCAAAAAATTTTATTACTAAAGACAAATTTTGTTAATGAAGTCAATTTCAAAAAACAAATTGAACTGCTAAACAATTGCAAATAAAATATAATAGGAAATAGATTACAAGTATACAAATTGAAGAATATGTATAATATATTTAAAAACAATTATAAAGTATATGAAAAAATTATGTGCATGCTCGCTTAAAATGTGGAATTCTCCACTTTTATCCAGATAAACTTTATCTTTGAAAGTTATGTTAGCAGTATCCATATCTGCTTTGAGGCGTAATACGATTGAGTCATTTTTACATCTAATTTATTTTAATGTATTGTATGCGTACCGTCAAATATAAAACAATGTAATATTTGCAATAATAAAATATTTAACTTTATTTGCACTTTTTTTAATATAAAATGACATTTCAGAATAAAATACAAAATCATGTCTAAATTCATAAATAGGGGCTCAGATATTGAAATAGCCACGATTCTTAAATTGTCAAAACGTGTTCGGAAGTGTTTTTGCTTGTTTAATCCACATAGAATCTGGAAATTGTTTAAAAGTGTTTTTCTATAAAGTATAGGAAATAAATACGATTATAATATATTACGGAACAAAATAGAAAAATTGCATTTAATTATAATAGTTTCAGAGATTTGACTGCTAATAATTCGTTTGAAAAATGCTTTAAATAAATATTGTGAAATTTACATCCAGAATTAAAAAGATCGTAAGCACAATTGCAGTGCGCTAACTCAATGTGGCATAAAAATAAATGTTGTACAATTATATTAAATATTAAAAACTTATAGCAGAAATTGAAGATCAATCTATCCAAAATTATTTCTAAAAATTTTAAAAACAACTAAAGCATTAGGACCAAAATTATAATTAAAGCTATGTGCAGAATTTTAAATTTTAATGACTTTTAAATAGAGTTAATTTTGTATTAATACTTCTGCATTTGTTTTGTTGAAGTTTCTCAGTATGAAGTTTCGCAGTGTGACACAGCCTTATTTTAAAAAATTCAAAGAGTACGGATTTTATTAACAGAACTTTGTGGTTTTGTATTGGGTCGTGGTTTAAAATGTGATCATTTAAATTTGAGAAAAGATATGGATCCATCTGCATCATTGAATAAGTTATAAGTGTGTGCATAATGTTGCGTTTGTGTAATTTTCCAGCAGCTTCAATTATACGAAAAGATTTTTCTGCAACTTTGCAAAGTTTATGTACATCATCACCAGACGATATTAATCCATCTCTGTTTTTAATTTTAATTAAATTGGAAAAGGAAGAGTTCACTGTTAATGCCAAAATACATTGTGAGCACTTGAGTGATTTGGTTAATTTTTTTTATGATGAATCCTGAAATGTAGCCTACAATATCAGTAATAAAAAGGCTCAAATTGCTTAAGTCCATTATATTATTTTCTATGTCTCTAATATTTTGTTCTACCGTTTCATCACAAAAAGTAATATCTTCATTTAAAGTATTAGTGTATTTGTTTATAGATGATGAGACATTCAGGATATTGGTTTCATCTAAAGGCAAGCAGTTTGAATTAAGGGAGGATGTAATCTGGTGATGAGAGAGTAATCTAACGTATGCTGATTTAAATTGTATGGCTGTAGGGTTATTGTTGTGTCCGCCTTTGCTTCGTACTGCACTAAAAACATTTCAATGTGATCTTGGGAAAGTTTGTACGTGGGTAAAAAAATTAGAAGCTGAGAATCAATTAAAATACATTGTGAGCACTTGAGTGATTTGGTTAATTTTTTTATGATGAATCCTGAAATGTAGCCTACAATATCAGTAATAACAAGAAAGATCAATCATGCTTAAAGCATTGATTATGAAACACTTTCCAACTTCAATGCAATTTTATTTAAAAAAGTCGAAAATGCAATATATTCCTCGGTAATATTTTAAAACTTATCACAATACTACATTGATTTATTATATTTGAAAACTTATTGTATGGCTGTAGGGTTATTGTTGTGTCCGCCTTTGCTTCGTACTGCACTAAAAACATTTCAATGTGATCTTGGGAAAGTTTGTACGTGGGTAAAAAAATTAGAAGCTGAGAATCAATTAAAATGCTATATAGTAATTTTGTGCTATTGATACATGTTAATAAACCTAAAAATCCCGTTTTTCTGTTACTATGTAAAATTAAAGGGCAATTTATAGTTTTAAAAACAACTGAAGCATTAGGACCAAAATTATAATTAAAGCTATGTGCAGAATTAAGTTTTAATGACTTTTAAATAGAGTTAATTTTTTATTAAATGCTTCTGCATTTGTAATGTAAAGTATGTAAGTAAAAATGTATGATGTAAGTAAAAATATTTATATTGATAGAGCTGTTTCTAGATCAAGAAGCCTATTACTTAAATTATGATGAGGAGAATGTGAGGTTCTTTTAGAGTTAAGATTGCTCATTTAATAGATTGCTAACGGATGATCAAGAAATCGGTGATTCAAATACTTCTTTGGGCAAGGCATATTTCTTTCTCGAGAACTAAAGAAGAGTTGTTGTTGTTGAGACCCAGACCGTCCGACCTACCAGAAAGGTGTAACTGTTTGGACGGCAGGAAAGAGCCACTCAATTTAGACCAGAACCCAGTGGGGAAGCATCCACAGGGACCGTACCCTCCTTCCCCTACCACCAACCTCTTGGAAGGACCTACTGACCCACATATTTAACGTGATCGTACTCCGCGTGAACACGGCGACAGTTTTAGCAGCAGAGGGAATCGAACCCAGGCCTACCGAGAGCAATTCCCGCGTGCTAACCACTGGGCTACCGCGCCAAACTAAACAAGAGTGTAATACCAAAATACCTCTTGAAAACACTGGGAGTTTGTTGATACATCCTTTGATTTTTAATTTGTGAACGGGGGGAAATATATCTTTTTAATCGAGATGTTTATATGAAATTAATTCTAACCAGCATCGGCACCTATAAAATTTATCCGGAGGGATTCAAGGATAAGATTAACAAAATCGACTAGTTTGATGTCCGCCTTTGTGATTTTGGAGTGTCCCCTTGTCATCCCCTATGGGCGTCCATGCTAACTAGTAATACTTATTAAGTACGATTTACTCTGAACTAGAAATGAGATCATGCTCATATATCATTATATAAAATGCACCGAAAAGTTATGATGTAAAATCTAGCTGACATTTTCAATGAATGTAAACCATTATTATATTTTATTATGAACGTAAAATTTTATTATACGACACGTCTTTACTCTCATTAAAACTCCCAGTTTTCTTCCCTAGCCACTCGATCTTGCGAGTCGCCAACCATCGCCAAGTTCTACCTCGAAGAGAAAACATACGAGGATACCGAAAATAACTCTATAACTATCAGCAAAGTACTCCAAATGTTTTTTTAAAGTGTTAGAATGACATTAGAAGTCTTTTGCAATATCACAAACACCAAAAATAAAGCAAAACTTCTAATTATACAGCATTAAAAGCAATGAAATTAATAGCCAAATGAAATGCACCACGCTAAAATCTAGCACAATTCCTTTTTAACTCTATTTGTAAGATATATAATGGAAACAAATGTTATCCATGAAAAGAGTAAAGCCCTCCTTGTACATGCTTTTACTTAGAGCCGTAATTACAACAGTATATAACCATTATTTTAGCATTTATATTTCTCGAGTACGCTCTCGGTATGAAATTGCCATTGAAATGTATAGGGTCACAGTCGGAAGAAAATGCGTTCTCGGGGAATTCGTCCCTAAGACACCTGCCTTTATCTTGGATGACGATTGCAACCCTTAAGCTCTCTCCATATATTCTAACTCGTTGGGCGGAGTAGTGTCATCAGCGCCCCCTAACGGGGGTAAGCGGAACTATTGAGGATGAAACTTTGAAATATATTTTTGTATGGATTACCATAGCAACACCTGTATGGGAGAAACTTTTTTCGGAGTGGCAACAGCTGAGACTTTGAAATAGTACCATCAGCGCCCCCTAGTGGCAGAAAGGAGAATTAAAGCTTGGAATTTTTACCGATAGTTGGGATTTTTTTTCTTTTTTCTAAATGAAGTAATTAAGTACAAAATATTCGTATTTTTTTTTTCTTTTTTTTTTAAATGAATGAGGATAATTAAATAAAGTAATGAATATCCCTCCGCCAAGGACATGCCAAGGGTATGCCAAGGGTGTACCAAGGTACATCGTTCATACAATATCCCTCCACCTTCTAAGAAAAGAGTGCTTAGCCTATATGGCGGTTACGAATACTTAACTGTGAGAATATCGTATGATGAGATACTTGAGAATCTTGTACGATGAAGGGAAATAACATAGGTTTTAAGAATGTCTTGTATTTGTCTTCGGGAAATAATATATCTGTACTTACTTGAATTTTACACGTTTGTAATTTTTTTTTTAAAATGTGGTAATGGGAAAAATTAACATTTTGTACAAAATGTTCCAAAAGCGTAAAAAAAAAAACAATAAAAATGTGGTAATGGGCAAAATTAACATTTTGCAACTTTTTTTTCAAAATGTTAATTTCTCTATGGGAATTAACATAGGTTTTCACACTTGCAATTTTTTTTCAGAAAATGTGATAATGGGAAAAATTAACATTTTGCACAAAATGTCTTAAAAACGCAAAAAAGTAACAAAAAATGTGGTTATGGGCAAAATTAACATTTTGCGATTTTTTTCAAAATGCCAATTTCTCTATGGGAATTAACATGGGTTTTCGCACTTTTGTAATTTTTTTACAAAAAAATGTGCGTTTTTACAAAAATGCTACTAAAAATGTGGTAATGGGCAAAATTAACATTTCGCACAAAATGTTGCAAAAACGTAAAAAAACAACAAAAATGTGTGTTTTTACAAAAATGTGATGAAAAAGCGTGTTTTTAAAGTAGTAGAATCTCGGGAATTGGGTGTATGGGAGGGGGTGTGTTTCCCCAATCATTTCGGCCTTGGAGTTCAAAAATTTAAAAAAAATAAATATTTTCAATAAATATTTTAAATAATCGTGAAAGTGTGCTCATGTCTAAAATACTTGAGTGTTATGAATCGTGCATTCATTGATGTCTTTGAGTTTAAATTATAGCAGATACAAATGTCTGTATATACATATGTTTTTACACGAGGGTTTCTTTAAACCTATAAAATGTTGGCACATATTGCATTTAGCTAAAAACTTCAAAGTCCTATATACTTGAAAACTTAGCCTAGTTCCTCATTTTATTACCATGTATCGATCATTCACACGTTAAATAACCTCAAATACCTTATTTATCGAAAAAAATTTCAAAGTCTCGTCTTTAAAAGCTATCTCACCATTTATTTCCGCCGATTTGTGTTGAGCGCGTGTATCATATGTATCACCATATTAGGCGTTTCTCCCTCCCTCAGGAAGCTATATGTGTTAAACTTCACTTAAAACTGGTATGCATACAAAAAAATATATGTCATTCGTCGTAAAGAAATTAGCGTGTATGTTGCTATTTTAAATGCTAAAAATCACAGGATAACCATTTTCGGCTATATATCTCCTGAATACAGACTCACTCGTATTTCGGGTTAAGCAATTTCTTATTCAGTAATATAACACGTGTCAACGGCCACAACGTATTCTCCTAGCGCCGAGAATGCGTTAAATATCTCCCCTCCATCCGCACAAAAGGGCTGCGCGGGGCACTTATAGCTATATCATTTTTTACGAGACTTAAGCGTGGAGGGTTCTGGTATGTACTTTTATTTTTAAAAATGACGGGATTTAGAGAAATAAGACACACACTATGCGTATAAACTGAGACACTAATCCCTATTTTATAATACTTATTTTCAAAATAGATATATTCTCTGGGGTTTCTCTAGATTTTCAGACTAAAGTGGATGTGGGATTCATAACATTACTAACTTAAATGTTTCGCGGATCGCTGATAAACGGTCTATGGGTTCCCTCATTGGGTATATACACCTCCTCGAATAGAGTCATTCATCGAATATATTCGATCACGCGATTCTACTACTTTAAAACATCAATTCACGCGATTCTACTACTTTAAAACATCAATTCATGCAATTCTACTACTTTAAAACATCAATTCACGCGATTCTGCTACTTTGGAAACATGTTTTTGTTAGTTTTTTACATGTAAAAAGTGTGTTTTTGTGAAAAAACGTTAGAAAAAAGCATAAGTGTTGATGTTGAAAACCCAGACCGTCCGACCTACCAGAAAGGTGTTGAAGACCCAGACCGTCCGACTCGTCCTGAGGACTTGAGCATCTATTTGGACGGCCGGGAGAGGAGTTGGCAGGCGTCCGGCCAATGTCCGGGTGTCCACAACAACCAACACCAAATTTATTGAATCTTTAAAAAATTTTTACAGGAGTGGTTACAAGGATATAAGCTAATAACATAGTTTTGCTAATATGAAAATATATCTGAAGACTTGATTACATTTATACTCTTGTAGACTTGAATACATTTTGTTGACTTATTTACATTATTGAAGACTTGATAGTATATTTACAAATGACATAATGATCTGAGATAATATAAGTATTATGATAGTAGTTGAAAACATTTTGAAGTTGACTATATATTATAAAATGGGGTGCAACAACTAAAGACAACACAACAAAAGCAGACGACACCACCGAGAAAAACAACATATAAAAAAACAACATAAAAAACAACATAAAAAACAAACAAAAAAACAACAAGAAGAGGAGTCACCGACCGAAAAAATTAAAAGCAGAGATCCCCAGGCTGATTAAGAAATTTTATTAGAGATTTCTCTCGCTATGAGAACACAGTTTTTTATTTTATTGATTGAAGAAGGGTTAGAGCAGACACTCGAGAACCAGGTCGCCGTATTATGGGGTGAAGGTTTATAAAGGTGAAAAGCTTTGGTAAGGGGGCAAGAAAAAACGTAGTGATCGGCGTCGCCGAAAGCGCCGCAGGAGCAGCAGGAAGTAGATTTACATTTGAAAGAGAACAAATAATCGGGGAATGGGCCGTGGCCCGTAATAAAGTAGATTAAATATTTATTAGTAATATGTGTATTAAAGTTAACTTTTGGAAGGAAATTTAAAATTCTGGCGGGATCGTGAGTTCGGGGGGAGACATAGTCATTTAAAAAGGATTGCCAATTACTAAGGATATCAAGTTTGTAATGTTTTTTGAGAAGTGAATAAGGGAAAGGTAAAGAAGTTGGAGAGCCAGAGGTAGTAGCTAGTTTTGCATTTTTGTCTGCGACCTCGTTACCCGAGATGTCGGAGTGGGCTTTAACCCAACATAAATTAATTAAATGTTTATTAAGATTAGCATTAGTTTTAATTTTGGATAAGTAAAAAGATTTGTTTTTGATGGAGTTAAAGGCCGAGATTGACGATTGACTGTCTGTAAAGATATTAATTTTAATGTTTCTATTAGATGCCCAATTTATAGAGAAATGGATCGCAGCAATTTCTGCTTGGAAAACTGTGTTCCCATGCTCAAGTTTAAAGGTGAAAGTTTCTTCCAGTGTGTTTTCGTTAAAGATGCAAATGGCGTATCCTGTATTGTTTTCAATAGAGGAACCATCAGTGTAAATATTTATTTTGGAAAAGTTAAGTGGATTAATGGGGGAAAAGGTCACTGTACGTTGAGAAGGAGGGATACTGGAAGAAGGGCAGTTATGATCAAATTTTTCAGGGGGGGGAAGGGCAGGATTTGTAAAAAGGTTATTGCGAAGTTTCCAAAAGGTATATTTTTTGTACAAAGAATTTATTACAAAGTGAATGGGGGGGATTCCAGTTAAAGAACTACCAGAAAGGTGTAAGGTAACTGTTTGGACGATCGGGAAGTGCCACCCAATTTAGACCGGAACCCAGTGGGGGAGGCATCCACAGGGACCGTACCCTCCTTCCCCTACCACCAACCTCTCGGAAGGACTTTCGGACCCACATGTTTAACGTGATCGTACTCCGCATGAACACGGCGGCAGTTTTTTGGCAGTGGCTGGAATCGAACCCGGGCCTACCAAGTGCAACTCCAGCGCGCTAACCAATGGGCTACCGCGCCCTAAAAGCATAAGTGTGAAAATCTATGTTAATTTCCATAGAGAAAACAGCGCATGTATGGTTTTTTAAAAGTAGAAAACTTACATTTGCGAAAAATTATAAGAAAAAAACTTACATTTACGAAATTTTGTTAATAAAATGCAGAATTCTTACAGTTATGTATTCGTAAGCATCTTTAACATACGAATAGGGTAAGCATCTCTCTTCATCATACGATATTCTTACAGTTCACTTCGTAACCATGATATAGCGGAGGGATAGTGTAAGAACGATGACCTTGGTATGGTCTTGGTATACCCTTAACATAGCTTTGGCACGCTCCTGGCATACGGATATTCAATACTTAATCACTAAATTTAATTAACATCCTTTAATTAACTTGCGAGATTCATAACACTAATTTAATTAACATCCTTTAATTAACTTGCAAGATTCATAACACTCAAGTGTTTTGGACATAAGCACACTTTCACGATTATTTAAAATATTTATTTTTGGGAATATTTATTGAAAATATTTATTTTTTAAATTTTAAAATCCAAGACTGGAATCATTGAGGAAATACACCCCCTCCCATACACCCAATTTATGCGATTCTGCTACTCTAAAAACCCGCTTTTTTGGCCGCATTTTTGTAAAAACGCACATTTTTGTTGTTTTTTACGTTTTTGCAACATTTTGTGCGAAATGTTAATTTTTCCCATTACCACATTTTTAGTAGCATTTTTATAAAAACGCACATTTTTTGTAAAAAAAAATTACAGAAGTGCGAAAACCCATGTTAATTCCCATAGAGAAATTGGAATTTTGAAAAAAATCGCAAAATGTTAATTTTGCCCATTACCACATTTTTTGCTTTTTTACGTTTTTGAGACATTTTGTGAAAAATGTTAATTTTTCCCATTACCACATTTTTTGAAAAAAAATTACAAAAGTGTGAAAACCCATGTTAATTCCCATAGAGAAATTAATATTTTGAAAAAAAAAGTCGCAAAATGTTAATTTTGCCCATTACCACATTTTTGTTGTTTTTTTTATGCTTTTGGAACACTTTGTACAAAATGTTAATTTTTCCCATTACCATATTTTTAAAAAAAAAATTACAAAAGTGTAAAATTCAAGTAAGTACAGATATATTATTTCCCGAAGACAAATACAAGACATTCTTAAAGACGAATTGAATAGTATCCCTGCCATGGAATTCGTTGGACTTCGGGCGAAGATGTATAGTCTGAAGACTTCTTGTATGGAAAAGAAAACGGCCAAAGGTGTTTCTAAAAGTGTTGTCCAAAAGAAAATAAGACATGAAGATTATTGAGACTGCCTTTTTCAACCTTAAAACAACCCGGGAAAAACAAACAAGGATTAATCATGACCATCATAAATTATATACCATAGAAATCAACAAAATAGCCCTATCACCCTTCGACGATAAACGCTACATTTTAGAAGATGGTCTCAGTAGCTTAGCATATGGACACCTTAATATCCCAGATTAGAAGATTAATAAATTTTAAATAGAAGATCAATGAGGTAAAGTGTAGGGATGTATTTTATATACATCGGGATTGGTGGTGGGCCTACACTTTCAAGAAATATTGGATACTTTTGGGATTGGTGGTGGGCCTACACTTTCAAGAAATATTGGATACTTTAAAGAAAATAGAAGAAAAATATGCCTTTTAAATAGAAGATGCTCTGAAGATCAATGAGGTAAAGTGTAGGGATGTAATTTATATACATCGGGATTGGTGGTGGGCCTACACTCTCAAGAAATATTGGATACTTTAAAGAAAATAGAAGAAAAATATGCCTTTTAAATAGAAGATGCTCTGAAGATCAATGAGGTAAAGTGTAGGGATGTATTTTATATACATCGGGATTGGTGGTGGGCCTACACTTTCAAGAAATATTGGATACTTTAAAGAAAATAGAAGAAAAGTATGACTTTTAAATAGAAGATGCTCTGAAGATCAATAAGGTAAAGTGTAGGGATGTATTTTATATACATCGGGATTGGTGGTGGGCCTACACTTTCAAGAAATATTGGATACTTTAAAGAAAATAGAAGAAAAGTATGCCTTTTAAATAGAAGATGCTCTGAAGATCAATGAGATAAAGTGTTGGGATGTATTTTATATACATCGGGATTGGTGGTGGGCCTACACTTTCAAGAAATATTGGATACTTTAAAGAAAATAGAAGAAAAATATGCCTTTTAAATAGAAGATGCTCTGAAGATCAATGAGATAAAGTGTAGGGATGTATTTTATATACATCGGGATTGGTGGTGGGCCTACACTCTCAAGAAATATTGGATACTTTAAAGAAAATAGAAGAAAAATAAGCCTTTTAAATAGAAGATGCTCTGAAGATCAATGAGGTAAAGTGTAGGGATGTATTTTATATACATCAGGATTGGTGGGGTGGTGGGCCTACACTCTCAAGAAATATTGGATACTTTAAAGAAAATAGAAGAAAAATATGCCTTTTAAATAGAAGATGCTCTGAAGATCAATGAGGTAAAGTGTAGGGATGTATTTTATATACATCGGGATTGGTGGTGGGCCTACACTTTCAAGAAATATTGGATACTTTAAAGAAAATAGAAGAAAAGTATGCCTTCTAAATAGAAGATGCTCTGAAGATCAATGAGATAAAGTGTAGGGATGTATTTTATATACATCGGGATTGGTGGTGGGCCTACACTCTCAAGAAATATTGGATACTTTAAAGAAAATAGAAGAAAAGTATGCCTTTTAAATAGAAGATGCTCTGAAGATCAATGAGATAAAGTGTAGGGATGTATTTTACATACATCGGGATTGGTGGTGGGCCTACACTCTCAAGAAATATTGGATACTTTAAAGAAAATAGAAGAAAAATAGCTTTTATTAGAAGATGCTCTGAAGATGAGAAGTTGGAAAAAGATTCTCATTCATTTGAGAATCACAGTTAAATTGTGGCGTCGATTTACATTGGATATTAAACACTTGTTTTTTTTAGCCAGTTTAAATTGGCGGGTGGTGGTGGGCCCACGATTTACAAATAATTCACTTACACACATTACACTAACCAGCCACATGCTTAGCTACACTAAGCCTTCGGGCGCGTCGTGCGGTTTTTAAAACAGCGCACTCTCTTTTTAAAACATGTTAAGATTGAAAGATACCCCTATGGTAGTAGTACACTTGTAAAATGGCACACGTATTAAACCATGTTGGTTTAAAGAAATAACACATGTATAAAATAACACACATATTAAAACATGTCGGTTTAAAGAAATAACACGTGTATAAAATAACACTCATATTAAAACATGTTGGTTTAAAGAAACCCTCGTGTAAAAACATGTGTATACAGACATTTGTATCTGCTATAATTTAAACTCCAAGATATCAATGAATGCACGATTCATAACACTCAAGTATTTTAGACATGAGCACACTTTCACGATTATTTAAAATATTTATTGAAAATATTTATTTTTTTTAAATTTTTGAACTCCCAAGGCCGAAATGATTGGGGAAACACACCCCCTCCCATACACCCAATTCCCGAGATTCTACTACTTCAAAAACACACCTTTTTCATCACATTTTTGTAAAAACACACATTTTTGTTGTTTTTTTACGTTTTTGCAACATTTTGTGCGAAATGTTAATTTTGCCAATTACCACATTTTTAGTAACATTTTTGTAAAAACGCGCATTTTTTTGTAAAAAAATTACAAAAGTGCGAAAACCCATGTTAATTCCCATAGAGAAATTGGCATTTTGAAAAAAATCGCAAAATGCTAATTTTGCCCATAACCACATTTTTTGTTACTTTTTTACGTTTTTAAGACATTTTGTGCAAAATGTTAATTTTTCCCATTACCACATTTTTTGAAAAAAGTTACAAAAGTGCGAAAACCCATGTTAATTCCCATAGAGAAATTAACATTTTGAAAAAAAAGTCGCAAAATGTTAATTTTGCCCATTACCACATTTTTGTTGTTTTTTGCGCTTTTGGAACATTTTGTACAAAATGTTAATTTTTCCCATTACAACATTTAAAAAAAAAATTACAAACGTGTAAAATTCAAGTAAGTACAGATATATTATTTCCCGAAGACAAATACAAGACATTCTTAAAACCTATGTTATTTCCCTTCATCGTACAAGATTATCAAGTATCTCATCATACGATATTCTCACAGTTAAGTATTCGTAACCGTCATATAGGCTAAGCACTCTTTACTTAGAAGACGGAGGGATATTGTAAGAACGATGTACCTTGGTACACCCTTGGCATACCCTTGGCATGTCCTTGGCGGAGGGATATTTATTACTTTATTTAATTAACCTCATTCATTTAAAAAAAAAGAAAAAAATACGAATATTTTGTACTTAATTACTTCATTTAGAAAAAAGAAAAAAAAATCCCAACTATCAGTAAAAATTCCAAGCTTTAATTCTCCTTTCTGCCGCTAGGGGGCGCTGATGACACTGCTCCGCCACTGTCGGTGAATCCTAGGTGTTGCCATCCCCAAAAAAGTTTCTCCCATACAGGTGTTGCTAAGGCAACCCAAACAAAAAAATATTTCTAAGTTTCAATTTTAATTCTCCTTTCTGCCGCTAGGGGGCGCTAATGACACTGCTCCGCCACTGTCGGTGAATCCCAGGTGTTGCCATCCCCAAAAAGTTTCTTCCGTACTTAGAAAAAATCTCATTCCAAAAAATTTATTTCCCCCTAAGCCCCTCGTACAAGACTACGAAATCGTTGCCACCCGAAAAAAAGTTTCTCAAAAATTTTTACCCCCACCTTTTTTTCATTTTCCCCCCTTTTACACACCCGTCCCACACAGGGTACCCTGCTCTAAGTCTTCGGACGAGTCGGTTGGTCTGGGCTTTCGACACCCGTCCAGGATTACAGAATTCAAGATGGCGGCCATTTTGCTCCGCCACTGCCGGTGAACTCTCCTTCTTCTACTACTCACACCCGACCACCTCTACCAAAGTGCTCGAAATGGGCATAGGTGAATTTAAAACATGATTATCCGACAAAATATAGAATTAAACAATTTTCGAGTAAGCAGTATTTCAAATGGTTCAACTAATTTCTTTACATTTTTATTAATTTGTTGAGCTCAATTAGAAGCATTAGATTTTTAGCTGAAATTTATTTACAGGCATTACAGCGCATTGTAAAGTTACATACATTTTTCAAAGTACAAAGCAAAAGATCAGAGAGAATTCATAACGATCAGCATGCACAAAAAGAAAAATCGGGTTTCTAATATAGAATTCGCACGGCCAGAGCAAATAACCAGACGTCGAATGTGCCCCAAACTCTTTAATGTAAGGATTTTAGAAATTTTCTGGTAGAAGTCTTTAGAAATTACCTGATGGATTATCAAAATATTTTAATAGAAATCATCTGATAGACTTATTATCTGGGAGAAGATTCTTGCTTGCATGCAACTCCCTGTTGCAGTGTCTAGAAGAAACTACTTCTAGACACCGTAGGCCTGTTATAAGTTAAAAGTAGCTTCACTGTAATTCTGAACGCTTGTAATTTGGTAAACGACGAGCAGGGCTAAGAGTCTTTCATTGTTATTGGCAAATACTGCGATTACAAAATCTTGTTTTAAAGGGCATTGTGCCATTGTCCACGGGTGATTAAGAGTTGCCCACTTGAACACATTCTCGTTTGTATTAAACAACCTGTTATAAGGAAGATGTTACTTCATCCTAGTAGTTTTGGGCGCTGTTTAACGGACGTAAAAGCTATCATTAATATATGATAAATTGAGTGGAACTTATATCACTTCAAACATTTTAAAACAAGATGATATTACTTACTATTTATTCTAAAAATTCTTCCTTCTCCTAAATATCCTTCATCAAACCGCGGTTCTACAATGCACATATATTCTCCGGCGTCATCTTCCTGTGCTTTGACGACCTCCAGAACTCGACCCGATATCTCCAGATTCGAATCCGGCCGTTCAACAATGCGAACGCCATTTTTGTACCTGGTTAAAAAAATTTTTTTTAAACAAACTTAGAATGGAGTAAATTTTAAATAGTTGCCAACAATTTTTCAAAATGAAATATGATGGTAATATACTCATGTTTGTAAAATTTGCAACAGCATGCACATATATTCTCCGGCGTCTCTGAATCAAGCGGTTGAATCAAGCGATTGAGCTGTAACTTACAGCAAATGCAAATTAGGGTGTGCTATGCAAATGATTAGAATTCCAGAGTCACCGTGCATGCATGGGCTGAGTAGCGCCCTCTGAACTGCTGTTTTAGCCGTATAAATAGGGAGCGGTAGCGGGACGTTGAAAATAGTCTATGGTTGTCTGCCAGCGGTAAACGTTTCATGAGAAGCCACTATGCCTCTACGACGACAGAATCACGGAGCAAGTCTGAACAGGGACGGATAATCGGCCTTCGTGAAGGGGGGTTTTCTTATCGTGCAATAGCAGCTCGTAGCGAGCGCAATACCACGACAGTGATGCGAGTGTGGAAGTAGTGGACCAAGAGAACCGGACGAGTAGCAAATCTGTCAGTGGACGACGAAATGTTACGTCTGCACGGGATGATAGACACCTCACCCGCATGGCAGTGATGGATCGTGCAGCTTCATCTTGACAGTTGGCAGAACATTTGGATAGAAGAAGTCTGGAATGCTCTTCCTCGGGTACAAATTCAAAATCTGTTTGATCGAATTCCACGTCGTACAGAAGCACTTATTGTAGCACGTGGTGTCTTCACCAAATACTGGTTTTCGATATGCAATGTTTTTTTTTTCTTTATAAATTTAATCGTTTATTTGTATCAATACAGGTCGTTTGTGGAATAAATTTCATTTAATTCTGATGATTTCTTCATGGTGTTGCAATTTTCATAAACAGGAGTTTAAAATCGTTCGAACTGCTGGCTTAAATTATCGGAAAATACAAATGCTTCGTTAATAACAGCACCAGCATAAACAGTTAATTAAATGCATCAATCGATTTCAAGGGTGAGAAAGAGCCTTCTTAGTCAGAATAAATGATACAAAGCAGACACAAAGATAGTAAAATATCTGTAGCAAAGGTAGTAAAATATTTGTTTTTGAGGCAGAGACAGCTTTGCTGAAATGCCATGCTCCGAATTGTCTCTATTTTTTCTGCCCTTTCTCATTTATCCTAACTATCAACAACTTTCAGTAAATGTGTAGGTGTCACATTTTAACCATTTTAACCACATTATATCTTAACCATTTTCACCCAGCGCAGGTGAAAATGGCTGTAGTATTACATATGTAGGGAAATCAAATATCCCTTATGAATTAAATTTAAAAACCTTGATATAGTTTCTGAAATACATACCTCAAACTAGCGCTACAATTAAGTTAAAAGTTTTGAGCTGTTTGTGTCAAAACTTTTAACTTAATTTTAGAGCTTGTACTTATTCCCTGGGCATTGGCCCAATACTTTCCGAAAGTAGAATAAACGAATTAGAGATAAAATAATAGAACGTAAAATAAAATGTATTATCGTCTGCTAAAAAAAAAGTTCTCAAAACCGAAGCTTTGGATTTCTTTTTTTCACTTTTCATTGGATGGTGTATGTAGTTTGCAGAAATTGTCTGTTATTTGTCACCAGTAAAGAGGTTAGAAGTATAAATGACGTTGACCTCATTAAGCTGTTGGATTAGGTTTATTTCGTTATTTCACAGCCATTTATAATTGTTTATGAGCAAAATAAATGTTCGCAAAAACAGTTTCGCTATTAATGACATATTTCGATTACTCAAATTTTGAAATTTTGTTCAGATGAAGTTAAAATTTTGTCCCTATATTACAGTATTAAAAACAAATAGCTTAAACTGCTGAAAAAATGGTTAAAACGAAACAGTTTTGTTGAAATGTGTATTTATGATATGTCTCTAAAAAAGATTATACTTTTTGGTTATTTATAATACCTTGGCATATTACTAGTTAATACAGTAATAAATACATACAAAACTTCCTTGATGCAAGCAGACCTGTGACAGTAAGGTGACCAGGGCCCGACTTAGCCTAACTGAGGCTCGGGGCCGACATTTCTTCGCCCCCCCTTCACCTCTATATATGTGAAATAAGCAAAAATATTTTTTCTAAAACATAATTACATTCTAGAAAAAGGTATAAAAAATATGGATCTTTCATATCGTAATTGAATTTAAATTATTGGCAACTTTCTTATCATGGCCAAGATTTCAACCTGCTAAATTAGTGCGGTTAACCCCTCCTATATATCCCCAAAATGAATCTATCCTCTGGGCAAATCTATTCCGATGACATATGTACATTTCTTTGAGGAAGCAGTCGTTAATTTTTCAATATTTCAATTGTTTAATTTGGGACCGCTCTGATATGAGACCCGGGGGCAGCAGCCCCGCATGCCCATGTGTTAATTAGGTCCTAACGGTGACTGCAATGGTTTCTAGGTCGTTATAAGCCCCCTTCTTCAGGCCAAATGAACAGGTAAAACAGTATGCGCATTTGACAACTGCCAAGAAGGAACAGTCTAAATGGCATTGCAATACAGCAACTCAAATGATCTTCATTTGATTCATTGGAATTTTCCCCATAATTTTCCAATAATTAATAAGGATTAAATCCAATGATGTACCCCTGACCACTGCCAAGAACGAACTGCCTATAAATGGTATTGCAATACTAACTCAAATTACCTTCATTTGATCTTTTGGAATTTCTCCCATAATTTTCCAATAATTAATAGGGATTAAATCCAATGATGCGCCCTTGACCACTGTCAAGATTGAACGGCCTAAATGGCACTGTAATACAGCAACTCAAATTATCTTCATTTGATTCATTGGAATTTTCCTCATAATTCTCCAATAATTAATAGGGATTAAATTCAATGATGCCCCTTGACCAATGTCAAGAACGAATGGCCTAAATGGTATTGTAGTACAGCAACTTAAATGGTCTTGATTTGATTCATTGGAATTTCTCCCTTCTCCAATAATTAATAGTGCTTAAATCCAATGATACGCCCACTGCCAAGAGCGAAATTTACATCCCTATTGGATGTAAAAAAAATCTTCTCTTAGCGAAAATTCGAACACCGATTTGTAGCTTGCCGAATCACTCAAGACAAAACTGAGTAATTAAGTGCCCAAAATATATTTAAATTTACTTTGCCGCAAGTATAAAAATAAGCAAATTCCATATGTGTGATTTTTACAGTTTATTGCTTTTTACGACTTTTCTTTTTCGAAATATCAATTCTGTTGGATCAAAATTGGGGAATTTCTATTTTTTTTTAAACATCAATAAACAATAAAAATAATTTCAAGAATTGTTTAAAATTAATTCTGTTAAAAGTAATAAAGAATAATGTTATTACTATTACTTTCCTTATATACATAATGTATAAGGAAAGTATTGTGACGAGGTCGAGAATTCGAATTCGAGTTTTCGACGGGAAAGCACGTTTCAAGCATCTCTAATCATGAATCGAAGATTTTTGAGGGGATGTTTGTGTGCATATGTGTGTGTGTGTGTGCGTCAGTGAGTCTGTGGAGACGGTATGTAACAAACGAATGGAGCGATTTGAATGACATTTGGTACAAAAATCACAATCCGTGAATACTGGAAGCTTATTGTTTTTAAACACAATAGAATATTCAGAATCCCCTAAATATCCCAGTGAAATTTTGAAAAAATCATCAAAAAATCAAAACCTTTAATAAAGTTTCGCAAATAAACATTTCTTATGTAATTTTTCCTTAAAAAACGATTGACTAAACTTTAGAAGGCTAGCATGAACCGTTCTCGAGATATTGCACATTTTTCAAATAAATTTATCAAAAAACCCCATAAATTAAAAAAAAAATATTAACTATTTGAGAAACATGTTCACTCTTCATATGGTAATATCATGCGACAAATTTAGTGACATCATTCTCGTGGATCTAGCTCGATCAATTCATGAGAAAAGATACTTTGAGTAATATTTTGTATTTGAACGCCAATAATCATTTATCTGCTATAAGAATAAATGATTTCTCCGTCCGGCGAGATCTTGGCGACGAATTTGGCGAAATGTCGCCAACTTGGCGACTTTTTAAATGTTGCCAAATTAGTGAAAATCTCGCTAAATGAATAAAAATGACGCTAAATCAATGAAAATGAAGACTACTTGGCGAAAATTTAATATCTTGGAAAGAATATATCTACTATACGAATAACCTTTTTTTTTACTGTAAAAGTAGTAAATTCATTGCATTATATAAGGGAAGTCTTGTGCTGCCCACATAAGATTATTATTATTATTATTATTATTATTATTATTATTATTATAAATTTTCTGGAAAACTTTATTGCCCAATTTTTAATTTTACCTCTTCAGCACTAAATGGCTGGTAAACTCTGCTAAATGGAATGACTATTTGCAAAAATATATAATGTATGTTTGTAATGGTGCATTTCTGTTAATTAATCAACTCTGCAAAAAAATAATTTATTCTAACTATCGATATGTATATATTGCATGGCAATTTAATAATTCCTTTTTTTTAAATGCCTGATTTTTTATGTTGCCACTTGGCATGCTGCCGGTTTCTTTTGGCGCCCTCCGGTTTTCTGGTGGGCGCGCTCGGTGTTGCTGAGGCGACTGGCGGTGCGATTTTGGGGCTCTCGGCAGTGATCCGGCCGGGTGGCTCGCTCGTGGTCGTCGAGCTGGAATTTGGCCGAGTGTCCTAGGTGCGCTATCGCGACGATTGATGATCTTTGTCCGTATATCTTCGGGTGGGGCGGTTTTATCTTTTGAGTTATGTTGCCACTTGTTGTAATAGGCCTGATTATTATCTATATAATAATTGTCTAACGTATTATGTTTTTCCAGAATCTCCAGAAGCCCCTTGGTATTCGAGAAAGTTGAATCTTTGCACACTTATAGTACCTACTACGGGACAGAACCTAATGGAGTCAGATTTTTTTTTATCTCCCCCCTGTCCCGAGGTAGGGTAAAAAGAGGAGTCTTAGAAAAGTATTTCCAGACATTTCAGACCCCCCGCTACCGGTGACATAAAAAATTGAATCTTTGCACACTTATATTATCGACCACGGAACAGAACCTTCGAATTATTCAAATTATAAAATGTTCATATTGAAACAATGACAATTTCCAAAACAATGATGGTAATATGCAGTATAAAGAAAGGAGGATTCATAATTTCAATTAAGCTATGAATGTTAATGACATTAAAATAATTTTCATCAACGCAGACAAGCCGAATGCAGCTATAGATGTCACAAAGTTGTTGCCAACGTGCAAAATATAAACTTTTAAAGAAGTATTTAAGAATAATTTAGGTGGTAAATATGAAGTGATAACATCTTTTTACAGTTTAATAATAATTGTAATACTAATAAAATTAAACACTATAGAATATGAATAAGTGAGAAAGTTGAGGAGATTCACTAAACAAATGTTTCTTTCATATAATATATCTACACGTAAAATTCCATAGCTATACGATTCGCTCGTTATCGTATTCACACCTCAGATACACATACAGACACATGGCATTAGAACTCCTATGAATGAAACGCTTGACAATACCATAATGCTTTGAGAATTATATCTAGATGCCGTTAGTGTTAGTAAAGTAGCTGCTGTTGTTAGTTGATACAACAGAAAGGCGTAGCATTTAGTACACGTGTTTATGATTATTTTAAATATTAAGAGTTCCCTAATTATGAGTATAATTAACCAGTATTTTTTCATAGTTGTAAGATAGAGTACAGAATATAGAGATAAAAATTAATTGAAAGGTAAAATAATCCTGCTGAATACGTAGGAATATTACTTATTGTTTCTGTTCTACTTGCAATGCGCTAATATATATATATATATATATATATATCCTATATATCCTATGAAAACGACAATCCACAGATCATAATAAAGGTGAAATGAGTATAGGCGCGATTTGCTGCTCTCAACACTCATCCCAAATTATTACACCATAAGGAAACACTAAAATACAAGTAAAAACAGAATAATATAAAAAGGAGTGCAAACGGGGTATCAGTAAAGTCTTTTAGGATTGTGAACCCTATTCCTGGTTAAAGCGTGCTTTTATTCCTAGGAAACACTCCCAGAAACTCTGATTGCCAGAAGCAGTTCCAAACGGTGTGTAAGGAAAAACAGAATCCCAAAGGATCTATTATCCCTCTTTCCTGTACCCTTGTTGGTTCGTTCTTTTTACGTTCTCATTTGGACCTTTTGGATTTGAAGTTCCTTTGGGATTCTGTTTTTCCTTACACACGGTTTGGAACTGCTTCGGGCGATCAGAGTTTCTGGGAGTGTTTCCTAGGAATGAAAGCACGCTTTAACCAGGAATAGGGGTCACAATCCCCCTATACTTTACTGATACCCCGTCTGCACTCCTTTTTATATTACTCAGTTTTTACTTGTATTTTAATGTTTCCTTATGGTGCAATATATATATATATATATATATATATATATATATATATATATATATAATATATATATATATATATATATATATATATATATATATATATATATAATATATATATATATATATATATATATATATATATATATATATATCCGAGTGAAAAGGAAGAAACGTCAAAACTTTGAAACGGGAGATCCAAATGCGTTGCATATAATGGCAGGGGAGGGTGGCGACTCCCCTTCCCGTTTAAAGCAGCTTTTACAGCCCGGGCAACGCTCACGGAACCAATACAATACAATGGACAGTCCCGTACATGTGCATAGACAAAGGCACCCGTATACACGAAGAGCAAGAACAACATCGACGCAGAAGGAATGGACGCAAAATGAAAAACGATCCAAGTACCAGAGCCTATATATCAACACTTACGCATGCGTGCCAACACACCAGTATCGCATAAATCATAAAATTCCAACCAATTCCCGATGGAAACGGTTAAAGTTTTCTTTATTACCGAAAAAGGAATTATAGCATGCCCGCAAGAAATAAATAGGATAGTGTTTTTTTAAAGCTTCGGTTACGATTTTTTGATTACATTTATTGCAATCCCTTTCGAAAGTGTTATAAGCCAGATTTCTCTTGAAATGGCCGACAAGGATGTTTCTGAAGACATTCTTAGTAAGGTTTGTCCTCCAATCTATAAGATGGCCAATCTTGATTCTGTAAAAATCGCGTTTGTCGTATAAAGTTGTATAAGCACCATATCGTTGATGTCTATTTATTGATATGTCCAAAAAATTAACTGCACCATTCTCGTCAACTTGGTTTTCGATCAGTTCCAATTCTCCTGGATAAAAGGTGAAATCGAAGTTAGTTGTGTCCTCAAAGTTTTGACGTTTCTTCCTTTTCACTCGGATATTTTCTACTCTGGAGATGTGAGCAGCTTTGCGCCTGTCCCTGAGTGGTATTTTGATTTCTGTCGTCGCTTAGAGTAAGTGATAATTTCGAATTTGAAACTCACTTGTTGTTCTTAATGTTATATATATATATATATATATATATATAATATATATATATATATATATATATATATAATCCAAGAAAAAGAAGATTTAAAGGAACTTGGGATAACCAAATGCTTTGCATTTAATGGTTGGGGAGGATTGCGACTCCCCCTCCCGTTTAAAGCTGCTTTTCCAGCCTAGGCAAACGCTCACGGTACCAATGCAAAGCAAAGGTTGGTCCCCAATGCGTGCTAATACGAAGGCACCCGGATACGGAAGAACAAGACCAACCAAACAGAAGGAAACTGGACCAAAAGTGAATCCTGCCCAACTCGCTTACATATATATGTTCATTTTACGCATGCGTGCAATCTTAGCAGGTACGCATAAACTTTATTTACTTGCAAATTGAAATAAACTGTCAAAATCTACATGATCCTTGAAAATCGATCTATAGCAATCCTTTAAGAAATATATAGGATAATGTTTATATAAAGCCTCTGTTATGATTTTAATATTGCTATTATTGCAATCTTTTTTAAACGTGTTGTAAATTTGATTTCTCTTGAATTGTCCGAGTATGATATTTCTGAAAGTATTTTTGGTAAGATTTGTTTTCCAATCGATGAGATGATTTATCTTCATTTTATATAATTCTCTTTTGTCGTATAACCGAAGATAAATCATCTCATCGATTGGAAAACAAATCTTACCAAAAATACTTTCAGAAATATCATACTCGGACAATTCAAGAGAAATCAAATTTACAACACGTTTAAAAAAGATTGCAATAATAGCAATATTAAAATCATAACAGAGGCTTTATATAAACATTATCCTATATATTTCTTAAAGGATTGCTATAGATCGATTTTCAAGGATCATGTAGATTTTGACAGTTTATTTCAATTTGCAAGTAAATAAAGTTTATGCGTACCTGCTAAGATTGCACGCATGCGTAAAATGAACATATATATGTAAGCGAGTTGGGCAGGATTCACTTTTGGTCTAGTTTCCTTCTGTTTGGTTGGTCTTGTTCTTCCGTATCCGGGTGCCTTCGTATTAGCACGCATTGGGGACCAACCTTTGCTTTGCATTGGTACCGTGAGCGTTTGCCTAGGCTGGAAAAGCAGCTTTAAACGGGAGGGGGAGTCGCAATCCTCCCCAACCATTAAATGCAAAGCATTTGGTTATCCCAAGTTCCTTTAAATCTTCTTTTTCTTGGATTACATTCTGCTTCGGAGTATAGAGCGGCTTGGCGCCTTTTCCTGAGTAGTGCCTTTGATTTTTGTGGATATGCATAGGAATTCTTTTTGAATTTGTTTACTGGATTTTATATGATATATATATATATATATATATATATATATATATATATATATATATATATATATATATATATATATATATATATAATATTTATAATATATATATATATATGTATATTGTTTTTTAATTGACAGTTTAAATGCATAGTTTAGGACTTTCGCCATAGAAATACATACAATGCAGGACCACTTATCTTACTACAGCTCCACCTAAATTATTGTCTCAAACGATATCGGCGTTTTCTTAAGATGAAGTTTTAACTCATTACTTTTACCGCCATGCACAGACAGATAAGTCAAATGCATTCACTGGTGTCACTAAGCTGTTGCCAATGTTAAAAAAGGAAACTTTTAAAGAAAGTAAAAATTAATTTGGATGTATAGGAAAAACATAAGTTCCCCACTTGCGATTTTTCTTCCTTTCGGAAGATGGCGAAGCACACTCTTCAGTTTTTCTCCTCTAATATGGATTCAGTGCCAAGTCGTTCTATAAACATTGGACAGCGGCCAAGAAGTTGAAGAAGCTTTTAGCGCGTTATTTGTTTTCCTGAAGAAGTTAAAAATATTTATAGTACTCGTGGTCTAATATGCGGAACGCCTCCGGAATGTCTTCGAAACATTCATGGGGGACATCTCAGGGTTAAGCGAATACGACAAGTTTAAAATGAATACTTAATTTGAAGTCAAAATGAGTTTGTTCATGCAGTGCAGATAGTCGAATGGAATTAATAAGAGGCTGGGAATTGATTTTTTGCTATTTCTATGAATTTAAAAAGATTCATTTTTTAACTAGACGCGTTATCCCATATTTTCGTTCTAGTGAAAAAAAAAGAAATTGACGTGGGCTGCATATAACATTCCCTACAAAAAGTGATTACTTCGCTCCTTTCATATAAAAAAAATCTGATGTGGGCAGCACATGACTTTCCTTATATAATGCAATGAATTTACTACTTTTGCAGTAAAAGAAAATAGGTTATTCTTATAGTGGATACTCATATTCTTTCCAAGATATTGACATTTCATCAATAAGTTGTCGTTTTCATTGATTTAGCGTCATTTTTATCCATTTCGTGAGATTTTCGTTAATTTGGCAACATTTAAAAAAGTCGCCAAGTTGGCGACATTCCGCCAAACTCGTCGCTAAAATCTTGCCAAGCGTTATGGACGGAGAAATAAGTTCTCCTTATAGCAGATTGCCGTTCAAATCCAAAAGTATTACTCAAAGTATCTTTTCTCGTGAATGGAACGAACTAGATCCACGAGAATGACGTCACCAAATTTATTGCTTGATATTACATATGAAAAGTGAACATGTTTCTCAACAGTTAATATTTTTTTTTAATTTATGTGATTTTTTTTATAAATTTATTTAAAAAATATGCTATATCTCGAGAACAGTTCATGCTAGCGTTCTAAAATTCATGTCAATCGTTTCCTAAGGAAAAATTACATTAGAAATGTCTATTTGCGTAACTTTATTAAAGGTTTTGATTTTTTGAATTTTTCAAAATTTCACTCGAAAATTTAGGGGGTTTCTAAACATTCAATTGTGTTTAAAAACAATAGGTTTCCAGTATTCACGGGTTGATTGAATGAAGACCCTGACCACACGACCAACCCGAAGGTTTATGGTAGCTTAATGTGTGGCCGGGAGTATTCACGGGTTGTAATTTTTGTACCAAATTTCATTCGAATCGCTCCATTTGTTAGTGAGATATCGCCTCCACAGACTCAATGACACACACACACATACATATATATTTTCACACACACACACACACACACACATACACACACAGGCATCACCTCAAAAATGTTCGATTCGTGTTCAGGGATGTTTGAAACGTGCTCTCCCGTCGAAAACTGGAATTCGAATTTTCAACCCCGTCACAATACACAAAGTTTTTCGGATTGAATTAACATCATATAAATCGAAATTTGGAAATTTTGGCAATTTATTAATCCTAACAGAATGATTTATTCATTGTGGAGTATTTGGTTATCCAGTATTTGGTTATTTGGTAAATGTCAAGTTGACGATATTTTGTTAATTTATCGACAAGCATTACAGACAGACAGACAGACAAACTAATAAATTACATTTGACGAATTGTTTGATGTCAAAATTCAAAACTATTGTGAAACAGTGTCTCGTGAATAAAACCTACCAGAATGATGCTAACACCGTTGTCACATAATATTGTACATGGAATGGAAACATATTACGGTAGTTAGCACTGTTTTAATTTCATGTATTTTTTAAAATTTATTTGAAAAACGTACAATATAAAGAACGGTTCATGCTATTATCCCAAAGTTTATGTTATTCATTTTCTAATAAAAAATTAAATAAAAAATAATATTTTATGTAACAATATTAAAGGTTCTAATTTTTTATGATTTTTTTCAAAATTTCATTCGAAAGTTTGGAGCTGGTTTCCAAATATTCTATTGCTTATAAAATCAATAGACTTCCAGTATTCACTGATTCTATTAATCGATTTTTTTTTGTTTGAAACGTTTCATCCGTTCGTTAGATATTGCATTCACTGACTCAAGGACGCACACACTAATATACATACACACACACTAATACACATACACACACTAATATACATGCACATGCTACATACATTAATATACATGCATACACACATACAGATATCACTTAAAAAGCATTCGATTCAATTTCAGGAATGTTTGAAACAAGCTCTATCGTCGAAAACACTAAGTAGAATTTGAGTTTTCAACCTCGTCATAATACTTTCCCTATACATTATATCAGTGTTTTTCAAATTTATTTTCTTACGAGACCCTTTCGAAATTTAATTTGATGGTAGAACCTCAAAATAAGAAATATCCCCATTTGTCCAAATTATGCATCAAAAGTTTACACGTTTTTAAATTTCCGGCCGTCCAAATAGTTGCTCTTAGTCCTCTGGACGAGTCGGACGGTCTGGGTCTTCAACGTTTTTAAATTTAAGACAATTTGCATGAAACTATCACGTCGCGGAATCCCAAGGGTTCCGAAAACCTTGAAAAGTCCACCTTCAAAAACGATGATTATTCTAGGTATGTCTGAAAAGTAACATTTATTGCTCCCACAAACCGAAAATGTCAAGCAAATTTCCTTAAAATGTCACAAATTTTGCATTTTTAAAATGACAAATATTCCTTCCTTTCAAATAATCTTCAATTTTCGTCACTGATTGTTGTACTATATAAGTATTGAACAACATACGGATCCTACACATATCACATATATTTACTCCAAAATCTCGCTTATAAACGTTTTATTCAAATAATAAATTATATATGTGGGTGGAACATTTCTTACACTCATTGCAAACAATCTGTGTGCAGTACAAAAAGGTCTTAAATACATGTATTTTTATAGTATTACTTTAAAACCAAAATGTACATAAAACATGATTTAAATAATGGGAAACAAATGTATCTAATCTGTCTTCATGAACAATATCGCGGTTTAAAAACAATCGTCTTTCTCTCCGCTTTTGCAGGAGTTGCAAAAATAGTGTACCAGAACTGGCGATAAAACGACGTTTGGCGTGTGATGTGAGAGAAGCTTTCTGAATTGGTATACCTTTGGGCTTATCGCGCCCCCCCCCCCCTCCATTTCTATCTGGCGACATTACTGCTCATTCGTACTTACATGCAAAATCTTCGTCTAAATTCCAATTGACAATAAATTTATATCCCGTGAAATAAATACCTATTGGATAATTCTTTGACGTCAAAATACAAAGCTATTATCAAAAGTACCTTCTCTCATGAATGGAACAAACTAGATCCACGAGGTTGGTGTTGACTGGTGGTCATAACTGGTGTTAACTGATGGTGTTAGCTAATGGTGTCATAATATTTCATATGAAAAATTAACCTACTGTTTTCTAACTTTATTAATTTCATGTAATTTTTTTGATAAATTTATTTGAAAAACATGCAATATTTTGAGAACTGGTTATGCTAGCCCTCAAAAGTTTACGTCGTTCGATTTCAAAGGGAAAATTACGTATGAAATGATTATTTATTAAAAGTATTGAAAATTCTGATTTTTTAATAATTTTTTTTTTCAAAATTTCATACTTTTCGTGCATTTTAAACCTTCCTTAATTTTATATTAAGATATAAAAAATTGATGCTGCATTTAACGTTTATATTTTACCAGCGCCTTCCCAGTAAAGATCGTCACATGTGTGACAGTGATGTTGTAGTCACGTGACACCTGGGTCACAATGTGACATCATATTTGTGACTTCTATGCAACGTTACGTATTAGTAACTTTGTAACTTCATTGCGACTATATTCTGCGACGTTTCCACAATTTAATTAACACGTAATAACGTGGCGACATTACAATGGCAATTACAATGTGACGTCACAAACAAGTTAATATGCGACGTCACAAACAAGTTAATATGCGACATCACAAACGGCCATGAAAATGACCAAAATGACTTCGCTGTGACCTCAATATGACATTGCGACGTCCTGTGACGCCCCAAAGTCACAGTGTGACGTAAATCTTACGTAACTCTGAAAAAAAAATGCTGTTAGGGCGGTTCCAAAATATATCATAGACTACTAAAAACAATCATAAACCCAACTGTTGGATAGTAAAAATTTCTCTAACCGAGCCATGTCGTAGATTTTTTGAATGAACCTAGCATTTCTTCATCCATCCTTTTCCGGAGTTTTTCTACCTGCTGAGGCCACTCCCACCGTCACCCCCGGTAGAAAAGGCCGAACTACTTTCCCCCCCTGTACCTCGTGACGTATTAGCTGTAGGCCCAATTCTGGCCTTCGAATTCGAATTCCTCCGTCTCAACTTTTCTGGAAAGTTCTCCCCTAGTAGAGTAGCCCACACAAAGAAGTATCGTATGTGCAGTGCAGTACGTGGGCTCGCGCGTGTGGATGCATAACGGTCTTTTTATCGTATTTTTGAATGTCTTATATGTTAGTTCATCATTTAATAAACATTTTGACCAGCATACCTTCGACTACATACCTTATAACATTGGATTACTAATTACCTTATTACCGTAATGAGAAAAACGAAAAATGCTATTTAGAAGTAAGTGCTTACCATTTTTAGCTTATTATCATGTCATTTAAAATTATATAGAATTTTAAATATATGGCAATCAAATTATTGCTATTCAATTAACGCTAACTGGATTCTAAATTGTTTTGTTGCTAATTATAACGTCAACAAACCTTTTAGAGTTTTCTTAGTTTGTTTTAAAATTTTATTGTTGTCATATTAATTAAGAACTGCCCAGGTACTTGTAAAATTAAGCTTTGCTAAGTAATTGTAAAGTATTTAAAATCATTCAATGTTTAAAATGTATATTTTATCAAGTTAGCTTGTGTCATTATACAGCTATTATACATGTGTCATTATACATAAATTATACAGTCTCCTGCAAATATTTTAAAATTACTTTAATAATGTTGTTAGTTGTGTAATATTTTATAATAGACTAGCAGCATGTCCGTTCTTCATACTGACCATATAATACAAGAAACCTAAAATTCAGAATTTGATGTGAAGTTTTAATATTTAGAGTCTCAATTTTTGAAATTTTATAATAATTCTAATGAAATGAAAATGGGTGATCTCTACCGTGCTGAGATAATAAACAGACAGATAGATGTACAACATACAATTTTATGTATACTGTTAATAGCAGATATACCCGACATTGCCCATGATTTAATATATGTGCAAATTCCTGCAGTATTCTAAATGACATTCTTACTCAAAACATTCTATTAAAATATTTCATTTAATTCTCCTTTCTGTGTTTTCTATACAAAATTATCTTCAAGCAGATCTGAATAAAACATTCTCGTTTGAAAACAAATTATAAAATATATATGAAATTGGATCAATATAAACTAAAATAAAAGCGCTAAAATTGTATAAAAATGGTTATAAAATTTTGTTTTATATTGATTTCTTTATTATTTAAATCTTAAAAAATTTAATAATCGTCTGCCTAATAAACACATTTGATTTAATTGCGTTGCTAAGCATCATGATATAATTTTCTTAATAAATTTGTGGAAAATATATCATCTGCATAATTCTATTTTTATGGAAGGTTTAATTGTGGGATTTTTATTCATATCTCGACAATCCCTGGTCCTAGAAACTCGAAACATGGACTAAATTTTAAGTAGGGCTATTTCAAAGCTACCCGCAGAATGTTCATGAAATTCGATGCAGCAGTTCTACCGTGATGATGAGATAGATAAACACACAGACAGATACATGTATTTTCAATTTTATTTATATAGATAAAAAAATGTCATTCTCTTTTTAAGATATTGTCAATAGTAAGAAATCGTAGCAATAAAAATGCTACACTAAAGTTATGAAAGTAAAATAATGTTAAATGGAATATTTCACACATCAAATAACATATTTTAACTGTTTGATAAGTAAGTAATTGCATATAAAAGATATAGTATCTTAATATATTGCACGTATATTTTTTATTATTTGTTATGGCATGCTGAAATTTTAGAAGAATAGGTTAGGAAGTCATTTGTGTTTAGGTTGGGCACATTTTATTTTTTATGTAGCGAGTTATTATGTTATTGAAAATTGTTAAAATAACTTGGAAAAAAGCAAAGTAACTAACTTACAATTTCAAGTTACCATTGTATATTTCATTATATTATAGTTAATGTTATTTTAATAATACAAAGCTAATTTAATCTTTCTTACATTTTCACTTCAATGGAATTGTAAATGAAATATTAATACCAAAAAGTTTTATTATACAGCTTTATTAAATTTTCAAAGCCCCTGAGGTATTTCAAACTCTATAATTAAGCAAAATTGTTTACAATTTGTTAATGTCTGGTAGTAAAAAAGGGAATATAAGATGTGCTATATTAGAAAACCTGAACTTCTACAATTTATAGTGCATAGGTTAATGAATGACATTCAACTAGTATTTTATCTTAATTCTAAATCATTTTACAATTTATAACAACAAAAAATGAATAAAATAAAATGAAATAAAAATCAATAAACACGTAAGCATATTAAAAGTTAAATTCTGAGTTTCTTTTTAATGATTATCTTATGATATTTAAAGATATAGTATTCAGTAATCATTTTAGTTTCTGCATACTTTATCTGTAAGCACGCATACTTTAGCTGAATGTACTGAAGAATTATTCAAATAAAATGCCTGATTAAGCAATAAATATACAGGGTTCTTTTTCAAACTTTTATTAAAACACTAACTGAATAGAATCCTTTCATCTTTGCTCCTACAGTGAATGAGTCATTATAAATATTTTATTTTAAGGAAATGTACAGCAATATTAATATTTTAAATCACCCATTTTAATGAACATTATCGAACATACTTCCAAATTTCATGAATATTATTTGATTTACTGATAAATTATGATTCCTTTACATCGAACAGAGAATTAAAAGGGAAACAAATAGCAAAAGCTTCGATCGCGATCTGGAAGACCTACTCGCAGTGGGCCTACAAGCCAAGACGTCAAAAATTAGTGCTCCGGCCTCTGCTTTCGGAGGTGACGCTCCCACGCACGGGAAATTAACCACGCCTAGAAATTCGCTGTGAGTTTCGGCGTAGTATCTATCAGTCTGTATTTTTTTAGTTTGCATTTTAAATCCAGGTATATTTCCAGTTATGCATAAATGTTCGTAAACTTTATTTTCCAATGTTTGTTTCAGGCGTTTTTTGTAATGATGCAGAAGTGCTTGAAACACGTATTTTTGCCGAAATCTTCATTTCAAACTTTTCGCGCATCGTCTCTATGAAGGAAGTAGAATTTTCTAAATGATTTAAATTTTTTTTGTAAGTCAAACAAACATTTTCCAACAAAACAGTAGAGTTATCTTACCATGTGACTGGCGTGCCTTCGTCCTTTGCTGTTAGGCATGCAAATTCGTAAGTTTTATTTATTTCCATCAGAAACTCAAAAGGAGGTCTAGCGGAGGGCTCAACGTCTTCCTCGTCGTCATCATCATCAGCTTCTTCGTGTTCTGTAAAACAATAGGGCAAGGTTGTAAAATACAAAAATCTAATGTGGGCAGCACATGATTTTCCTCATATAATGCAAAAAATTTACTTCTTTAACGGTGAAAAGGGGATGAAAAAATCCACGGAACAGTGTTTGTAACGTTAAATTGTACATTTAGCTCTTTTCCGGATGACTACATGTAAAATTATTTCGTACCCAAGTAACTTATATTTTACGCAATTCTAGCAATTATGCCTATTGAAAGCATCCTCAATAAGCAATATACTCCATATATTTAAATATTTTAATAATGAATTCATCAATTAGGTGTCATTTTCATTAATTTGGCTTCATTTTATTGCATCTTTGACGATATTTTTATCAACGTGAGGCTAAATATCGCCAAGTTAGCGATATTTAGAAGAGCATTTCTTAAATAATAAAAGGTAGACCCATCATATGACGGAATTAAAAATTTGCAAAACATTGCATCCCATTTTGAATAATTTCTATCAATTTGGTGACATTTTTATCAATTTGATAACATGTTTATCAATTTGGCAACAGTTTCGTCAATTTGGCAATATTGAAAAAAGTCGCCAAGTTGGCGATATTCCGCCAAAATTCGTCGCCAGAATTTCGCCAAATGTCACAGATGAAGAAATAGATTATTCTTATGGTAGAGTCTTATATTCTTTCTAAATTATTGAATTTTAATTAATTAGTTGTCATTTTCATTGAATTAGCGTTATTCTTATCAATTTGGCGAAATTTTTATCAATTTTGCGACATTTTAATCAATTTAGTGACATTTAAAAAACTCGTCATATTGGCGATATTCTGCCAAATTCGTCGCCAAAATTTTGTGAAGCATTATGGTCAGATAAATAGGTTATTCTTATAGTAGACTAGCAGCATACCCGTTCTTCGTTCTTATAATATAAATAAACTTAGAATTCACAATCATGTGCAAATTCCTATAGTATACTAAATGACAATTTTATTCAAAATATTCTGTTAAAATATTTAATACAATGCTCCTAAAACGAAGTTTAAGAATCTCTGTTCTCGCTATATGAAATTATCTTCAAGGGCAGATATGAAGAATAAAACAGCCTGGCCTCTTTTGTAAGTAAATGTAAAAACAAAAAGGAATTGAATCAATATATGCAAAATAAAAGCATTAAAATTGTATGGGACCCGTACTACTTATATACGCGAATATTAGAAGATATTACCTGTATTAGTACATTACATGTAGTTGTACATTACATGTAAATTGAAAATATCAATAAATCCGTAATTGACTACAATATATGTCAGAATGAAAGCACTAAAATTATATGGGAGTATATATATCCCCGTACTACTTATATTGTCGCAGATTAGAAAATATGCCAGTGTGTTAGTAGAAGATTACCCGTATTACAATATGAGTCTCAAAAATCTTTGCCGAAATAAAACAGATGACGTTTTAAATTGAAAATATCAATAATCCCCGTAATCATTTATACCAAAAGGTCGTAATTGATTCCAATATATGCCAATATATATCAAAATACATGCCAATATACCTGTACTACTTATATTCTCGTAGATTAGAAGATATATCAGTGCATTTGTACAACGTTAGAAGATATACCAGATTACTCGTACAACGTACAATATATGAGTTTAAACAATTTTTGTCATAATAAAACAACATAATAACTTGAAAATATCAATAATCCCTGAATCAATAATCCCCGAAAATAACAATAATAATGATGTTTAAACCTGAAGACAGTAATTGATATTATCCAGTCAAAAATGCAATGTCAATGAAATTTATTTTATATACATATCTTTATTATTCAAATCGGAAAAGATTTAATAAAAATCGTATACCGCATAACACATTGGATTTACATCCATTGCTAAACGACATGGTATCATTTGCTTCAAATAAATCGATGGAAATCATATCGTCTGAATAATGCGATCTCCATGGAAGGTTTGGCGACATTTTCGTCTATTTATCGATAATTTAAAAAATCGCCAAATGTATCGCCAAGTGGGACTGTAAAACTGATAGTCCCATTTTGCGACAAATTGACGAAACATCATCACGATACTATTCCCTAACAAAACACAATTAATTTTATTTATTAAGCGCAATTTTATCAATTTCATGATATTTTTATAGATTTACAAACATTTTTATCAATTTGGTGAAATTTTAAAAATTCTCTAAATATGTTACTAAGTAGGATGGATGGACTGACTGCTATCGAATATGCTATCGACATATGCTATCGAAACATCATTTCAGTACTCTCTTCTAAAAAAACGAATTTAATTTCATTGATTTGCTTTGTTTTTATCAATTTGGCGCCGACGTTTCCGTCAATTTGGCAAAGTTTAAGAAAAGTTGCCAAGTCAGCGATATTCCGCCAAATTAATAACTCTGAATTTGCAAATCTGAAGAATAAAACATCCTGATCCCGTTTGAATATACTAAATGCAAACACTAAAACTGTATTAGAAGATAAACCCGTTCTACTACTCTTTTTCTGTTTCATCAATTGGATAAATGAATTTATTGGTAAACACAATATATGAGTTTATTAGCTAAATACAATATAAAAGCTTAAAAACTCTTTGTCAAAATAATTGAAAGTGATGTACGTAGTCCGCAATTAATATAATTAAAAGTAAAATCAAACTGTTCTTTTCTAAAATATATTTTTATATCCATTTATTTTATTATTCAAATAGAAAAAATAATAATTAAAATTAGCAGACGGATTTAATTTAATTGCCTTTCTGAGCAACATGATATAAGATAGAATCTTCCTCATAAAATGCATTAAATAACCATTTTGATTTCTTTATACTTTTCATTGTTGAGTAAATGCTTGTGAAAAATAAACCATGGAGATAGATTTTCCATTTAAATTCATGTTTCAAACAATTCATGCTTTCAGAAAGTGACTAATTTGCGCAAAAATCCTCCATCAAACTCAGAAATAAAGTTTTAATTCACGTTGACGGTTTAAACAAACGATTTTCATCCTTTCCGTTTGGATAAACCACGGAGTTATGTTAGAAATAAATGATCTCCTCGCTGCGAAAGACAGACAAACCCATAAACACTGACTCTCGCCTTTCCGCAGAAGAGGAATGTGTTTACTTCGAGAAATCTGCGCGCGCATCAAAGAGACTATACCGGTACACTTACGAACTGAAGTTCTGTTCTGTGTTGTGGATGTTTTCGAATGATGTCGCAGCAAAATGCTTGTTCCTTAATTTTCCTATGTAATTTTTAAATGCAGAATCTAATTAAATAATTTGTTTTTTCTTCCAATCAAAAGAAATCATTCCTGATATCAAGATGGTAACGAAACACAATAAAATTATATTTCGTTTAAGACTTTAGGGGAAAAGACGACAATTTGCCCTACGCCATCGCTGAGAAAGGTAAGCATTTTACCTATTTATAATTATGCTGTTTATAAAGAAAATTGATAATAACATATGTTTCTCATTGGCGAGTCAGAGTGCCATTACCTCTGCACAACCGAGCTACTATATTTTTATCAGATTATGAGACTGAAGTTGTTGCCTGTCTCGCTGGAGAAATTGGTACTAACAAAATAAAATAGCAGCATTTTCATGAACAATAAAATTATTATTTGAAAAAGGGCATAAAAATAAGTAACTGAAAAGAAAATTGATATACAAATATATCACTGTTATTTTTTTCGTTCCCCATTGACTTCGTAAAAAACTTCCAAACCGAAAGTGATTTTTTTACGGAATAAGATTAAAAGGAAATATCGCACTGCAAATAAACAAAAAAAAAAAAAAAGGAAAATATTTCTCAAGGAAACTAAAAATAAAATATAATGGCATCCATCAAGGAAAGTCACTTGATTGAAAAATTAAACCAAGGTAACTATTCCAATTGGAAGTTTAAAATGGAAATGACACTATTGAATAAAGAATTATCAGAAACGATAACAGAAGTGGCTCCGGACCCAATTACCGACGAATGGCAGAAAAAAGATAGAAAAGCCAGAGCGCTCATAAACTTATGTATTGAGGATTCGCAAATCGTTCACGTCAAGCATCTCACCTCGGCGCGCGATACATGGAATGCGCTTCGTGCAATACACGAAAGAGCTAATTTATCCAGCAAACTATACCTTTTACGAAAGTTGTACAGTATAAAGTTAGATGAAAGGGGAAACATGCAACAACATATAACCAAAATTCTGGAAACAGTGGATAAACTTAAAGCAATCGGGGAGGAAATAAATAATTCGCATATATCAGCACTATTTCTGTGTTCGCTACCCCCCAGTTACGAAACGCTGATAACGGCTTTGGAAGCGCGTCCGGAGGATGAACTAACGCCGGAATTCATTAGCAGCAAACTGATTGATGAATATAATAGACGTAGGGATCACCAAGAAATGCCGCAAAATATGGCAAAGGCTTTTCACGCGAATAAAAAAATTCTCTAACACCTACACTACAAAATGGACAACAAATACTGCTCACATTGCAAAATGAAGAACCACAACAAATCTGAATGTTGGCGTCTAAAGAATAAGACCAATGAGCCCGGCAGATATAAAGATTATAAAAATAAATTCAGACACAACTCATCACAGTTAGTGTATGAGGGAAACGACAGACCTGCCGCGAAATCACGAACACAAGAAAGATATTCAGACACTGTAGATAAAGTAGGATCGAAATTTAGAGACTTAGCGCTCATCACTAATCAAACTGAAGAAGACAGCTGGATCGTTGATAGTGATTCCTCATCCCACATAACAAATAATAAGAATTTATTCACTAAAATAAATAATGCAAACAAATCTGAAGTTATCGTTGCTAACGGTAAAACCTTAACCGCCTATGGGTCAGGCGAAGTAAAAATAAAAAGTCGAGCCTCGGATGGAGAGATAAGACAAGTAACGCTACAGGAAGTACTATTTGTGCCAGAACAGAAAGCTAATTTATTTTCCGTACGAAAAGCAACACAGCGTGGATGCAAAGTAACTTTTACTAAAGACAACTGTCAGTTATCTTACAATGATGAAATATTCTTAGAAGGAAAAATAAAAAATAACCTATATGAGCTAGACCTGCTCACACCACAAAACAAAAATGTTACATATATGGTAAATAACTGTAACAACCCCAATTGTGTTACATTATGGCACAGAAGAATGGGTCACAAAAACTTCGGCTCTATAAAGGAAATTAAATCGAAACAGTTAGCCGAAGGCATAAACATCAACGAATGTAAACATGAACTAAATTGCGAAACTTGCATAAAATCAAAACTCACCGACATGCCATACCCCAAATCTACTCAAAACAGGGGGACTCATATTCTACAACTTGTGCACAGCGACGTATGCGGACCAATGCAAACTCCCACTATAGGAGGAAAATCATACGTGCTCACATTTATTGATGATTTCTCCAGGTACACAATGACCTATCTCTTATCAAAAAAGAGTGAAGTTTTGTGTAAACTGAAGGAATACATCGCTTTTACGACAAACAAATTCGGAAAAAAACCAGAAATACTGAGAAGCGATAATGGCGGCGAATACGTCAGTAAAGAATACGAGGAATATCTAAGTGACAACGGCATACATCACCAGTTGACCGTGCCACACTGTCCATCCCAAAATGGCGTAGCGGAAAGAAAAAACAGGTCACTAATCGAGATGACACGAGCTATGTTGTCAGAAGCAAATTTAGGCAAAAAATTTTGGGGAGAGGCTATAAACACTGCCAATTACCTACAAAATAGACTTCCCACAAAGGCCAATACAAAAACACCGTACGAAATGTGGACTGGTATGAAACCAAATCTTCGTCATTTAAGAGTCTTTGGCTGTAAAGCATATTCCTACATCCATAAAAGCAAACGAGGAAAATTAGATGAAAAAGCCCAAGAAGGGATTTTTGTCGGATACGACGACAGATCAAAAGCTTACAGAATATATACAGAAGGAAAACACATAACACTTGCTAGAACAGTTAAATTCCTCGAAAAATCAATGCAAATTTCAGAATTAAGCTCAAAGGAATTATTCGAAGGAACAGATAGTGAAGTCGAAAAAACTAATGCTCAAACCGATGAAAAACCCGAAGAGAGTGAGATTGAGTTTGAGGCACCGTCAGATGATGAACAAATAAACTCTGATAACATAACCGCCAATCAACCTCGCAGATCCGAGAGATCGAACAAGGGAGTACCGCCCGATCGACTCATCTACTTAGCGCAACAAGCTAACACCGTCGAACCCAGAGACTATAATGAGGTACTAAAAATTAAGAGCCCACAAGAGAAACAAAATTGGCTAGACGCTATGGAAGAAGAAATGCAATCTTTGCAAGAAAATAACACATTCACATTAATGGACCCCCCGCATGGAAGAAAAATAGTAGGTTCAAAATGGACATATAAAATTAAACACGACTCTCAGGGAAAAATAGCTAAATACAAAGCTAGACTGGTAGCAAAAGGATTTTCACAAAAATACGGTGAAGATTATTACGAAACCTTCGCACCAGTGGTCTCACACAGCACAATTAGAGCATTCCTGGCAGGAGCAGCATTTAGAAAACATAACATACAACACATTGATATTAAAACTGCTTTCTTACACGGGGATTTAGACGAAACAGTTTACATACAACAGCCAGATGGCTACATCTCCCCGGGTAACGAAAACAAAGTATGGAAATTAAATAAAGCTATATATGGGTTGAAACAGGCCGCAAGAGCCTGGCATCTAAAAATAGGTGACTCTCTAAAACAACTAAAATTCGTGCAGAGTACTACTGATCCATGTTTATTCAAAAAGGGAAAAGGAAGAGAAACTATCTATATAATCGTATATGTGGATGATATTCTAATATCAGGATCAGAAGAACAAATTGACAAAACAACGAAAGAACTGGGCAGACAATATGAATTAAAAAATTTGGGTGAAGTTAATTATTACCTTGGAATTAGCATAAGGAAAAACCATGATGGAGATTATCTATTAAATCAAAAAAATAAGATTGAAGAAATTGTAAATACATTTAATTTGCAAGATTCAAAACCCTATAGTACACCAATGGAAACTGGATATTTGAGAAATGAAACAGAAGAAAACCTGCTTCCTAATAACACTAAATATCGCCAAGCTATTGGAGCTCTTCTATATATTGCCACGGTCACAAGACCAGACATCACAGCCGCAATAAACATTTTAAATCGGAGAAATGAGAAACCACGTCAAATGGATTGGAACGCAGTAAAGCGTCTAATAAGTTATCTAAATCATACAAAGGATCTAAATTTGGTAATAAAATCAACGACAAAACCAATTCTCACAACATACGCTGATGCCGACTGGGCAAGCGATAAAACGGATCGGAAATCCACGAGTGGTAATCTTTTCTTAATTGATGATTCTCCTATACACTGGTTAAGCAAAAAACAATCATGTGTTGCACTTTCCTCAGCAGAGGCGGAATATATATCCGCTGCTAACGCAGTTCAAGAAGTACTGTGGTTAATCAACCTACTCAAAGATCTCGATATGTTTCAACAGCTCCCGATTACTATTTTCGAAGATAACCAATCATGTATAAAAATGATTGAATCACCGAAGTACATGTCAAGAACCAAACATATTGACATCAGATTCCACGCCATAAGAGATTTTCAGGAATCGGGTGTAATCCAGTTGAGTTATCTTCCAACTAAGCTAATGACAGCGGACATGATGACAAAACCACTGCCAAAGCCTGAATTTCTGAAGCACAGATCCAAACTGCTACAGCCGTGATATGCAGCTCCAGAGATCAAGGGGGACTGTTAGAAATAAATGATCTCCTCGCTGCGAAAGACAGACAAACCCATAAACACTGACTCTCGCCTTTCCGCAGAAGAGGAATGTGTTTACTTCGAGAAATCTGCGCGCGCATCAAAGAGACTATACCGGTACACTTACGAACTGAAGTTCTGTTCTGTGTTGTGGATGTTTTCGAATGATGTCGCAGCAAAATGCTTGTTCCTTAATTTTCCTATGTAATTTTTAAATGCAGAATCTAATTAAATAATTTGTTTTTTCTTCCAATCAAAAGAAATCATTCCTGATATCAAGATGGTAACGAAACACAATAAAATTATATTTCGTTTAAGACTTTAGGGGAAAAGACGACAATTTGCCCTACGCCATCGCTGAGAAAGGTAAGCATTTTACCTATTTATAATTATGCTGTTTATAAAGAAAATTGATAATAACATATGTTTCTCATTGGCGAGTCAGAGTGCCATTACCTCTGCACAACCGAGCTACTATATTTTTATCAAGTTAGAGAGTAGAACACCTAGGAAAAAGTTCCGTTTTTCATTAATATCTCGACAACCCCTGGTCTTAGAAACCCGAAACTTAGAAAAATTTATGGGGGGCTATTTCAAGGCTACCCACAAAATGTCATTACATTCGGTTCAGCCGTTCTCTTGATGATGAGACAAACGAAAGTTTTGTTTTTTACTAATATCTCGAGAACCACTGGTCGTAGAAACTCGAATCATGGACTAAATTTTAAGTGGGGTTATTTCTAGGCTACCCCGAAAATTTCATAAAATTCGGTTCAGTCATATTCCTGTGATGATGGAACAAACAGACAGACAGACAGGTTTTCAATTTTATTTATATAGATAAACGACTAATAGCGCCCAAATACAAAACTATTACCCTAAGTATCTTCTCTTATAGTAGACTAGCAGCGTACCCGTTCTTCGTACGGAGTATATAATATAAAGAAACTTATAATTCGCAATCATGTGCAAATTCTGTTAAAATATTAAATGTATTGCTCCCAAAGAGAAGTTTAAGAATATATGTTCTCACTATGCAAAATTATCTTCACGGGCAGATCTGAAGAATAAAACATCCTGGCCCCTTTGATAAGCAAATTTACAAAAAAAAAAAGAATTGAATCAATATATGCAAAATGAAAGCATTAAAATTTTATAAGACCCGTACTACTTATATACGCGAATATTAGAAGATATAATCTGTATTAGTACATTAGAAGATTACCCGTATTACAATATGAGTCTCAAAAATATTTGCCAAAATAAAAGAGATGACGTAATAAATTGAAAATATCAATAATCTCCGTAATCTTTATACCAGAAGGTCGTAATTGATTCCAATATATGCCAATATATATAAAAACATATGGCAATATACCTGTACTACTTACATTCTCGTAGATTAGAAGATATACCCATGTATTTGCAAAAGATTACTCGTACAACGTACAATATATGAGTTTAAACAATTTTTGTCGTAATAAAATAATGGCATACTAACTTAAAAGTATCAATAATCCCTGAATCAATAATCCCCGAAAATATCAATAATAATAATGTGTAACCTGAAGACCGTAATTGATATTATCCAGTCAAAAATGCTATAAGAAAAATCAAATCGTTCTTTCCTAAAATATATTTTTATATCCATTTATTCATTATTCAAATCGAAAAAATAATAATTAAAATTAACAGACAGATTTAATTTAATTGCGTTTCTGAGCAACATGATATAAGATAGCATCTTCCTCATAAACTGCGAAATTAAATAGCCATTTTGATTTCTTTATACTTTTGTTTAGCTTGTGAAAAATAAACCAAGGAGATAGATTTCCCATTTAAATCATATTTCAAACAATTCATGTTTTCAGAAAGTGACTAATTAGCGCAAAAAATCTCCCATCAAACTCAGAGATGAAGTTTTAATTTACTTTCAAACGATTTTCAAGCTTTTCGTTTGGATAAACCACGGAGTTAGAGAGTAGAACTCCTAGGAGAGAGTTTCTTTTTTCATTAATATCTCGACAACCCCTGGTCTTAGATACTCGAAACTTGGGCTAAATTTATGGGGGCTATTTCAAGGCTATCCACAAAATTTCTTAAAATTCGGCTCTGCCGTTCTCCCTTGATGATGAGACAAACGAAAATTTCATTTTTTACTAATATCCCGAGAACAACTGATCGTAGGAACTCCAAACATGGACTAAATTTTAAGTGGGACTATTTCCAGGTTACCCACAAAATTTCATGAAATTCGGTTCAGCCGATCTCCCGTGATGGCGGGACAAACAGACAGACAGATTTTCAATTTTATTTATATAGATAAACGACTAATATCGTCCAAATACAAAACTATAATCCAACGTATCTTCTCTTATAGTAGATTCTTATATTCTTTCGAAGATATTGAATTTTCATCAGTCTTCATTTTAATTGATTTAGCATCATTTTTCTCAATTTGACGATATTTTTGTCAATTTGGCAACATTAAATAAGCTCACCAAGTTGGTGATATTCCGCGATTTAAGTAACTTGAATGCTTTAATTTTTTTTTTTTAATTTCATTTTAAAATTTAGGTGGTGGTGGGAGGTCTGAACATTCGATTGCGTGTAAAAACAACAGGCTGTCAGTATTCACTGATTGTGATTTTTGTACCAAATTTTGTTCGAATCGTTTCATTCGTTCGTGAGATTTTGTCTCCACAGTGTCGTTGACACACACAAACACACACACATACATAATTACGCACGCACACACACACACACACACACAGACATCACCTTAAAAACGTTTGATTCCTGTTCAAGGATACTTGAAACGTGCTCTCCCTTCGAAAACTCGAATTCAAATTTTCGACCCCATCACAATACTTTTCTTATACATTATACTATATGTATATAAGGAAAGTAAAAATGTATTTCTTGAAATAAAGAGCGGGAATATGGCTCTTTGAGCAGTGTACTTTTAGTGAAGCAATAAATGATCAGATACATATATGGACAACATTTGTATGAACTCTCAAATATAGATTTGAATTTGCCGAACCCATTAAATATAAATACACCGATAATAGGATGAATGAATTCACCAATAGGTGGCGCTCGTTATCTTGGAATCATGTTCTCAGTGCATCTAACGGTAACGCTGGACCGGTTTTACATTTTGAAAGTGGCTGCAGCAATGATGAAGCGTAAATAGAGACAAGATAGACAACGTGTGTCTACCTAAATAATTTACAACCAAGTAACATTTATTACTTTCTTTATATACATAATGTATAAGGAACGTTTTACGACGGGGTCGAAAATTCGAATTCGAGTTTTCGACGGGAGAGCACGTTTCAAACATCCCTGGTCACGAATCGAACATTTTCGAGGTGATGTCTGTGTGTATGTCTGTGTGAAAGTATGTGTGTGTGTGTGTGTGTGTGTGTGTGTCAGTGAGTCTGTAGAGACGATATCTCACGAACGAATGGAGCGATTCGAATGAAATTTGGTACAAAAATCACAATCGATGAATACTGGAAGCCTATTGTTTTTTAAAACACAATCGAATGTTCAGAACTCCCGTAAATTTTCAAGTGAAATTTTGAAAAAATCATCAAATAATCAAAAGCTTTAATAAAGTTACGAAAATAAACATTTCTGATGTAATTTTTCCTTAGAAAACGATTGACATAAACTTTAGAACGCTAGCATGAACCGTTCTCGAGATATTGCACATTTTTCAAATAAATTTATCAAAAGAATCCTATAAATTAAAAAAAATATTAACTGTTGAGAAACATGCTTACTTTTCATATGTAATATCATGTGATAAATTGGGTGACTTCATTCTCGGGATCTAACTCGTTCCACTCACGAGAAAAGATACTTTGAGTAATACTTTTGTATTTGAATGCCAATAGTCATTTATCTGCTTTAATAATAACTATTTCTCCATCCATAACGCTTGTCGAGATTTTGGCGACGAATTTGGCGAAATGTTGCCAACTTGGCGACGTTTTTAAATGTTGTCAAATTAACAAAAATCTTGCCAAATGGATAAAAACGACGCTAAATCAATGAAAATGACGACTAATTGAAGAAAATTCAATATCTGGGAAAGAATATAAGTATCTACTATAAGAATAACATTTGTTTAACTGTAAAAGTAGTAAATTCATTGCATTATATAAGGAAAGTCATGTGCTGCGCAGATCAGATTTTTTAATTACATATTATTCGAAATAAATGTATAAAATGTTTTCTATGTAAATAACCAAAGGGAGATGTAGATAGATTTTTGATCCCACTGACGCTTGATCCTGAAAAATGGAGTATTGTCCAGGGGTGACATATATATATTATATACGTTTTTCCCGCGTCAGGAGATGTTGTATTATAAATGGAACTAAAATCTGATGTGGGCAACACATGACTTTCCTTATATAATGAAAAGAATTTTACTACTCTTACAGTAAAAAAATAGGTTTTTCTTATAGTATATACTAATATTCTTTCCAAGATATTGCATTTTCGGCAATTAGTCGTCATTTTCATTGATTTAGCGTCATTTTTATCCATTTGGCGAGATTTCCTTTAATTTGGCAACATTTCAAAAAGTCGCCAAGTTGGCGATATTCTGCCAAATACGTCGCCTAAATCTCGCCAAGCGTTATGAACGAAGAAATAAGTTTTTCTTACAGGAGATAAATGACTATTGGCGTTCAAATACAAATGTATTACTCAAAGTATCTTTTTTCATGAATGGAACGAGCTAGATCCACGAGAATGATGTCACCCAATTTATCGCATGGTATTACATATGAAAAGTGAACATGTTTCTGAAAAGGAAATATTTTTTTTTCATTTTAAATGACATTTTAATAATTTTTTTGAAAAATGTGCAATATCTCGAGAAGGGTTCATGTTAGCGTTCTAAAATTTATGACAATCGTTTTCTAATGAAAAATTACATAAGAAATGTGTATTTGCGTAACTTTATTAGTGGTTTTGATTTTATGACGATTTTTTCAAAATTTTATTCGAAAATTTAGGGGGGTTCTGAACATTCGATTACGTATAAAAACAATAGGCTTCTAGTGTTTATGGATTGTGATTTTTGTACCAAATTTGGTTCGAATCGGTCTATTCGTTCGTCAGTTATCGTCTCCACACACACACACACACACACACACACACACACACACACACACACACACACAAACATCACTTCAAAAATGTTTGATTCGTGATCAGGGATGCTTGAAACGTGCTCTCCCGTCGAAAACTCGATTTCGAATTTTCGATCCCGTCACAATACTTTCCTTATACATTATGTATATAAGGAAAGTAAAAAGAGAGTGAGCGTAGTTAACGGTCGTAGTCCGCTACGGCCGTTAACTATGGGCATTCTATTTGTTAACTGCGGGATCCCGAGCAGTCGTGTCTAACTTCTGAGACAAAAAAAAAAAAAAAAAAAAAAAAAAAAAATCTGATGTTGGCAGCACATGACTTTCAATGCAGACTCAAATTAATTTTTTCTTTATTACTTTAAGAACTCATTAAATTGAGTTTAATTTCACAAAATGAAACTAAATTTGCATTTTTAATTCAATTTCTGCTTTTATTTGGTAATTGGACATTTTTCCAAAGGCGGCATAAAAAAATGCGAAAGATCTCAAATATCTCGAGAATGGTTAGTCCTAGAGTAATATAGTTGTTCTTATTCTTTTCCTAGTTAAAAATTACGTATAAAACAAGCATTTAATTGATACATTTGAACATACGTAGTCTTTTTTTAGATATGGGCGATTTTTGCGGCCCATTTCGTAAAAAAAGGCAGGGTGTTCTTTTCCGAATCATACCAAAATCTAATCAGTACCAGAGTATCCCAAATGTGATTTATCTATCAAATTTTGTGAAATTTGGTCAATTTGTATTTCAGCTAGAGTGAATACATGAGATTTTTGCTGGTCATTTCGCAACAAAAGACGGGTTCTTTTTTTCGTAATTATACCAAAAACTAATCAGCACCAGAGTCATGCCCAAGGGATTTTACCAACCAAATTTTATGAAATTCGGTCAATTAGTTTTATAGTTAGAGTGGATACAAAATCTGCACACACAGACACACACACACAGACGTCACGCTAAAAATAGTTTTTTCGTATTCTAAAGGTCTCGAAACGGGTAGATCCGTCGAAAACTCGAGTTGCGATTTTCGACATGATTCCAATACTTTCCCTATACATTACCATGTATTGCAGGGAAAGTAAAAAAAAAATCTGATGTGAGCAGCACATGACTTTCCCTGCAGACTTATATTAACGTTCTCTTTATTTTAACTAAATTTATTTCACTTTTAATTCAATTTTCGTTCTCATTCGGTAACCGGGCTTATTTTCAAAGGTAGCGTTGGGGAAGTACGAAAAACTAAAATATCTCGAGAACGGCTAGTCCTAGTGAAACGGGGTTGGTCTTATTCTTTTCGTCTTTAAAAATTACGTATTATATCAGCATTTAATGGATATATTGGAGTATACCCAGTTCTTTAGTTTAGATTTGGACGATTTTTGCGGGCCATTTTGCAAAAAAAGGCAGGTCATTTTTTTCCGAATCATACCAAAATCTAATCAGTACCAGGGTAACCGACAAGTGACTCACCTACTGAATTCTGTGAAATTCGGTCCATTAGTTATTCAGTTAGAGTGGATACAAGCTTTTGCGGGCCATTTCGCAAAAAAGGCGGGTTCTTTTATCCCGAATCGTACCCAAAACTAATCAGCACCAGACTCGCTTACAAGTAACTTACCTACCAAATTTTGTGAAATTCGGTCGTTTAGTTTTTTAGTTAGAGTGGATACAAAATCTGCACAGACAGACAGACACACAGACAGACAGACACACAGACACACACACAGACGTCAAGCTAAAAATAGTTTTTTCGTATTCTAGAGGTCTCGAAACGTATAGATCCGTCGAAAACTCGAGTTGCGATTTTCGGCATGATTCCAATACTTTCCCTATACATTACCATGTATTGCCGGGAAAGTAAAAATCTGATGTGGGCAGCACATGACTTTCCCTGCAGACGTTTATATTCACGTTCTCTTTATTTAATTAAATTTATTTCACTTTTAATTCAATTTTCGTTCTCATTCGGTAACCGGACTTATTATCAAAGGTGGCGTAGAGAAAATAAGAAAAACTAAAATATCTCGAGAACGGCTAGACCTAGTGTAATGGGGTTGATCTTATTCTTTTCGTTGTTAAGAATTACGTATTAAATGAGCATTTAATGGATATACTTGAGTATACCTAGTTCCTTAGTTTAGATTTTGACGATTTTTGCGGGCCCTTTTGCAAAAAAAGGCAGGTTATTTTTTTCCGAATCGTACCAAAATCTAATCAGCACCAGGATAACCCACAAGTGACTCATCTACCGAATTTTGTGAAAATCGGTCCAGTAGTTTTTTAGTTAGAGTGGATACAAACTTTTGCGGGCCATTTCGCAAAAAAAAGGCGGGTTCTTTTATCCCGAATCGTACCCAAAACTAATCAGCACCAGAGACGCCCACAAGTGACTTACCTACCAAATTTTATGAAATTCGGTCAATTACTTTTTTAGTTAGAGTGGATACAAAATCTGCACAGACAGACAGACACACAGACAGACAGACACACAGACAGACAGACACACAGACAGACAGACACACAGACACACACACAGACACACACACAGACGTCACGCTAAAAATAGTTTTTTCTCATTCTAGAGGTCTCGAAACGTATAGTTCCGTCGAAAACTCGAGTTGTGATTTTCGGCATGATTCCAATACTTTCCCTATACATTACCATGTATTGCAGGGAAAGTAAAAAGACAACCTAAAGATTATTTTGTTGCAACATTCCCTTTCACAATTTTCATTATGAAATAATAAAATAATTTATTAGTTTCATCCTACAAAGCTTAAACACATTTATTTTACGATACAAAACGCAGCAGATTTTCGAATCATACAAAGATGAATATTTCCACTCTTTTTAAACGTTCTAAGTACACAATTTCTACAAAATTCCCTATCAAAATAGCCCAGTTTTTTTACTTTCCCTGCAATACATGGTGATGTATAGGGAAAGTATTGGAATCATGCTGGAAATCGCAACTCGAGTTTTCGACGGATCTACACGTTTCGAGACCTCTAGAATACGAAAAAAATATTTTTAGCGTGACGTCCGTGTGTGTGTGTGTCTGTCTGTCTGTCTGTCTGTCTCTGCAGATTTTGTATTCACTCTAACTAAAAAACTAACTGACCGAATTTCATAAAATTTGGTAGGTAAGTCACTTGAGAGCGAATCTGGTGCTGAATAGTTTTGAGTACGATTCGGGATAAAAGAACCCGCCTTTTTTGCGAAATGGCCCGCAAAAGCTTGTATCCACTCTAGCTGAAAAACTAATGGACTGAATTTCACAAAATTCGGTAGATAAGTCGCTTGTGGGTCGCCCTGGTGCTGATTAGATTTTGGTACGATTCGGAAAAAAATAACCTGCCTTTTTTTGCAAAATGGCCCGCAAAAATCGTCAAAATCTAAAATAAAGAACTACGTATGCCAAATATATCCATTAAATGCTTGTTTTATACGTAATTTTTAACGAAGAAAAGAATAAGACCAACCCCATTACACTAGGTCTAGCCGTTCTCGAGATATTTTAGTTTTGTCGTATGTTCTCTACGCCACCTTTGAAAAAAATCTGATGTGGGCAACACATGACTTTCCTTATATAATGTAATGAATTTACTACTTTTACAGTAAAAAATAGGATTTTCTTGTAGTAGATACTAATATTCTTTCTAAGATATTGAATTTTCGACAAATAGTCGTCATTTTCATTGATTTAGCGTCATTTTTATCCATTCGGCGAGATTTTCGTTAATTTGGCAACATTTCAAAAAAGTCGCCAAGTTGGCGACATTCCGCCAAATTCGTCGCCAAAATCTCGCCAAGCGTTATGCACTAAGAAATAAGTTTTTCTTAAAGCAGATAAATGACTATTGGCGTTCAAATACAAAAGTAGTATTCAAAGTATCTTTTTTCAAGAATGGAACGAGCTAGATCCACGAGAAGGATTACACTCAATTTATCGCATGGTATTACATATGAAAAGTAAACATGTTTCTCAATAGGAAATATTTTTCTTATTATTTTATATGACTTTTTGATAATTTTTTAAAAAAATGTACAATATCTCGAGAACGGTTCACGTTAGCGTTCTAAAATTTATGTCAATCGTTTTCTAATGAAAAATTACATAAGAAATGTCTATTTGCGTAACTTTATTAGTGGTTTTAAATTTTTGACGATTTTTTCAAAATTTCATTCGAAAATTTAGGGGTGTTCTGAACATTCGATTGCGTATAAAAACAATAGGCTTCCAGTGTTTACGGATTGTGATTTTTGTACCAAATTTGGTTCGAATCGGTCCATTCGTTCGTCAGTTATCGTCTCCACAGACTCACTGACACACACACACACATACACACATACTTTCACACACACACACACACACACACACACACACAAACAGACATCACTTCAAAAATGTTTGATTCGTGCTCTCCCGTCGAAAACTCGAATTCGAATTTTCGACCCCGTCACAATACTTTCCTTATACATTATGTATATAAGGAAAGTAATAAGTCCAGTTACCGAATGAGAACGAAAATTGAATTAAAAGTGAATTAACTTTAATTAAAATAAATAGAACGTGTATATAATTCTGCAGGGAAAGTCATGTGCTGCCCACATCAGATTTTTTTTCCTGGAATAATTCTAAAGCGTATTGATACAATAAACCTTGGGGGAAAAAAACAGAGTTTTTCCGGCTTTTACAACTCTAGCCTTGGGCGAAGAGCAGGTGCATCTAACACCTGCATGCCAATATCTTCATAAAAAATCCTATTCAACGTCGATTGATGAAAGTTGACGAATATTGCACAAATAGAGTGAGAATCAAATGCATTTATTGATTCTGAAATTTTCTTGCCCATAAATCGAAAACAGGATCTTATGAGTGCATGAGAAAAATAATGTAAAAAAATCGCTCCAGTCTTTTGCGTGAATAACATCTTTCTTTGTAGATGGTTTGTCTTCTTTAGTTATTACTTTCCTTATATACATAATGTATCAGGAAAGTATTGTGACGAGGTCGAAAATTCGAAATCGAGTTTTCGACGGGAGAGCACGTTTCAAGCATCCCTGATCACGAATCAAACATTTTTGAAGTGATGTCTGTGTGTGTGTGTGTGAAAGTGTGTGTGTGTGTGTCAGTGAGTCTGTGGAGACGATAACTGACGAACGAATGGACCGATTCGAACCAAATTTGGTACAAAAACCACAATCCGTAAACACTGGAAGCCTATTGTTTTTATACGCAATCGAATGTTCAGAACCTCCCTAGATTTTCGAATAAAATTTTGAAAAAATCGTCAAGAAATCAAAACCACTAATAAAGTAGATATTTCTTATGTAATGTTTCATTAGAAAACGATTGACATAAATTTTAGAACGCTAACATGAACCGTTCTCGAGATATTGCACATTTTTCAAAAAAATTATTAAAAAGTCATATAAAATGATAAATAAATATTTCCTATTGAGAAACATGTTCACTTTTTATATGTAATACCATGCGATAAATTGGATGACATCATTCTCGTGGATCTAGCTCATTCCATTCATGAAAAAAGATACTTTGAGTAATACTTTTGTATTTGAACGCCAATACTCATTTATCTGCTGTAAGAACAACTTATATCTTCGTCCATAACGCTTGGCGAGATTTTGACGATGAATTTGGCGGAATGTCGCCAACTTGGCGACTTTTTGAAATGTTGCCAAATTAACGAAAATCTCGCCAAATGGATAAAAATGACGCTAAATCAATGAAAATGACGACTAATTTTCGAAAATTCAATATCTTGGAAAGAATATTAGTATCTACTATAAGAAAAACCTATTTTTTTACAGTAAAAGTAGTAAATTCATTACATTATATAAGGAAAGTCATGCGTTGCCCACATCAGAGTTTTTCAAGCGAGTTCAAAATATTAAAAAATGGAAATTAGAACAGCCGAACCTATTCCGACATCTAATTATATATCCTTGTAGGTTATTCAAAGCGCTGCAAATTACTCGCAGTTTTTTTTATTTATTTATTTGGCTCAAAGCTTTTCCCAACGAGTTTCTAACTCGTTGGCTTTTCCTCTGATTTCAGCAACGAGTTAGAAAGTGAAAAAGTGTCTGAACTGGTTGAAGCGCTTTTATTACAGAAACGCGCAAACTGGTTTTCAATCCCTGTTACTTTGCGGGTAGATGTAGGAGGGCGAAATTTATATCAAACTACTGTTATTGCCTGGAAAAGTTTTATCTAAAGAGATTGCATAATTAAGGAACTATTTACATTAAAGCGTCTTTTGAATATCCACTTTTATAAATTAATGCCGTATAAAATCGGAATTTTTTTTTGTTCCTAAACATTTTCCCCGTTAAGCTTGTAAAGGTGGTGAAATAAACACTCAGGCAGCTTTTGATAAAAACAAGTTTATTCTTAAAACTCTAGAAAATCATAAAATAAACATCCATTAACGCAATTTACAATTAATAAATCAGAATGTACATGGTCCACCCTTTTTACCGTCGGCTTCAGCCACACACCGCCAAGTTCCAATTCGTGCTTCGAAACTTTAAAATCTGGTTGCCAGCTCCACCTGCCGTTCGGAATTTGAGCGGCTGCTATTTAAATTTAGACTGCCTTCCTGTCACTCATCCTTTTCCGCTCTCATGAACCGTTTTACCCATTGATAAGCAGTGCCGAAAACTCAGACCACTCGACTGACCCGAGGGCTCACAGTATCAGTCTGAGTGGCCGGGAACGACTGATAAGCAGTGTGAAATTACGATCTGCAATCATTCGTTCTACTTTTTTCAATTTGCTGTAGTCTAATTTGAATACAGCGTACAAGTTATCCTAACATCAACTTCCTAAAACACAATGTTAAGCAAAATCATACATTATATAAAATATACTTTCAGAATATTATCGGTACATATTGATGAAACGCAAAATTAACTCACTTTTAATTTTTCGTACTATACTCTACAAAGAGATAGAATAATCTTATTCGTTCCAGGAATATCCCTTAAAGTCTGTCCAAATGGCAGCAGTCGAAAAAAATGGACATCTGACCTATCGTCTATAAATTAAATAAAATAAAATCTCGACTTGAAATGGCAGAATTAGTAGCCATGGCCAATACGAAGTTCACGCTGAAAAACTTTTTCCATTTCCTTATTTTCCCTCGGTCGTTTAACACCTTCGGAAAAGGTGATTGGAAATGAAACCATCTGTTTAAAATATTGGGTTGGAGGGAAAGTTCTGTCGTATTTTAAAGAAAATATTTGAATTCATTTATAAAAATAAGTGTTTAATATTAATCAATTATATATGCTCCGTTATTTGTTACAACCTGTTGCCATCTTTCAGGTAACCTGTGAATTCCTGTTTTGTAGAAGTTCTCATCCTTGGAGTTAAAATAGTCAGCAACTGCCTTAGAAACACTTTCAAAAGACGTGAATTTTTTTCCCGTTAGATAATTTTGCAGAGATCTGAACAGGTAATAATCAGATGGTGCAATGTCAGGTGAATACGGTGGGTGACTAAGGACTTCCCATCCTAACGCATTCAGTTTTTGTTGTGTCACCATTGCAGTATGCGGGCGAGCATTATCTGGACGCTTTTCTGGACGCTAATGCTGGCCTTTTTTCTTTGATAGCTGCATTCAATTTATCCAGCTGATTGCAGTACAGATCCGCGTTGATGGTTTTCCCCTGTTTCAGCAACACTGGACCTTTCCTGTCCCACCACAAACAAAGCAGTACTTTTCGTTGATGGATACTTGGTTTTGGAACTGTTGCTGATGATGTTCCTGGTTTGCAGTAAGATTTTTTTCTCTTAATATTCTCGTAAAGAATCCACTTTTCATCTCCAGTAACCAGCCTGTCCAAAAACGGCTCCACATTGTGTCTAATCAGATGTGATGAACACATTCTTACACGATCAGACAAATTATTTTCCGTTAATTCATGTGGAACCCAAAAACTTTGCTTTAACACAAACCCAAGAGATTTAATGTGATCTCCAACAGTTGTATGATGAATGCCAAACTCTTCTGCAATTTCTCGACTTGTTACAGATGTTCTTTTTATTTACAAGAAAAATCACCTGCCTATTTAAAATACGACATAACTTTCCCTCCAACCCAATATATCCGCTTCTTTTATATTTAGTGCAAATAAACACTTTTCAATGTCTCAAGGAAACTTCCAATGCAAAAGTAGGCAGTGATAAAATGTGGGCGTGATCTTCACGGTACTTATCCAGGGTATTCGCAACTGAATTATGAAGATATTGTCTAAATAATATACGAATATTCTAACATTGAAAATAATTGTCAGGATTTTTTAATATATTTAATTTCTTATAGGAGGTAGCGCTGCCATAATCCTTGTCTGTGGATATATCTAGAGGTGGATCACAGATTGTTTATAAATTTAAGAATATTTCATAAAGTGACAGAATTGAACAAGGCGCCTTTTTCAGCCTTGACGATTTTAAGGTAGAGATCTTAGTTAAGTGATAATGGTGGGATGGGGGTCAATATTTATAAGACAACAATCGCGAAAGTCCCTAATTTTCTAGGGAACGTTATAAAAGAAAATCTGATGTAGGCAACACATGACTTTCCTTATATAATGCAATGAATTTACTGCTTCGACAGTCTAAAAAAATCTGATGTGGCCAACATATGAATTTCCTTATATAATGCAATGAATTTACTGCTTTTACAGTTTAAAAAAATCTGATGTGGGCAACACATGACTTTCCTTATATAATGCAATGAATTTACTACTTTTACAGTTAAAAAAAATGTTACTCTTATAGTAGATACTTATATTCTTTCCAAGATATTGAATTTTCTTCAATTAGTCGTCATTTTCATCGATTTAGCGTCATTTTTATCAATTTGGCGAGATTTTTGTTAATTTGGCAACAATTAAAAATGTCGCCAAGTTGGCGACATTCCGCCAAATTTGTCGCCAAAATCTCGCCAAGCGTTATGGACGGAGAAATAAGTTATTCTTACAGCAGATAAATGACTATTGGCGTTCAAATACAAAAGTATTACTCATAATATTATCAAATACAAAAGTATTACCTTTTTCATGAATGGAACGAGCTAGATCCACGAGAATGATGTCATCTAATTTATCGCATGGTATTACATATGAAAAGTGAACATGTTTCTCAACAGAAAATATTTTTTTTTTATTTTATATAACTTTTTGATAATTTTTTTGAAAAATGTGCAATATCTGGAGAACGGTTCATGTTAGCGTTCTAAAATTCATTTCAATCGTTTTCTAATTAAAAATTACATAAGAAATGTCTATTTGCGTAACTTTATTAGCGGTTTTTATTTTTTGACGATTTTTTCAAAATTTCACTCGAAAATTTAGGGGGGTTCTGAACATTCGATTGCGTATAAAAACAATAGGCTTCAAGTGTTTACGGATTGTGATTTTTGTACCAAATTTCGTTCGAATCGGTCCATTCGTTCGTCAGTTATCGTCTCCACAGACTCACTGACACACACACACACACATACTTTCACACACACACACATACTTTCACACACACACACACATACTTTCACACACACACGCATACTTTCACACACACACACACACACACACACACACACACACACACACACACACACACACAGGCATCACTTCAAAAATGTTTGATTCGTGATCATGAAACGTGCTGTCCCGTCGAAAACTCGAATTCGAATTTTCGACCCCGTCACAATACTTTCCTTATACATTATGTATATAAGGAAAGTAATATATCTTAGTCTATAATAACAAGAAAGATCAATCATGCATAAAGCATAGATTATAAAGCACTTTGCAACTGTATTAAAATTATATTTAAACATTTATAAAATGCAATACATTCAGGGGTGATATTTTTTACTTATCACAGAACTACAATAATTTATTTTACTTAAAAACGTAAAACCATGGAGGTAAAAATACTTTTAACTCCATGTTTAAAACTTCATTGAAGAAGGGCATTGCTATAAAATCGTCTGCTTCTCTATGTAAAATCAATGAAAATTTTATTCATATCACTTATACTCCACACTCCAGAGCTAAATAATTTTGCGTTAAAAAAATTCAAAAAATTAAAATTCGAATTCCAGTTTTCGACAGGAGAGCACGTTTCAAGCATCTCTGAATACGAATCAGACGTTTTTGAGATGATGGCTGTGTGTGTGTGTGTGTGTGTGAAAGTATGTGTGTTAGTGAGTCTGTGGAGACGATAACTGACGAACGAATGGACCGATTCGAACGAAATTTGGTACAAAAATTACAATCCGTGAATACTAGAAGCTTATTGTTTTTAAACGCAATTGAATGTTCAGCACCTCCTAAATTTTCGAGAGAAATTTAAAAAAAATCATCAAAAAATTAAAACCTTTAATAAAGTTAAGCAAACAGACATTTCTTATGTAATTTTTCCTTAGAAAAAACGATAAACACAAACTTTAGAACGCTAGCACGAACTGTTCTCGAGATATTGCGCATTTTTCAAATAAATGTATCAAAATATCCTATAAATTAAAAAAAATATATTAATTGTTGAGAAAATATGTTCACTTTTCAAATGTAATGTCATACGATAAATTTGCTGACATCATTCTCGTTGATCTAGCTCGTTCCATTCATGAGAAAAGATACTCTGAGTAATACTTTTGCATTTGAACGCCAATAATCATTTATCTGCTATAAGAATAATTTATTTATCCGTCCATAACGCTTGGTGATTTAGGCGACGAATTTGGTAAAATATCGCCAACTTGGTGACATTTTAAAATGTCGCCAAATTAATGAACATCTCGCCAAATGGATAAAAATGAAGCTAAATCAATGAAAATGACAACTCATTGTCGAAAATTTAATATCTCGGAAAGAATATAAGTATTTACTATAAGAATAACATATTTTTTTTTACTGTAAATGTAGTAAATTCATTGCATTATATAAGGAAAGCCATGTGCTGCCCACATCAGATTTATTTTTATAGAGAAACTAACTGTCCATACACGATATTCAAATTATTTTCGGAGAGCAGATAATACCGTTAGCCCTGCTGTGTTTGTCGTTTGCTTTGATTGACTAATAATTCTGTCTAACTGATCTGCATTAGGTATATCACAGAAACTCTAAATATTTCAACTTCTACTAGAATATTGGTGTTTCGTTCCAGCTTTATAAAAGTTCCATATATTATACGAGGCCTGTCAAGAAAGTAATGAAAACCCAAAGCGTTTTATTGATAGTATTCTTATAAAGTGATTCCCCTTCAAAGTAGAAACAACCGACGGATGGAGACGATTTTTTTCCATATGAAAGTAGTACTGGAAATACTCTTCCGTAAGTTTCTTCAGTAGGTCCGTTACAGTCTTCTGGGACAGGGCAAAGGAGAGGAACATGAAACCACACGGGCTGAAATCGGGCTAGTCCGGGGTTGAGAAATAATGTAGCCAATGTCTTTTGATGGCAAAAACTCACACAGGCACCGTGTAACATGGCGCTTGGTATGTGAGCGTGTTTTGAATATCAAAATTCATTACTGTGTCTGGAGCACTGTTACTCACCAGATCTCAAATCTGAGACTTTCCTCTCTTCCTGAAAATCAAGAACAGCTGGGTCATCGATTTATGGCAATCGACAACATGTAGACAACTGTAACGGACTAAACGAAGGATCTTCCAGAAGAAAACTTCCAGATTTGCATTAAGAAGTGGGGATAACGTCTTCATTGGTTTGCTGCTTCACAAGGGGATTGCTTTTAGTTGTAAGAGTTCTTACAATACAACGTTTTATACTCATATTCATAAATATCAAGAACCGCTTACGGGGTAATTATTTTCTCTAACAGCATTTTTTTTCACAGTGACGTAAGATTTACGTCACACTGTGACTTTGGGACGTCACAGGACGTCTCGGCAATGTCATATTGAGGTCACAGCGAAGTCATTTTGGTCATTTTCAAGGTCGTTTGTGACGTCGCATATTAACATGTTTGTGACGTCACGTTGTAGTTGCCATTGTAATGTCGTCACATTGTTGCGGGTTAATTAAATTGTGGAAACGTCATAGAATATAATTACAATGAAGTTACAAAGTTACTAATACATAACGTCGCATAGAAGTCACAAATATGATGTCACATTGTGACCCAGGTGTCACGTGACTACAACGTCACTGTCACACATGTGACGATCTTTGCTGTGAGGGTTGATGCAATAGACAAACGGCTGTTACGAACCAATTGAAGGACTTTCAGGATTGCTTCCCAGGAGTGGAAAGAAAGTCTTCATCGGAATATTGCTTCACAAGAAAAAGTTTTCCAAGAGGATTGCTTTTAATTGTCAAAGTTCTTACAATAAAATTCTTTAAGTACTCAGTCTCACTACTTTCTTAACAGACCTCGTCAACTGCGTATACCTATGCAATCTGAAAGATTCCTAAAATATTTTACGATCTACTTACCATCTCCTAAAGCTGGAATTACTTTGACGTAATGAAAATCTCTGCTGTTTCTATTGCACCTATATTCTCCCTCTTGATACACCTGAGCATAGTTGACATGAAGTACCAATTCACGTCGGAAAGATCCCTCGTCTCCTTCGTTCAGCAGGTATCCGAGATTGTTCTCTTCCAGGATAGGCACGGTACTATTAATAGTCCACAGTGCTGGATCCCTGATGGGCAATTCACAGGATATTTGGAATGCTTCGCCCTCAGTCACTATTGTCTGGCCATCATAGATCACACTGTGGTCTCCTAAGAGAATAGCGCCTGAAACACAGGGTGTAGAAATTTCAGATAAAATAATGAATAGAATAATAATAAGAATACTACACTGCCTTCTAAAAGTTAAGCATGCTCAAATAGCAAACGCATCTGCGAATTTCATTGGGGGAAACTTACTGTTGTCGTCGATGGATATAGGCACATATCAAATGATGTGTTCAATAGCGGTTTGCTCTTCGGACAGTATGAAAATTAGACGTGAGGTGAAAACGATTCGTTTGTGCCTAAGAGTTTCAATGCTCAAAGAAAAAATTTGGAAACGTGTTAGGATTTTGGATTAGATTATCTTTGTCATGACACAAAGAATACGTTTGGAAAATTCTCAGTGGTCGCGTGATGTCGTGAGGCTTGTGGTAAGTTAGTTCATTAAGGAAGTCGCCAATTTTTTTTCTTGTGACTATTTTGTTATTTATTAATTATGAAAACAATTCCAAACAAGTGAGACAGTTATTCGAAGACCCGTTACAGGTCGTCCTATAGCTGCAACATCCTATGAAGACCAGTACATTGAATAACTGGCCAAACGCAATCAATGAGAGACCATCCTAGTTCTCCAATCAATGCCTACCATGTTCGTTCATAACAATAGGAAATTCGATATCCGCCACTATATCCAAGTACCACGAGTTTGTATCCCTTTGAAAACTAAAGTCAAAGGAGCGTGATTAAAGTGCTGTCGCCAGCATGTGACTTGGACAGAAGCGCAATGGTCCGATGGTTTGGTTTGTTTGTCAGATGATTTGGTTTGTTTGTCCGTCCGATGGTTTGGTTTGTTTATATAGCATTCAAAACTATTTCCGTATGTACTAAGTGTGAAGGGAAAAAGTGTAAAATATATACCAAAAGGGTAAAATATATACTTAAATATATTTTCTTTAATTTTATTATTACACTGATGTATTTAATTGACTATCTTCTTGTGAAATTTGGAGTCAATCAAATCAGAACTTTTTGAGTTATATCGAATTTTGAGTTAAATTGAGTTATATCGTTTTATCGAATCGTTAATTTTGAGTTATTACTGCGGCGTTCTTAAGTTTTGGAAGGCAGTGAATTACGAAACCGATGCTTAGTCATATATTTATTTCAGCAAAATAGTGTTGTTATTGAGACCCAGAAAGGTGTAAGGTAACTGTTTGGACGGCTGGGGAAGTGCCACCCAATTTAGACCGGAACCCAGTGGGGGGAGGCATCCACAGGGACCGTACCCTCCTTCCCCTGCCACTAACATCTCGGAAGGACTTACCGACCCACATGTTTAATGTGATCGTACTCCGCGTGAACACGGCGGCAGTTTTGGCAGTGGCTGGAATCGAACCCGGGCCTACCGAGTGCAATTCGAGCGCTCTAACCACTGGGCTACCATTGGGCTTTGATGCGGTTTTCTGGAAAATAACTCTCTAGGATAGTCTTAATTTAAAACCATACTTGAAACGTTAAATATGGCTTTAGTTCCAATTTACAGTGATTTATGTACCTGTATCATTGAATTGCCTTTAGATGTAATTTTTAAAGAACTATCTATCTTTGCTTACATGCATAATATCTTTATTGACTTTGGGAGAATATAAACCTAACCTATATCTCTCAAAAAAAAAATTTAAATAAATTCTATAGAACAACATACAATTAACCTTTATTCTATTTCTTTTTTTTTTGTGATGTAAATTCTAATTATCATGATTTTTAATAAATAAAAATTATGGGAATTATAATTAATAGTATCCAGATCACAGAGTCTTTCAGGAAGGTACAGAATTTAAAATTCTGACATTGGTACTGCAAATAAAGTTCTTTTGCTAAATTATTTAATTAACAAGAAAAGTTACTTCGTACTACAGGGCAGTTAGAATTATTTATCATACAGGACAGCAAAGTGGATATCTTTATAGTGTAGTATCCAAACAATAGCATCGAATTGTTTGAATTTAATTAAAATTGAAAATCTGTCTGTCTGTCTGTCTGTCTGTTTTTCTGTCTGTGTTTACGTATGTTTGTCTCATCATCACGGCAGAACGGCTGAACCGAATTTAATGAAATTTTGTGGATAGCCTTGAAATAGCTCCACTTAAAATTTAGTCTATGTTTCGAGTTTCTAAGATCAGGGGTTGTCGCGATATTAATGAAAAACGAAACTTTTCCTTAGGAGTTCTATTCTCTAACTCCCTGGTTCCTCCTAACGAAAAGGTTGAAAATCGTTTGTTTAAAACGCGAAAGTGAATTAAAACTTTATCTCTGAGTTTGGTGGGAGATTTTTTGCGCTAATTAGTCACTTTCTGAAAGCATGAATTGTTTGAAGCATGAATTTAAATGGAAAATCTATCCCCATGGTTTATTTTTCTCAAGCTTTTACTCAACAATTAAAAGTATTAAGAAATCCCAATGGTTATTTTATTATTAGCATTTTATGAGAAAGATTCTATCGTATATCATGTTGCTCGGCAACGCAATTAAATTAAATGTGTTTGTTAATGTTTATTATTATTTTTTCGATTTGAATAATAAATAAATGGATATAAAATATATTTCATAAATGAACGGTTTGATTATTCGTTTAATTATATTAATTACGGACTGCGTGCATCACTTTCATTTGTTTTGGTAAAGCGTTTTCAAACTTATATATTGTGTTTAGTCAATAAACTCATATATTGTGTTTAGCCAATAAACTCATTTAGTCGATTGTTGAAACAGAATAAGTGTAGAACGGGTATGTCTTCTAGTACAATTTTAGTGTTTTCATTAGTATATACTAACGGGATCAGAATGTTTTATTCTTCAGAACTGCAAATTCAGATCTGCAAACTTGGCGAGATTTGGCTAACTTGGCAACTTTTCTTAAACGTTGCCAAATTGACGGAAATGTCGCCAAATTGATAAAAACGACGCCAAATCAAAGAAATGAATTTTGTTTTGTTAGAAGAGAGTACTGAAATGATGTTTCGGTAGCATTTGTCTGTCAGTCCAACCGTCCTATTTAGTAACACATTTAGCGAATTTTTAAAGTGTCGTCAATTTGATAAAAATATTTGTAAATCCATAAAAAGATCTTGAAATTGACAAAACTGCGCTAAATAAATAAAATTAATTATGTTTTGTTAGGGGATAGTATTGTGATGATGCGCCAAGGGGGACTGTCAGTACTACAGTCCCACTTGGCGATACATTTGGTGATTTTTTAAAATGTCGCTAAATTGAAGAAAATGTCGCCAAATTGATAAAATGACACTAAATTCCTCAAAATGACACTAAATTCATCAAAATGACACCGAATCCATGAAAATTCAATATTTTGCGTAATTAAGTACGATTTTCTGGATAATATCTGTCGTTTTGCGAGAATTAAAAAACATTTTTTTTTAAATTTGTTTATAAACTAGACCAGGATGCTTAATTTTTCAGATCTGCCTGTGAAGATAATTTTGTATATCGAGCCCAGAGATTCTTATACATTTTTTAGAAGAATTAAATTAAATATTTTAATTAAATATTTTGAACAATAAAGTCATTTAAAATATTATAGGAATTTACACAATACACATAATTGTCAATGTTAAGTTTCTTTATATTATATTTTCCGTATGAAAAAATAATATACTGCTAGTCTTCACTAAGATTGAAAATTACGTGTCCTATATTTACCGGTTGAGATTGGCATCGATTAATCGATAAGACTCCAAACAATCGATAGTTCATTCAGCAATCGGATTACAAGAAACGTAAAAATGAAGCCAGAATAGCGCGAAACAATGAAAAGTTTCGTACTTAGTGAGAAACAAAATACATTACTTTTTGTACCGTAATGAACTCTCTTGCAAAAAATGTGAAGTGAGAAACTCTACTCGACTTTCTTATATATTCACATTTTATATTGCTCCCAAGTATACTTATGTCTGAGTCCGATAATATTTAATAAAAGCCTTAGAACTCCATTCTGAATTGCATAATTATTTTTTTAGCATAATAAAAATAAATTTTAGCCAATTTAATTCCAATTTAAAGAATTTTTTAAATAAAATAATTCAAATCTTCCTCGATTCATATTGAGTTATACGAATACCAAGTATAGATTTTGCGTTTACATTTATTATTAGAGGGGTCAGGATCTTTTTCTGACTGTAGAAACAGTCATTTGACAAATTAGGGTACGCAGCCTAAAGTACACTTACCACAGTTTGAGAAACAGCACAATACATCAACATTATGTAATATTGATCTTTGCGTTAAAGTTGTGAAAACTGTATTACTTTCTTTATATACATAATGTATAAGGAAAGTATTGTGACGGGGTCGAAAATTCGAATTCGAGTTTTAGACCTGAGAGCACGTTTCAAGCATCCCTGATCACGAATCAAACATTTTTGAAGTGATGTCTCTCTCTCTCTCTCTCTCTCTGTGTGTGTGTGTGTGTGTGTGTGTGTGTCAGTGAGTCTGTGGAGACGATAACTGACGAACGAATGGACCGATTCGAACGAAATTTGGTACAAAAATCACAATCCGTAAACACTGGAAGCCTATTGTTTTTATACGTAATCGAATGTTCAGAACCCCCCTAAATTTTCGAGTGAAATTTTGAAAAAATCGTCAAAAAATCAAAACCGCTAATAAAGTTACGCAAATACACATTTCTTATGTAATTTTTCATTAGAAAACGATTGACATAAATTTTAGAACGCTAACATGAACCGTTCTCGAGATATTACACATTTTTCCAAAAAAATTATCAAAAAGTCATATAAAATAAAAAAAAATATTTCTTATTGAGAAACATGTTCACTTTTCATATGTAATACCATGCGATAAATTGGGTGACATCATTCTCGTGGATCTAGCTCGTTCCATTCATGAAAAAAGATACTTTGAGTAATACTTTTGTATTTAAACGCCAATAGTCATTTAGCTGCTGTAAGAATAACTTATTTCTTCGTCCATAACGCTTGGCGAGATTTTGACGACGAATTTGGCAGAATGTCGCCAACTTGGCGACTTTTTGAAATGTTGCCAAATTAACGAAAATCTCGCCAAATGGAAAAAATGACGCTACATCAATGAAAATGGCGACTAATTGTCGAAAATTCAATATCTTGGAAAGAATATAAGTATCAACTAAAATAAAAACCTATTTTTTTTACTGTAAAAGTAGTAAATTCATTACATTATATAAGGAAAGTCATGTGTTGCCCACATCAGATTTTTTTTTATTGCAGTTCGTTTGAAAGATTCTGTGAAAAAATTTTTCAGAAATTCTTCAAAAATATTTTATAAAAAATTGATGTAAATAATATTTTCATGATGGCAACAGGCCAGACACGCCGGGGAATGGGATCAAATTAAGTAATTTGTGTTAATTTACAATATTTTAACATCTTAATGCAGTGGTGTGTAAGAATGTAAGAGAATGTAAGTTTTGATTTCATTTGGACTGAAAACATATGTTGATAATGAAAACAAAATATCCATGTTTTCAATATTTGTTACAAATATTTTAATAAAATACATTCGTAGTGATAAATAAATAAATATTATGTGGAAGTTACCACGAAAGTCGAAATTTCAAATGAAAATACAGGTTTACAGTCGATTTGATCAATAGCGGACAAGACACTGAGAGAACACGATGAGCGTTTTCTATTAAAGTATATTTGATTGCAGATGATAGCACATGGTGAGTATCGTTGTCCAGAACGTCTATGTTCCGGCGCTCCTGTGTGCCTGTCTCCCCTACAACCTTTTCAATTTAATATAACTTTCTGATAAATCAGGTTTGTAGTCGATTTGATCAATAGCGGACAAGACACTGAAAGAAGAAGATAAGCGCTTTCTATTAAATCATATTTGATTGCAGATGATAGCACATGGCGAAATAGCATTGCTCAGAACGTCTATGCTCCGGCGGTCCTGTGTGCCTAGTCTCCTCTACAAACTTTTCAGTTTTATATAACTCTTTGATAAATCAGGTTTACAGTCTATTTGATCAGTAGCGAACAAGACACTGAAAGAAGATGATAAGCGCTTTCTATTAAATCATATTTGATTGCAGATGATAGCACATGGCGAAATAGCATTGCTCAGAACGTCTATGCTCCGGCGGTCCTGTGTGCCTAGTCTCCTCTACAAACTTGTCAATTTTATATAACTCTTTGATAAATCAAGTTTACAGTCGATTTGATCAATAGCGGACAAAACACTGAAAGAAGTCGATAAGCACTTTCTATTAAAGCATATCTGATTGCAGATGATAGCACATGGCGAAATACCACTGCTCAGAACGTCCATGCTCCGACGGTTCTGTGTGCCTAGTCTCCTCTAAAAACTTTTCAATTTTATATAACGTTCTGATAAATCAGGATAACAGTCGATTTGAACAATGCCGAACAAGGCACTGAAAGAAGACGATAAGCGCTTTCTATTAAAGCATATTTAATTTCAGATGATATCACATGGCAAGATATCGTTGTCCAGAACACTCCAGTGGTCTTGTGTGCCTAGTCTCTATACAACCTTTATAAAATTAATATAACTTTCTGATAAATTTATTTTTTCAAATCGTACAAAATCCTGAGAATGGTTGATTTCAACCATTTAAAATGAGTGCCAGTTATGTTGCAATGACTCATGGCTGACGTCATCAGTCATCACCAAGTTTAAAAAAATTGTACCACATTGCAAATTTCCTTGATGCCAGGCCAATGTATTTACCGGTTATTTAGGTTTTGAAGACTTCTAAAAAGTGTGAAACTTTTCCGCCAGTTTTTGTCGCCGTACCGTGATTAGAAAACCGTATTTTTACTTTCCTTATATACATAATGTATAAGGAAAGTATTGTGACGGGATCGAAAATTCGAATTCGAATATTCGACGGGAGAGCACGTTTCAAGCTTTCCAGATCACGAATCAAACATTTTTGAAGTGATGTCTATGTGTGTGTGTGAAAGTATGTGTGTGCGTGTCAGTGAGTCTGTGGAGACGATAACTGACGGACGAATGGACCGATTCGAACGAAAGTTGGTACAAAAATCACAATCCGTAAACACTGGAAGCCTATTGTTTTTATACGCAATCGAATGTTCAGAACCCCCCTAAATTTTCGACTGAAATTTTGAAAAATTCGTCAAAAAATCAAAACCGCAAATAAAGTTACGCAAATAGACATTTCTTATGTAATCTTTCATTAGAAAACGATTGACATAAATTTTACAACGCTAACATGAACCGTTCTCGAGATATTGCACACTTTTTACAAAAATTATCAAAAAGTTATATAAAATAAAAAAAATATTTCCTATTGAGAAACATGTTCACTTTTCATATGTAATACCATGAGGTAAATAGGATAACATCATTCTCATGGATCTAGCTCGTTCCATTCATGAAAAAAGATACTTGAGTAATACTTTTGTATTTGAACGCCAATAGTTATTTATCCAATAGTAAGAATAACTTATTTCTCCGTCCATAACGCTTGGCGAGATTTTGGCGACAAATTTGGCGGAATGTCGCCAACTTGCCGACATTTTAAATTGTTGCCAAATTAACAAAAATCTCGCTAAATGCATAAAAATGACGCTAAATCAATGAAAATGACGACCAATTGAAAAAAATTCAATATCTTGGAAAGAATATAAGTATCTACTATAAGAATAACATTTTTTTTTTTAACTGTAAATGTAGTATATTCATTGCATTATATAAGGAAAGTCATGTCTTGCCCACATCAGTTTTTTTTTTTTTTTTAACAACCGAGTGTTAATATACCAACTGGATTTAAAAATAAATACGCCACGGAAGAGGTTTATGCCAAATTGTGCTCGATTTCATATGAAGAAAATAGCTTCTCGCCGCGTAAGTTTATCTCAAAATATTTCATAAACCGGTGAATTTCGTCAAGCTTCCTCCTTAACGGTATGTTGGATGCCAGCTGTGGAAGTAAAAGGATTCTCAGAGGATAGTTGGCGGAATCCCAAGACCCACAACGGGAATGAGAATCAGATCACGATGCTGCCTAAACAAGCTCATCCAAACTAGTTTAAAAGCTGGATCATCACCGGCATCATCCACATTGTATATGTGTATACAACAAACAAATGGCTTCGCTAAAAGGCTTTCAAAAGAGCTACAAAGCATTTACTATAAACAAGTAGCATAGGCAAAAACAAGTAACTTAGCTAAAAGTTTTTGAAAGGGGCTACAAAACATTTACTACAAACAAGTAGCTTAGCTAAAAACAAGTATAGCTTAGCTAAAAACAAGTAGCTTAGCTAAAATCAAGTAGCTTAGCTAAAAATAGGTATATCAGCTAAAAAGTTTTCATAAAAGCTGCACAGTATTTAGCATATTAAACATTACTTTAGACATCACATTGATTAAAAACAATCATTATTAGTTTCCTTATATACATAATGTATAAGGAAAATATTGTGACGGGGTAGAAATTCGAATTCGAGTTTTCGACGGGAGAGCACGTTTCAAGCATCCCTGATCACGAATCAAACATTTTTGAAGTGATGTCTGTGTGTGTGTGTGTGTCAATGAGTATGTGGAAACGATAACTGACGAAGTAACGGACCGATTCGAACGAAATTTGAACAAAAATCACAATCCGTAAATACTGGAAGTCTATTGTTTTTATACGCAATCGAATGTTCAGAACCCCTCTAAATTTTCGAGTGAAATTTTGAAAATATCGTCAAAATATCGAAACCGCTAATAAAGTTACGCAAATAGACATTTCGTATGTAATTTTTCATTAGAAAACGATTGACATAAATTTTAGAACGCTAACACGAATCGTTCTCGAGATATTGCACATTTTTTAAAAACATTCTGAAGAAGTCATATAAAATAAAAAAAAATATATTTCCTATTGAGGAACATGTTCACTTTTCATATGTACTACCATACGATAAATTGGGTGACATCATTCTCGTGGATCTAGCTCGTTCCATTCATGAGAAAAGATACTTTGAGTAATACTTCTGTATTTGAAACCCAATAGTCATTTATCTGCTGTAAGAATAACTTATTTCTTCGTCCATAACGCTTGGCGAAATTTTGGCGACGAATTTGTTCGAAGATCGCCAACTTGGCGACTTTTTTAAATGTTGCTAAATTAACGAAAAACTCGCCAAATGGATAAAAATGACGCTAAATCAATGACGACTCATTGATGATGACGACATGGAAAATGACGACTCATTGACGAAAATTCAATATCTTGGAAAGAATATAAATAAATAACTATTATAAAAATTATCTATTTTTTTTTACTGTAAAAGTAGTAAATTCATTGCATTATATAAGGAAAGTCCTGTGCTGCCCACATCAGATTTTTTATCACTGTAATGAATACAGAGTTCCTAGATAAGACCTTAAACACCCCAATAGCTTTGCAAGGAAAGGTCCACCAGTGTACATCCATCTGTAGTAAATTGGCCATGACCGATCAAATACAATTGATTACAGTGCCCTTAGCGGAGCATTTAAAAAGTTAGTATACAGAACTCGTCAACAAAGCAAGATAGATGAAAAATCCAATTACAAAGTTGTAGATCGTTGTCTAATGAGTTGGAATCGAGTGTTACAGAAGACATTTATTTCATACAATATGGTTATTGGCGAATGGCTTTTCTATTCATGTATGCTAAAATAGTAATTAAAAAAAAAGTGGATTGGAAATGCCGTGGTGCGGTCTTCCCGTGTTTTTAACACTTTAAAACATAGTTGAAAGAGTTTATGATTTTGTTCATTCTGTCTGTCTGTCTGTCCGTTAGCACGATAACTGCCGTAAAAATGGCTTTATCGAAATGAAATTTTAGTATGTTTTTCAGACGGTCTGTGGAACTTATGGGAATATAGATGAATAATATCACCCAATTAGTATTTTATTGAACCCGGGTTGAAAAAATGAAATACATTGGACCCTATGGGACCTAATGTTTCAAACATTTTTTAAGCGAATTTAAAATTCACAAATTACTTCGAAAATTTCAGAAAATATTCAAATTATCCCATAAAATATATAAAAAAAAATTCAATAAAATATGTTAAGTAGTTTTTTAAATAAAAATTATTTAACATAGGGAGAAAAACAAATTCAATTAAATTCTGACTCTCGTTATATCCTCCAGAAAGAAAACAGAGATATATTATATAATAAATATTTTTCCAACAGTTTAATTATTTTATGTATGAGAAGGGTTTCACATTTTAAAATAAATATGGTAGATAACAATTTTTCAAATTTTTAAATAAAATAAATTATTATAGTATTGTGATGAATGAAACGCTGCTTTCATATAGAAGCGATTTATATTTCTATGACGTCATTTGAATAAAGTTCATCTGTTTTCGATGAAGTTTTCAAATATAATAAATTATTATAGTGTTATGATAATTTTAAAAATATTACCGAGGAATGTATCTCACTTTAGAGATGTTTAAACCAGGCAATTTATATTTCAATGCCGTCATTTAAATGAAGTTCATTTTTTTCGATGAAGTTTTCAAATATAATAAATTAATGTTGTATTGTGATCATTTTAAAAATATTACCGATGAATGCATCGCATTTTAGAGATGTTTGAATAAAATTGCATTGAAGTTGGAAAGTTTTTCATAATCAATGCTTTATGCATGATTGATCTTTCTTGTTCTTTCTGAAATTATTACAAATTAATAGGTTTAATTCATAAGGGTTAATTCATTCTAACAAGTTTAATTTTTAGTCTTCTCTATGTGTTTTACAATACCATGCTATTGGGTATTAATTCATTTTTAACACTTACCAACATAGTTGAAAAGTGTTTATTCAGTTTGTCTGTCCGTTCGCACATAACTGAAGTAAAAACGAAATTTTAGTATGTTGTTAAGATGGTCTGTGGGACATATGTGAATGTGAATGAATAATATCACCCAATTAGTTTTGGATTGAACCCGGTTTAAAAAAGTGAAATAGATTGAATCCTATGAGACCTAATTTTTCAAACATTTTTTAAGCAAAGAGTTAAAATTCACAAATTGCTTCGAAAATTTAAAGAAATATTCAAATTATCCCATAAAATATGTAAAAAAATTTCAGTAAAATATGTTCGGTAGTTTTTTAAATAAACATTAAAATACTAATCGCACCCATATTATAATATGAATAGATCATGTGACTCATTGAAAATTAAATATGACATGCATCTTTTTTCCCAGTGTAAAAATAGTGATTTTTAAAGTTCTTTAAAATTTATATTTAGTGCTGAATCCGCCCTAAAATCGCTTTATTATTGCGTATTTTCTGTGCATCTGTATTCTGTGTCAACGCAATTACAATATTTTAGAGTTTAAATGATCATCAAACTTTGGCAATTTCTACAACGAGGCCTAATTTTAATAAATACAGAATGTAAATAAGTGATTGCAAGATGAGTTGTATAAGAATTGCTGAATTTTTTTCATGCAAAATTATTTAATCTGGTGTCTGGAATAAAAATGATATAAATGAAATATTCATTGCTTTTACATAAAGAGCCAGCCAGACGATTTACATTTCGATAACGTCATTTAAATAAAGTTCATTTTTTTCAATGGAGTTTTAAGTTTTCAAATATAAAAATCTGATGTGGGCAGCATGTGACTTTCCCTGCAGACTCAGATTCATTTTTTCTTTATTTCTTTAATAATACATTAGATTAAGTTTAATTGCATAAAATAACACTAAATTTGCATTTTTAATTCAATTTTTGTTTTTATTTGTTAATTGGATATTTTTCCGAAAGCGACGTAACAAAAATGCAAGAAATCTCAAATATCTTGAGCTGTTAGTTCTAAAGTAATGGAGTTGGTTATATTCTTTTCCTCGTCAAAAACTGCGTATGAAACAAGAATTTAATTGATACATTTGAGCATACGTAGTCTTCTTTTCTTAAATTTTGCCGATTTTTGCGGGCCATTTCGTAAAGACAGGCAGGCTGTTCTCTTCCGATTAATACCAAAATCTAATCAGCACCGGAGTATCGTACAAGTAACTTATCTACCAAATTTTGTGAAATTTGGTCAATTAGTATTTTAACTAGAGTGGATACATGGAATTTTTACGGGCATTTTGCAAAAAAAAGGCAGGTTCTGCTTTCCGAATCGTACCAAAAACTAATCAGCACCAGGGTCACACCCAAGTGGCTTACCTACCAAATTTTATGAAATTCGATCCATTAGCTTTTGAGTTAGAGTGGATACATACATTGCACAGACAGACACACTGACAGACACACACACACATACGTCACGCTAAAGTTTTTACTTTCCCTGCAATACATGGTAATGTATAGGGAAAGTATTGGAATCATGCGAAAATCGCAACTCGAGTTTTCGACGGATCTACACGTTTCGAGACCTCTAGAATACATAAATACTATTTTTAGCGTGACGTCTGTGTGTGTGTCTATGTGTCTGTCTGTCTGTGCAATGTATGTATTCACTCTAACTCAAAAACTTATGGAACGAATTTCATAAAATTTGGTAGGTAAGTCACTTGGGTATGACCCTGGTGCTGATTAGTTTTGGGTACGATTCGGAAAGCAGAACCCGCCTTGTTTTTGCAAAATGCCCGCAAAAATTCCATGTATCCACTCTAGTTAAAATACTAATTGACCAAATTTCACAAAATTTGGTAGATAAGTTACTTGTACGATACTCTGGTGCTGATTAGATTTTGGTATTAATCGGAAAAGAACAGCCTGCCCTTTTTTACGAAATGGCCCGTAAAAATGTCATGTATCCACTCTAGCTAAAATACTAATTGACCAAATTTCACAAAATTTGGTAGATAAGTTATTTGTGGGATACTCTGGTACTGATTAGATTTTGGCATTATTCGGAAAAGAACAACCTGCCTTTTTTAACGAAATGGCCCACAAAAATCGTCAAAATCTAAAAAAAAGCTACGCATGTTCAAATATATCAATTAAATGCTTGTTTTATATGTAATTTTTGACGAGGAAAAGAGTAAGAACAACTGTAGGACTAACCGTTCTCGAGATATTTGAGATTTTTCGCATTTAGTTATGCCACTTTTGAAAAAATGTCCAATTACCAAATAAAAACAGAAATTGAATAAAAAATTCAAGTTTAGTGTTATTTTGTGCAATTAAACTCAATTTAACGAATTATTAAAGAAATAAAGAAAAAATGAATTTGAGTTTGCAGGGAAAGTCATGTGCTGCCGACATCAGATTTTTTTGTATTCTAGAGGTTTCAAAACGTGTAGATCCGGCTAAAACTCGAGTTGCGATTTTCGGCAGGATTCCAATACTTTCCCTATACATTACCATGTATTGCAGGGAAAGTAAAAAATCTGATGTGGGCAGCACATGACTATCCCTGCAGACTTTTTATATCCACGTTCTCTTTATTTTAATTACATTTAATTCACTTTTAATTCAATTTTCGCTCTCATTTGGTAACTGGACTTATTTTCAAATGTGGCGTAGAGAAAACACGAAAAAACTAAAATATCTCGAGAACGGCTAATCCTAGTGTAAAGGGGTTGGTCTTATTCTTTTCTTCTATTCTTCTATTCTATTTTTTTCAAAATCATGATTTTTAAAGTTCATTTTAATTCATATTTAATGTTGTATCTGTCTTAAAACCGCTTTATCTTTGCTTAAATTCTGTGCAGCTACACACTGAAACAACGCAATTACAATATATTTGAGTTTAAATAATCATCCAAATTTGATTATTTCTGCAACACAATTCTCAAGCGTAATTTTCATTTATGGAAAATGCAAACAACAAAATATATAGAATGAGTTGTATAAGAATTGCTGCATTTCTTTAACGCAAAATTATTTAGCTCATGGAGTCTGCAATATAGCTGATATGAATGAAATATTCATTGATTTAACAGAGAGAAGGACGATTTTTTTCGATGAAGTTTTAAGCATAAAGTTTAATTACTTGTACCACCATGGTCTTAAATTTTTAAATAAAATAAATTATTATAGTATTGCGATGAAGGAAATTAATGGGAAAATGTTTAAGAATGAAATGCTGCTTTTATAGAGAGCCAGGTTTGTTATATTTCGATGACGTCATTTGAATAAATTTCAGTTATTTTCGATGAAGTTTTCAAATATAATAAATTATTGTAGTATTATAACAATTTTAAAAATATTACCGAGGAATGTATCGCATTTTAGAGATATTTAAACCAGGCAATTTATATTTCAATGCCGTCATTTGAATGAAGTTCATTTTTTTCATTGAAGTTTTAAGTTTTCATATATAATAAATTAATGTAGTATTGTGATAATTTTTAAAATATTACCGAGGAATGTATCGCATTTTAGACATGTTTAAATAAAATTGCATTGAAGTTGGAAAGTGTTTCATAATCAATGCTTTATGCATGATTGATCTTTCTTATTTTAAGTTTATCGGGTTCTTTTTTTACTTTTTAAAAGTTTTTTATGTTATATTTATATACCCAGTACAAACAACTAATTGACAAAGACAAAATAAATAAATAAATAAATAAATAAATAAAAGTTAAAGGCTTTTTAGAGAAAAAAAGACTCGAAAAGAAAATACATCTGCGCCAAACGGTCATGAAAAGCAACCCCGTGGAGCACAAAATATTAAACGGACAGTGGCAAAATGTTTCGCTGTGGTTACTCCACTACACCTACACATTTTATGCTGGGCTCTCACATCTTTGCCGCCTTCTCGAAAAATTACTCTTGTTGTAGGGGGACCTTTAAGTAGAATCTCGTTTTCAACAAATTTACTTAGATTTCAATACATAAATATGTTCAAAATATCTAGATGAAATGTGATGCAAGTACATCACTTTGATTGTCAGTGATCCTATAAAGTGAACATTTTACAATTGTGAAGATTGGATTGACTTCTATTTGACACAATGCTACTATTTATGCAACCAGTTGAGACAATCAATATGAAATCGCTAGGCCCAAGGCACATGTCGCGGTGTCCGCCTCCCTCCTTTCATGGCAAAAATAAATGTTTCCTCAAGTACTTTATAAAGTGTGTTGAAAAACGGGTAGATCAAAAACAAAGAACTGTTATATTTATAAACACCTTTTTTCTTTCGTTTTAAAAGAAGGGTGTTTGTGGTTCTCTTTTTCTATTTTCCAAATTTAGAAAGCTTGAAAATGCTTTCGTTTTGTTTCTAAATTTCCGATGTAAAATTAAAAAAATAAAAATAACGTTTAAGTATTATTTAGCCGAGTCCACTGCGAGCGCAAGATCCCAGTCGGTTACCTTGTCGGCCCTGAGGTTCTGTACTAAATGGGCCAGTGCTTACACGAGCCGATTGTTTAACACTAAACGTACCATGACCTATTATAAACCTTTGATTTGAAAATTCGCATATAATGTCATCGCTTTTTCTCACTTGACTTCATGTCTTTTTCTATTAAATGTATACTATCAATTTTTCAATATTTATTTTTCTTCTTCTTGTGTTTATATGATAAAGATACAGAGTCTACCGTTATCTACCACGAACGGTTATTTGACTGGGAGAAAAATTGATTGCCTTATAAGATAATGGGGTCGAATATGTGATGTACATGCACATTCCACATATTTTTATCAGTTTTCTGCATATTTCTTTCTGCAAGGACTGTTGCGTAGTAAGTTCAATTTGAAATAATTTTGTATCAAAATTTCAATACAGTGCTTAAAATTTCAAGTTGCAAGAAAAGGTGACAACAACTAAAAAGTATTCCTAGTTAGTTTATAGTTTTTACAGCATTACTCCATTCCTAATCTTCACCCTGAAAAAATGTCGAAACATTCAAGACACACAAAGTTCTTAGAAGAAATAAATAACATAGGCGAAGAGTTTTCGGAAATTGATGAAGATAAACTTTCTAAAAGTGAAGATATATTAATTGAAAATGATAATGATCTATTAGACACTGAGTGTGAGCCTACAGATACCGACGATGAAGAGGAGAATATTGTGAATATAATACGTAGAGGACGAAAAAGAATGAGATTGCTTTCAAGTAATGAAGGTGAGAATGAAAAAAAAGAGCAGTATATTTCGATTGATGGCAATGTTTGGGAAGAAATGCAAATAGGTGCTACATCTGGGAGAGTAGCACTTCATAACATTTTCAGGATATAATCAGGCCCAACTGGATATGCAAAACGTAATTTTATAAAGGGTAAAATGAAGACTGCATTTTTGTTGCTAATTGACCACCGTATTATGAAACATATAAGGACATGTACAATAGAAGGAGCACTTCCCGGCCGTCCAAACAGTTACCTTACACCTTTCTGGTAGGTCGGACGGTCTGGGTCTCAACAACAACAATAGAAGAAGCAAATCGAGTTTTAGGAACCGAATGGAGTCTATTACCTTAAAGTTACTTTGTTTAATATTTCCTTACTAAAGTCAATATTACCTGCACATTCAATCAGAAGAAATAAAGTTTTTGTCTAAAAACCGGTCATTTGACCGATTATGGTACTAATAGGTATAGAGTATCAGTTCGTTTAGTATTAAAACAAAAGTCGATATCTATACATAATCCGCCTCTACAACGAAACTGCATTAAAGCCAGAGCTGCATACTTACATGTTAGCGATAATCCGCTCAATAGCAATATAAAATATTCCATTAGATCACCACTTGTTGCCATTCGCAGTCAGGCAAAATTTATAGGAATGAAAAAATGTTCGATTAACTTGTTAACTTTCACTGCTGTTCAATTCGAAGCCATCGCGGCAGACGATAAGCAAGTCTAGATGTCCCGACGCGCGGAATATCAAGTTAAGAGTGCATACGTGAGACATAAAAATAGACCTACTTCCTCCCCTCGGTTTCCTGAAATACTGTGCACTCACGAGCTACCAGTTTAAAGGCTTCATCGTGAGTTTCACTGACTTAGAACCTCCCCCCCCCCCTTGCCTTAAGCTGACGTCAGATCATTTGTGTTGGAAAACTGGCATCTTCAGTTTGTGTATGAATTGGGTATTCTTCAATGGAACGTGAGAAAACTGTTTTGCTATCCCTTTGTCTTGAATGAATTTTAAAACGTATTCGTGCAAGGAACGACAACGAGCAAAACATTTGATGGGCACGAGTTTAATATGTTCTTGTCCAATTTCCATAATTATGGACACTCATAAACACGCATTATGTGATACATATAAATGTAAATATACTCAATAAAAATCAGTTGCAAAGACTGAAAAAAAAGTTTGTTAATATATCAAAAATTGATTTAGATATCCAGCGGTTTTGGAGACAAAAAAGAAAAGGTCTCTATCGTTATGATAAAAGACAGAGCAGCCATCTTAATTAAAGTAAGAAAGGTCTCTGCCGCCAGAAAGACACACACGTCGTAACCTAGTATTATGCTGCCGTACAAAAAAAAAAAAAAAAAAAAAAATATATATATATATATATATATATATATATATATTTCTGGTACTGCAGAATAATACTAGGTTACGACGTGTGTGTTTTCTTTGGTTATGTGTTGGTAGATCATATCTTTTTCCTTTGTGAATGGCAACACAGGTCTCTTCATTCTGGGTTCCTGAGATTGACAGGTTCGTGTACTTTTTGAGTTAGATTCCTGGTATCTTTTTTTTCTTTTATTTTTTCTTCTTTATGTATGTTGTCCAAGTAGAAATAGTTTATAGATATAATCTATCTATTTCTTCAGAAACATACATTTTTGTGTTTGCTTCTACAAGACGCTTGGACTTGAGATAGAGTTTTGCAGAAGTGAACAAATCCATGATTTAGGCTTGGGCCTTGTCCACATGTATAGCGTTTGTGATTGGATTTCGTCTGTTTTTTTTATTGATTCCATAGCATTGATTTTTGATGATTTTCTTTGACTTGATGATTCAAAATTTGTATTTTTTCCCATTTGCTTGAAGATTTGCTCATTTATTCTTTTATTTTGTAAGCTTGTTAGAAAGTTAGGTTTTTCGAGTTACAGCTTTTCACTTTTCTTTCATTGAACTTTCAAACTTTTTTATTATATATATATATATATATATATATATATATATATATATATATATATATATATATATATATTATATATATATATATATATATATATATATATATATATATATATATTATATATATATATATATATATATATATATATATATATATTAATTATATATATATATATATATATATATATATATATATATATATATATATATCCTTTGCTCTAATATTTGGTTATTTTCCTTTCAAATTTTTTTTCCTGCATGGTAACGCCATATTTCTTGGGTCACTCATATTGCACTCTCATGACGAAAACTTCTCTTGCTTTGACTAAAATGACTCACTTTTTACTTCTGAAATTGGTTGATACCTATATAATAAATGTTTGGTTATGTTAGCGAAATTTTTACTTTTTATTTTTTGCAGCAGATTCAGATTCATTTTTAAATCAATAACTGCCTTGTTCTCTTCTACAAAGAATTCCAATTGCTTCGTTTGTAGGATGAAAAACATTTTTTTGCCGCAGAAAGTATATAAGATTCAGTTAAGCCACTCACAGAAAACATTTAATACGACTGTACACAGTCAAAAATATGCACCCAGTTGCCCTGTTGGATGAAGAAATTCAGTTGTTCTGTGGGAAACAGAAAGTTATCTTTTAAGTAAATAATTTAACTATTTTCTGTGAATACTTCCAGCTTTATTGGGTCGGATTGCATTGAATTATTTTAGCGCTCTACAAACGTTTCTTGTACATGAAGACTACTATCTAATGTGGATTCCAAACCACCATGAAGGTGCATGAATATCCAGGATCTCTTATCAGTACACGGGATTCAAACCCTGATACACACGAATCCGAAGATTAGCCAATCCGAAAGCAGTAAGTACTCGTTTGGCAACAGGTGATCCTTGAAGTTGGTAGAATGTCCAAAATGGGTAAAATTTCTGAGTTTGTGATTGTGAAGGAAATTTCATGTTAAGAGGCTTTTTAACTCGGAAAGCTTTGCGTTTCTTAACTCGTAAACTTGATTAGATTAAAACGAAAACTTTTTGTGAAAAAAATATATTTCAAGAAATATTTTGCGGCTGTAAACAATTCTTGCCTCAACGGGGAATCGAAACGGCAATTTTCGGGTAGTCATATGATCTATCTATACCTTGAGATATTGAGACGGTTATTTTCCCTCCTATATTTAAAGCGGACCTCGCACAGTGTAATGTCAAATTTGTTTAAAAAGCTTGGGTTTAAAAGATTTCTCCCAATTAAAAATTTTCCGTGTCTAGTTGTTGTTGTTGCTAAGCCCCTTGACCTAGAAAATGTCAGGTCAAGCCGCTCATAAAGCAATGAGGCTACCCTCTCCGGGTCTTCTACTAGAAGACCCAAAGAGGCTCCCATGCAATCAAGAAGATGAGAGGGAGTAGCCGAAAAGGAAGAATAGGTACATGGAGGAAAAACTTTGTCTTCTCGTTCAAACCTTATATTCTTAGTATGGCCTGTCCTTAACCTAGTCGATGCTGTCTAAATAGATCTAGAGTCATCATTTTGGAACGATAATCCAGGGCTTAACCGAGTACCAGTGATTACATGGAGGAGTGTTATGATAATTCCTAGATCTGATCAAAGTTTGTATTTCAGAAGCAGTGAAAAAATTGTTCGAAGATGAGTTCATACGACAAGCCTCATTGGCTAAGGAATGTCTCGTTACCACATATACCAATACCTATGAGAAGGAACCCATTGGATTGTAATGTATCTAAAATTCTTCATCTCATATAACAAAGTGATGATGACCCTGCTAGTCTTATCAGTGAATTCTGCCCAGTTCTTAGGATGTTGAATAGAACTTGTACTGTCTAATAGAATGCAGACAGTATCATAATAGACCGTGTCTAGTACTTTTCATTTAAGAAGCTCATATCAGCCTCAAGAAGTTTCTATCGTATTCATATTATAACCTCCCTGCTTAAGTGAGAGACTTCCTGTACCCTTTATTGAACTTCATGTTAAATAGGTCGGTTTTAGGTACATTTCTCTCAAAAGCTTCCTGTAATTTTATAATATAAATTGTATCAGTCGTTTATTAAAACTATGTATACGTTTTAATGACAGTTTTTTTTCTTTATCAATATTTAAAAACTTGCAAATTTTCGGGAATTTAGACATTTTTACTGAACATTTTATAATTTTATTTACTATGTAGAAAACGAAACATTCTTATTTATATAGTTTTTAAAAGTTACACACACTTTTAATCATTCTCGGCCGTCCAAATGGTTGCTCGTGTCCTCTGGATGAGTCGGACGGTCTGGGTCTTTTACACACTTTTAATCCATTCATCTATTTGTACAAATATATCATACGCGCAATTGGTAAAAACAAAACAAAGAAACTTCGATGGATTCTGAGACAAATCTACCTAAACCATAACAAGAAAGATTAATCATGCATAAAGCATTGATTATGAAACACTTTCCAACTTCAATGCAATTTCATTTAAACATCTCTAAAATGCGATACATTCCTCGGTAATATTTTTAAAATTATCACAATACTACATTAATTTATAATATATGAAAACTTAAAACTTCATCGAAAAAAATGAACTTCATTCAAATGACGACATTGAAATATAAATTGCCTGGTTTAAACATCTCTAAAATGCGATACATTCCTCGGTAATTATTTTTTAAATTATCATAATACTACAATAATTTATTATATTTGAAAACTTCATCGAAAACAAATGAACTTTTTCAAATGACGTCATCGAAATATAAATCGGCTGGCTCTTTCAATAAAAGCAGCATTTCATTCATTGACATTTTTCCATTCATTTCATTCCTCACAATACTATAATATTTAATTTTATTTAAAACTTAAAATCATGGAGGTACAAGTAATTTAACTCTAAGCTTAAAACTCGTTTGCTTCTCTGTAACACATCAAAAAATCGTTTGCTTCTCTGTAAAATTGTGATTGTTCTCTGTGATTGTTTCATTCGTATCAGCTATATTGCAGACTCCATGAGCTAAATAATTTTGCGTTAAAGAAATGCAGCAATTCTTATACAACTCATTCTACATCTTTTCGTATTTACATCCTCCATAAGTGAAAAGTAGGCTTCGTTGTAGAAATAATCAAAGTTGCATGATCATTTAAACTCAACTATATTGCAATTGCGTTGCTTCAGGATGTAGATGCACAGAATTTAAGCAAAAATAAAGCCGTTTTAGGACGGATACAACACTAAATATGAATTAAAACGAACTTTAAAAATCATAATTTTGACACAAGATGGATGCTTATTTTATTTTGAAGTGGGTCACGTAATCTCTTCATTTAATGATCACGTGATCTCTTCATATAAAAGATGTAATTATTATTTTAATTTTTATTTAAAAAATTACTGAATATATTTTGCTGAATTTTTTTTTTATATATTTTGTGAGATAATTTGAATATTTCTTTAAACTTTCGAAGCAATTTGTGAATTTTAAATCCGCTTAAAAAACGTTTGAAAAATTAGGTCCCATGGGGTTCCATGTATGTTATTTTTCCAACACGGGTTCAACCCAAAACTAATTGGGTGATAACATTCATTTATATTCCCATAGGTCCTACAGACCGTCTGAATAACATACTAAAATTTCATTTTGATAAAGTCATTTTTACGGCAGTTATCGTGAAATTTTAGTATGTTGTTCAAACGGTCTGTGGGAACATTTTTTAAGCGGATTTAAAATTCACAAATTGCTTCGAAAGTTTAAGGAAATATTCAAATTATCCCATAAAATATATAAAAAAAATTCAGCAAAATATATTCAGTAGTTTCTTAAATAAAAATTAAAATAATAATTACATCCTTTATATGAAGAGATCACGTGATCATTATATGAAGAGATCCCGTGACCCACTTCAAAATGAAATATGGCATCCATCTTGTGTCAAAATCGTATGTTAAGGTCCTTTTTAATTCATATTTAGTGTTGTAACCGTCCTGAAACAGCTTTATTTTTGCTTAAATTCTGTGCATCGACATACTGAAACAACGCAATTACAATATATTTGAGTTTAAATGATCATCCAAATTTGATTATTTCTACAACGAAACCTATTTTTCACTTATGTAAAATGTAAACATCAAAAGATGTAGAATGAGTTGTATAAGAATTGCTGCATTTCTTTAAAGCAAAATTATTTAGTAAATGGAGTCTGTTATATAGCTGATATGAATGAAACATTTATTGATTTTACACAAAGAAGACGATTTTTTCGATGAAGTTTTAAGCTTAGAGTTAAATTACTTGTACCTCCATGGTTTTAAGTTTTTAAATAAAATAAATTATTATTGTATTATGATGAATGAAAGGAATTGAAAAAAGTTTATGAATGAAATGCTACTTTTATAGAGAGAGCCAGCCCATTTATATTTCGATGACGTCATTTGAATAAATGTCATTTGTTTTCGATGAAGTTTTCAAATATAATAAATTGTTGTAGTATTATGATAATTTTAAAAACATTACCGAGGAATGTATCGCATTTTAGAGAGGTTTAAACCAGGCAATTTATATTTCAATGCCGTCATTTGAATGAAGTTAATTTTTTTCGATGAAGTTTTAAGTTTTCAAATATAATAAATTAATGTAGTATTGTAATAATTTTAAAAATATTACCGAATAATATATCGCATTTTAGAGATGTTTAAATAAAGTTGCATTGAAGTTGGAAAGTGTTTCATAATCAATGCTTTATGCATGATTGATCTTTCTTGTTTTACAGTTTACAACAAAAAATTTGAAAAATCGGTATCGTGGTTCAAATGATTACAAATATAGCGTGTTACCCTCCACTTTAAAGGACTTGAAATTTTTTTTCCATTGATACTATACTTGACAAGGTACCCCCTGGGATGTAACTTGACCTCCAAGGAAGGTTAATGATGTCACGGACAAAAACCGTTGTACCTCGGCTATTTTTCATAACAATTATTGAAACGATAAAGTCTTGTTGTCATTGAGCCATAAATAAACCCTTTTGTGCATGATTATGTCAAATTTTGTACTACGCTGATATGTTAAAAAATATATAATTTCGAAAAAATTTCGAAGTTTTCGCTCGAATTTCAAAAAATTCTATCTAGTTCTAGACTTTTTTTTATAACAAAACAGGATATCAAGTTTCTTGAAAATCCATTAATATTTGAGGCCGCTATCGTCTGCACAAGAAATCGACCACAGAGAGACAGACAGACGGACATGCTTCCAAAAATAGACAAAACGCGTTCAGGAGGTTTTAAAACATATATTGGCATCAAAATCTAGAAATCGAAAAATTTCGTGAAAGCAATACTTTCTCAATACTACGTCTGAGAAAGTAAAAATTATTCGATCATTTCAACTTTCAGATTAGTTCGGCTCCATGTTTTTCATTGTCTTTTATTTTATTTTATTTTATTTTATTTTATTCAATTTACGTGGCACTACAGATGAAATCCAGTTACAGTAGCTTTTTCTTACAGTCCTAAAATATATGTTCTCTATTTTATAAGAAGCAGAAATAATTTTTCAAAAAAAAAATTTCTTCGATGCTCGCAGCTCTGCAATTGAACTGGATTGGATTATTTTGTCACTCTACAAAATGGACCCAAATAACAAAGAATCTTACATAGTAAAAGTAGATATTCGTTCCCTAGTAACATTTAATATTGGTCCAATATTGAACTAATATTGTATATCTTGGCATTACATTGGAAATATTTTCAATATAGTCCCAATATCGGGCAAATATTGGAGTTATATTGGTCTCCAATATCGGTTAATATTTTCATTACAATATTAAGCCAATATTGGTATTACATTGGAAATATTGTCCCATCATTTCAAGCCAATATTGGGCCAATTCCTCAAACTATCCACTTTCTCATATTGGTCCATTATTTAAGCCAATAAAAAGCCAATATTGGACTGCTACTAGGGCTTGTATGTCTATTTGTTTGAGTTGTTTGCAGCGGGAAATCTAAATTTCGGACAGTGGCGAAACGTAGCACAGAGGTACTTCAGGGCCAAGCACAATACAGGTCGGTGAGTTTTTTTTTTTAAATTCGAATTTTTCAATTATTTTATGTTCAAGCACAATTTGGAGCGATATTCACACAAATCGGTTCCTTCTCGATCGAAAATATTGTCGAGAAATTTCCTTCACGACATTACCGGAAAGATCGACTTATTTCTAACAATCTAACCGAATTCCTTCATAAATATTTATTTATTTTTAAATACATGGAAATATGAAAGGAAGATTAGCAGACTTCTGTAGTTTGCCAAAAAATTATGGGTGTATATCTTCCCATTATAACAGAAATAATTTTTTTAATTACTTTATTTTTTATTTTCTGTTAATTTTCAACGAAAACCACAAAATTTTGATTTTAGGTAGCGCAGAAATTAAAGGTCTTTCTTTGACTGTTTCGACGGTTGCTAAGCAGTAGGCGTTTCTGTTGGGTTTTGCTACGGGAAGAAGTTAATGTTTGTGTGCATATGTAGTAAATATACGGGGTGATTATAAAAAAACTTTACCGATATATGAGCCCCTGAGATCATACCGATCAAGGCAACGGAATGAAATTTTGGATCAGGTATTACTTTCCTTATATACATAATGTATAAGGAAAGTATTGTGACGGGGTCGAAAATTCGAATTCGAGTTTTCGACGGGAGAGCACGTTTCAAGCATCCCTGATCACGAATCAAACATTTTTGAAGTGATGTCTGTGTGTGTGTGTGTGTGTCAGTGGGTCTGTGGAGACGATAACTGACGAACGAATGGACCGATTTGAACCAAATTTGTTACAAAAATCACAATCCGTAAACACTGGAAGCCTATTGTTTTTATACGCAATCGAATGTTCAGAACTCCCCTAAATTTTCGAATGAAATTTTGAAAAAATCGTCAAAAAATCAAAACCACTAATAAAGTTACGCAAATAGACATTTCTTATGTAATTTTTCATTAGAAAATGATTGACATAAATTTTAGAACGCTAACACGAACCGTTCTCGAGATATTGTACATTTTTCAAAAAAAATATCACAAAGTCATATAAAATAAAAAAAATATATTTCCTATTGATAAACATGTTCACTTTTGCATACCATGCGATAAATTGGGTGACATCATTCTCGTGGATTTAGCTCGTTCCATTCATGAAAAAAGATACTCTGAGTAATACTTTTGTATTTGAACGCCAATAGTCATTTATCTGCTGTAAGAATAACTTATTTCTTAGTGCATAACGCTTGGCGAGATTTTGGCTACGAATTTGGCGGAATGTCGCCAACTTGGCGACTTTCTGAAATGCTGCAAAATTAACGAAAATCTCGCCAAATGGATGAAAATGACGCTAAATCAATGAAAATGACGACTAATTGTCGAAAATTCAATGTCTTAGAAGGAATATTAGTATCTACTATAAGAAAAACCTATTTTTTTACTGTAAAAGTAGTAAATTTATTGCATTATATAAGGAAAGTCATGTGTTGCCCACATCAGATTTTTTTAAGTTATGCGCTCAAGAATGTTGCGAAAAAACAACAGTCCTGCTCTCACAGTTAGGGTTACAGTGACTCAATTTCGAAATTTCAAATGGTAACACCTACTTTTTTTATTGGAATGTGATTTTCACAGTGAAAAACCATAAATGGCGTTGAAACGGTACCTGCAACACGGAAAACGCCTGAGCTAGGCAGAGACTAAGAACAAAGTGAAAACAACTATGGCGTTCACCAGAACGCGAATTTCTGTTCCATTGACGTCACATTCCACCCCATGTGTTCGGCTCAGAACCCAGTCTGCTGAATCTCTCCTTCGAAAGGAGGAGACGATACCAAGGTATGCAGATTTCCAGGTTCGGCGTAAGACACTGTCGTGGCTGCGGTCATCGCTGTAGGAGAAAGAAAAGGCATTGTGATTTGAGTGCCGCTTGATTTCTTGCACTTTCACTTGACCAACATGACGCTTATAGTGAAACAACGAAGTGAAATGGTAAAGCTATATTACCTGAATGGGCAAATTACCGCAGAGGCATTGCGTGTCTACCGCACAAACCATAGACTACGACGAGGCCCGTGTTCTGTAGAAGCTGTACGGGACTTGATATGCAAATTTGAAGAAACTGGTTGCACATGTGATCGATCTCGGCCAGAACGGCCTTCCGTTCCTGTCGAGGTTGTTGCAGCAGTGCATAAGACTATAAGCGAAGGTCGTATTGCAAGTGCACGTGATGTTTCACACGTGCTGGATGTGCCGAATTCTACGGTCCTCAAGATTTTGCGCTCCACATGTTACTTTATCGGCTCCCGCGTGTCCAGTGTTGCAAGCGGGTGATAACCAACTATGCTTAGATTTTGCTAATGAATTCTTCAGTCGCCATGACGATGATAACAGATGGCCTTTACGCATTCTGTGGACGGACGAGGCACATTTCTTCTTGACTGGTAAGGTGAATTCGAAGAACTGCGTGCACTGGGCAGACCAAAATCCCCACGATGTGGTCTCACTTCCGTTACACCAAGCAAAAGTGACTGTGTGGTGCGGGATAACAAGCACCTTCATCCTAGGCCCTTACTTTTTTGAAGAGGTTACTGTCGCAGGTCTACGCACGTGTATGGTAACGAGTGGTGGCTATGAAGCAATGTTGACCAATTACGTCATTCCCGAATTGCAACAGCGAAATGCTCTATCTGACGTCGTGTGGATGCAAGATGGCGCCCCCCCACACGTGGGGTCTTCTGTGAAACGTTTATTGACACAACAGTTTGGTGATAGAATTATCTGTGATGGCGGGCACGTGGAAAATTTGTGAAACACAATAAAATGTTTTGCTTTTCTGTCGCTGGTCTGTCCTTATTGGTTGTTTTCACCATTTTCTTATTCTCTGCTCAGCGTCGGCGTTTTTCGTGCTGCAGGTACCGTTTCAACGCCATTTATGATTTCTCACTGCGAAGATCGCATTCCAATAAAAAGAAAGTAGGTGTTGCCATTCGAAAATTTCGAAATTGTGTCACTGTAACCCTAACTGTGAGAGCAGGACTGCTGTTTTTTCACATCATTCTTGAGCGCATACCTTAAGATATCTGTATCCAAAATTTCTTTCCGTTTCCTTGAACGGTATGATCGTTAGGGGCTCATATATCGGCAAAGTTTTTTTTATAATAACTCTGTACATGCTCTGAATCTAAAGGATTTGGAATCACTAAATCAACTAAACAAATGATAAATCTCAAAACCAGATCCAAAGGTCACTTTATTAAACAATCATCTTACAGACATGCATCAAATACAGCCAAAGCGCTTTCGAACATCCTCATGTTCATCTTCAGTGGCGATATAATTAAAAACAGATGCCAACATGCTTAAATACAATCCATTGCCGTTAAGTGAAATTTGCATATCTTGAAAATTGTCATCCGTACAAATAAGTGAATTATAAAACAGATATAAATTATAAAATATATACAAAGGGCAAAGATAAATAAAAAACTGTTTAAAGACATTAAATATTTTAGAACAACATTATAAATTAACGCAACTATGGAAAGGTTTAACTTGTACGGAATCGAGAACGAGTCGCCAAGCATAACTTAAGACCTGAATAGGGTCAAAATATGGGACCCCTGAACAGGGTCGATACATGTTTGCCATTTGTTTAGTTGATTTAATGATTTGAAATTATGACGCGTTGCTACTTCTGGTATAAAAGATTTGGATTGAAACGAAAGGTGGTGGTATCTATATCTGTATAATTTAAGAAGGGGACGCTTATTAAGGACCTGGGCAACGCAGTACTTTAAATAGTTGTTCCTAAAATTAATTCCTTCTAGCATGGATATAAGAGAAAATCAAGTTAAGTATTATTCTACATTTTTTATGGTATATATAAAAGAAATATTTTTTAAGGGTTAACAGCGATGCCGTTTTCAGTCAAAATATGAAAAGTCGTTAAATTTTTTTTAATTACATTATTATTCAATATATATATATACACTCTTTTGAAAAAAAAAAAAAAAAAAAAAAAACGAAACACCATGAAGAAAGTACTGTTTTTATTGAAATTAAATATGCGTACAACTCATACACAGGTAATGAAATGATTATAAAATCAAGGCTGCAGGACCCATCAATGGTTAGCAATTGCACATTGAATTTTCAAATCAGTAATTGGTGACACCCCACTTGGCCGCAATGCATGCTTGTATACGTCTAGGTAAGGAGTGATAAAGTAGTTTCCGAATATCATGCTACGATATATGCTGCCCGGCATTCCTCAATTGTTGTTCCATATCTGTTACTTTTCGGGGTGCCTGAATCTGGCGGCCTAGCATGTCCCATATATGCTCGAGTGGCGAAAAGTCTGGTGACCTTACTGGTCAAGGATTAGTATCAACATCACGGAGACAGTCTACAGATATGCGAGCCGTATGCTGTTGTTGTTGTTGAGACCCAGACCGTCCGACCTACCAGAAAGGTGTAAGGTAACTGTTTGGACGGCCGGGAAGTGCCACCCAATTTAGATCGGAACCCAATGGGGGAGGCATCCACAGGGACCGTACCCTCCTTCCCCTACCACCAACCTCTCGGAAGGATTTACGGACCCACATGTTTAACGTGATCGTACTGCGCATGAACACGGCGGCAGTTGTGGCAGCGTGCAAATCCAGCGCGCAAACCACCGGGCTACGGTGCCCGAAATGTGCTAACAGAACGCGATGTTCCCAGGTGTTCACCCACCCAAGTACTAACCGCGCCCGATGCTGCTTGACTTCGGTGATATGCGAGCCGTATGTGCCGTGGCATTATATTGTTGAAAAATGGCTCCAGAAAGACGTGCCATGAAGGGTAACGCAAACGGCCGCAGGATTTCATCAACATATCGTTGAGCTGTTAAAGTTGTACGCACGATGACAAGGAGCGACCTGCTGTCGTAAGAAACAGCACCCACACCATCGCACCAAGGGTAATGACTGTGTGCCTGTGTAAAATAAAGGCTGATTGGGACCGCTGGCCCTGGCGCCTCCACACACGTACCAGATGGTCATCTGCTGAAAGACTGAAAAAGCGTGATTCATCGTTGAACACTATGCGATGTCAGTCTTCTGGCAGCCATGATGCTCGATTACGACACCATTCCAAACGACTCTGTTGATGTTGTGGGGTTATGGGCAGACGTCTAAAAGGCCGCCTTGAGCGTAACCCCATCTCACCCAAGCGATGTGAGATGATGGAAGTGGCAGGTGGTATGGAAGAAACTGTAGCACGTTGGGTGGCGGAAAATGATGCCGTTGGGCCAATTTGGATCTATTGCACAAGCATCCGATCTTGCCTCGCATTCGTGTACCTTCTTGTAGCAACCATTGTTGCTAGCACCTTTGCATAGCAGTGTCCGTTTGGTGCATGTGGCGGCCTATTGCTCGGTATGGCCAGCCAGCTTCACGTATCCCGACTATACAATCGCGTTCGAACCCGTCTAATTTCTAATAGCAACGTCATAATATATATATATATATATATATATATATATATATATATATATATATATGTACAGGGTAATTCAAAAGTTCAGAGCAAAAGTAGAACGCTATAAAATATATCTATTGGTCGGAAAGACATGCGGTTTGCAGATTAATATTCACCGTAGTTAGGGGTTTTGTATAGCATGAAAGAAAAAGTAGTTCAAAATTTCGACACTAGGGGAGCGCTTCTGCGAAGAAAACAATGGGAGGTAATAATTGTGAAATGAGATTTTTTATTTCAGCATGATTTACAGTTGCAAGTGCTCAATGTGTTTGTCCACCACCGCATTTCAGTACTGAGTGCAGTCGCGGTATTACGTCTGATACAGCATGAACCAGCATAATAATGGGAATGGCTGCTACCTACTGCCGTAAAGCGCCTTTCAGTGCTGGTAAGAACTGGGGCTTTCCTCTATAGACCTGTGATTTTAGGTATCCCCACAACGAGAAATCACAGGGTGTAAGATCTGGAGATCTCGCAGGCCAGTCATGTGTGCAATCACTTCCGTGCATAAGTCATCTCAATGGCTTTATCTGCCGCAGCCCCCCGAGTGTCGCGAGTTTGAACTAATTTTTTTTCATGCCACACAAAGCCCCCCCCCACCACCACGGTGAATATTAATCTGCAAACCGCATGTCTCTCCGATCCATATATATTTTTATAGCGTTTAACTTTTACTCCGAACTTTTGAATCGTCCTGTATTTATATACTATATATATATAGAAATGTTTAATCGAAAACTATGCATAAATTACGGTAAGTAAAAAAAAACAAACCCATCTCTAGCATATCTGTTACAAATAAGTAACTATAGACCAAGACTAAGGATAATAATAGAAGGTAACTTATCACTATAATGGAAAGGGGGTGAGAGGAAGATGAGTATACAAAAATCATAATTAAAAAGGTATGTATATATAAATATATATAGAAAATAAAAAGCAAACACGGCAATATATATATATATATATCCCGGGTGGTTAGAATTATAAGTATCCCTGTTCACTGTATTCACTGTAGGGAAAAAAACAGTGGGAGACGGATGACGCAAAAAAATAGTTTCAAAAATGAACAATAGGGGAAAAGATGGCGCTGCGAAGAGTCCCCAGTAAAAACACAATTCAATGAAATGGCTTGACAGTCGTAATGCATATTAATTACGAATTGTAAGTGGTATACGCGACCATTAACTGTCATAAACCTTGAATATAAAATTTAGGTAAACATTTTGCAAATGCTCCATACGGTATCAACAACAGAAGAAGACGTCCCTTTATGCAAATCGTTTAAGCACAATTTGCTATAAAAACATGTTCATTGCTTTAATCATGCTTGTGGAAATATTCGACGATCACTATGAGACTCTCATTGCTTGAACGTGCTTTATTATTAAAGTTTTTTTTACAAGAATGACGAAAACGTTGCTGTCGCTCTTCGTGAGTATTGACTTTTGAAATCGTTGCGTACATATCCTTTGCCAGCATGTGGCGTCTGGAGAATGGTTCAACGCTTCGAGGAGACTGGAAGCTTCTCAATTCGACCAGGACGAGGCCGAAAACCTGTGACAACACAAGTGGCTGAAGAGGTTACAATGGCTGTTGTTGAGCAGACCAGTCACAATGAGACAGGAGGCAGTAGTGCTTGAGTGTAGCAAGAGAATTGCATTTGCTCTACGCATCAGTACGGAAGTGTTTGCGGGAAACTTTAGAAAGTTACCCGTATAAAATGCAGCATTACAAAGCGTTACAAGGTTCTGATACAGATATCCGCGAAACGTTTGCTTTGACATTCCTTGCACGTATGTAGGTAGACGCCAACTGGACCTGGAACATCTTGTAGAGTGATGAGGTATATTTTTCTCTGTGCGGAGCAGTAAACACCCAAAACAATCGTATCTGGGCAATGGAAAATCCCCGCCAGTTTCAACAGATCCCCTTACATTCTCCAAAACTAATTGTTTGGATTGGGTTTACTGCAACATTTTTGATTGGTCTCTATTTTTTTGAAGAAATCCATCCACAGGGACCAAAGACCTGTTCAGTTACTGCACAGCGTTATAGGGACATGTTGCAGAACTTCGCCATTCCTTATCTCCAACAACGAGGATGCTTCAGTTCTACCATATTCCAACAAGATGGAGCACCTCACCACATTGGCCTTCCTGTTCAACAATTGTTGCTACAGCATTTTACAGAAAATCGAGTAATCTGGCGCGCATTCCCATTGTTATACCCTTTCCCCGTTCACCAGATCTGAACCCTTGTGACTTTTGGCTGTGGGGTTACCTGAAAAGCATGGTTTATCAGGGAGATATTCGTAACCTTGCAGATTTAAAGGACAGCGTCATCTTGCATACGCACAACATCACAACCGAACAGTTACGTGCAGCTGTCGAACACGCTGTCACACGGTACCATTTGTTGCTTCCTCAACACGGTGGGCATATTGAACACTGCCAATGATTTGTTTTTCTACAGCCTTCTTCCCTTCTGCGTTCCATGTTCTAGATGCATCAATTAAATGGACATTTGTGTGTTTATGACTATTGTCAGTATCTATCGCACGCTTATACCACTTACAATTCGTAATTAATATGCATCACGACTGCCGAGCCGTTTTATTGAATTATGTTTTTACTAGGGACTGTTTGCCGCGCCATCTCTTTCCCTATAGGTCATTTTTGAAACTAATATTTTATTTTGCGTCATTCGTTTCTCCATGTTCTGAAATGCATGCTATGCAGATTTGGCGTTCTAATGACCACTCTCTTTATATATATATATATATATATATATATATATATATATATATATATATATATATATATAATTTTACATTAATATTATAATTTTACATTAATAACATTTTCTAGAAATGTTTAATTTATTAAATTTTTTCTAAAATTATTATTTATTGAGCGACTTCTAAAATTATAATTTACCAAGTTTTTTCCCCTCCAAAATTAAACACTTACTTCAATTTCGACAGGAAAATGCCTCTTTGTTGAGTTTTATTCAAGACCTTAGGCGAGTACCATCCTCCTGTCGTTTTTGATTATAAGCTCCAGTAGTTACCTATTAAATTAAAAGAAACTTTTCATTATATTTAATCAAAACAGAAATAAAAGACTTTGCATAGGCTGTTGACGATTTTAATTTAAATTCGTGCAAGGCTAACTTAACCATAAAAAAAAGTTTGAGATGTTACTGATTTTACTTGTTAGAAAAATGTCATGGTAAGACCATAAGACCTAAGTCAATGAATAAAGGGAAAAAGATTGAAACTTTTGTAGGTCCAAAGGCCTACAAAGGTTTGAAAAATTTCTAAAATATTAATAAATTTATTCCTATATTTCCTGTATTTTCTACAAACATTGTTTTGGAAATTAGCGTTTGAAATATTTTCCTGTATTTCCTATTAACATTGCTTTGGAAATTAGCATTAGAAACAATTTCCTGTATTTTCTACTAACATTGCTTTTCAAATTAGCATATGAAACAGTTTCCTGTATTTCCTACTAACATTGCTTTGGAAATTAGCATTTGAAACAGTTTGCTGTATTTCCTGTATTTACTAACATTGCTTTGAAAATTAGCTTTTGAAACAGTTTCTTGTATTTACTACTGACATTGCTGTGGAAATTAGCATTTGAAACAGTTTCCTGTATTTACTACTAACATTGATTTGGAAATTAGCATTTGAAACAGTTTCCAGTATTTTCTGTATTTACTACTAATATTGCCTCGGAAATTAGCAATTGAAACAATGTTGTGTATGCACTGTGTAATGCACTATGTTGTGTATGCATCGCTTTCAGAAATTAGCATTTGAAACAGTTTGCTGTATTTCCTGTATTTACTACTAGCATTGATTTGAAAATTAACATTTGAAACAGTTTGCAGTATTTCCTGTATTTACTAAGATTGCTTTGAAAATTCGAATTTGAAACAATTTTCTGTATTTGCTTTTAACATTGCTTTAGAAATTAGCATTTGAAACAGTTTCCTGTATTTACTAGTAACATTGCTTTGGAAATTAGCATGGTTGGCTATACTATAAAAATGTATGAAAATCTTTGTCTACTTATTAAGTAACTGTAGTTGGGCAAATTTGTGATCTAATAATTTTATGTAAATTACGAACAATTCTATCTATAAATAAAACATAAACGACGTATTTAAGCACAGATAAGATAATAATACAGCATACAGCTATTTCGAGGATATCCTGGATTCCCTTCGTCAGTGCAAGAGAGTCAACAAACCCGAAGTCAAAAAGACGAAATGGACACAAATAGGAGAAACAGAGGGTTTTATATACCCAGGAGTTGGATCACCTGAAGAGTTTACCTAAGACATACCTGAAGAGTTACAGCCAATTAGAAAGCAGAATGAAGAATAGTCCAGCCAATCCGAAACGAGAAGTAGAACAAAGAATAGAGTGCGCCAAAACACAACAGGAATAGCCCGCCAAGACGAATCAAATCCGGACAAGAATAAATGAGACTCAACAACATGAAAAATAAGTTCATGCAAAAATGAAAAGTAAGGCCCGTTAATTCCATTGTTTTAGGTAATGTATCTACACAAAAATTTCATTCTTTTCGTTCATTGATGGCAAAAATTTTGTCATACCATTCTTTTTATTAAAAACATTTTTTGACGCATATATTTCCCCGGATTCAGCATCGAATTTCGGAGGAGGGAGGGGGTGGTGGTGGTGATGGGGTTAGGGGGGGGGAGGTTCCCTAAGAATTTCCACTTCCTGTTCCTTTTCCATTTTTGGTTCAATAATTTTCCTTGAAATATCTATATCTCAGGATTGGCTATAAATAGAGCTTAGGGGATGACTGATATGGATTCAGCATCGAATTTTTGAGAGGGTTGGAAGTTCACTAAGAATTTTCACTTCCGGTTCAGGAAATGTTACTTCCTATAAAAATTTTTACATTTTCCTTACAACATCTATTTCTCAAAAGTGGCAATCGATCGAGCTTAGATAATGACTGATATGGATTCAGCACTGAATTCTGGAGGAGGTTGGAAGGTTCATTAAGGATTTCCACTTATTATTATTTCACTTACGGCTAAAAAAATTTCCTTTAAACATCTATTTCTCAGGAGTAACTACAGATAGATCTTAGATGATGATAGAGTTACAGCATCGAATTTTGGAGGGGGTGGAGGGTTCTCTATGTATTTACGCATCCAGTTCTATAAATGTCCCTTCCAGTTTTTCGAAAAAAAGTTAGATTGTAAGAAATAAGCGTGCAAAAGAGTATATAAATACTTGATTGTTCTGTGCAAAACGAAGTGTGCATACCACTTGCCATCATATGAAAGTTTCGGCATAAATTTTTTGTTTAATTTTGTGACATACACGCACAAACAGAAGCAGGTACTTTACGGAATGCTTTCGAAATATGCTTTTACATCAAAAGCTGGGATTCGAAAATTTTCGGAACCTTTTAATAATAGATATGAAACAGTAAAAAGTATATAAAGTAAATCCTTGAAATTTTAATTTCAAATAATTTAGAAATTGAGATTCTTGATTACGAAAATTTTTTTGAGAATTCAAAATTTTTATTTCCTCATAGAATAAAGTGATGTAATTCGAGATTTTAACGAGAAAGGCGATTTTAAGACCCTTAGAAATTTCGAATATTTTTAGAAAAATCTCGTCTGTATGTGCATGTGCATGGGTTGTTGTTGTTGAGACCCAAACCGTCCGACCTACGAGAAAGGTATAAGGTAACCGTTTGGACGGCCGGGAAGTGCCACCCAATTTAGACCGGAATCCAGTGGGGGAGGCATTCACAGGGACGTACCCTCCTTCCCCTACCACCAACCTCTCGGAAGGATTTACAAACAAGGACTTGCAGACCCACATGTTTTTGCTGCTCTAAGTCCTCGGACGAGTCGGATGGTCAGGGCTTTCAGAACCACATGTTTAACGTGATCGTACTCCGCATGAACACGGCGGCAGTTGTGGCAGCGTGCAAATCCAGCGCGCAAACCACCGGGCTACCGCGCCCGAAAGGTGCCAACAGCACGGGGTGTTCCCAGGTGGTCACCTACCCAAGTACTAACCGAGTGCGATGCTGCTTCACTTCGGTGATCTAACGAGAACAGGTGTTTTCAGCACGGTAGGACCGTTGGCGCATGTGCATGGGTGTACGTGTAACTTAAAAGCAAATGCATATATAGCCATGAAATTTTACATAGATGAACTATGTAGAAACTATAGATATAATCAGTTGTAACTTGTATGATTAGAATTATTCGAATGTTAATGTTTCCAAATCATTATTTCCTCCTAAAAAAAAATAATAATTGCTGAAGTTAATAGTGTATTTTATGCCGAAAAATATAGTTTGAACTAATCTATGAATGACAATGGCACTAAAATAGGAATTATTAACACAAATTAGCCGAATGTAGTAAATTCATTAACGTCCCTGACCTGTTGCCAACTCGAGGAACGAAATTTTAAAGAAAATATTTCGAACGGAAGCTCATAAAAATATACAACTTTCTTCCCATTCTGATACCGATTTTGATAGAAGTGATAGAATATGAATGTATGGCTGAGACTAATGAAACCTATATCTCCAGATATTTTGAACTGTAACTTTAAAAAAATTATATTGTAAATAAAAATACTACATAAATCACAGTAAAATGAATAGAAAGTAAATATATATATATATATATATATATATATATATTTACAATTAAGATAAGACATGCTACTTTTAGAGTTTGGATCATTTCAAAAACACGGTGCAATCCGTCACTAACTTCACAATCCTATGTATTAGCCTTCTTTCTAAATACTTGAATTGATTCTTTTGTTCTTAATATTGCCTTTGTATTTGTGTTTCTTCTTTTTGTTATTTTCTTTACGTTTTTTGAAATAAAAGATAGCAAATAATGCACAAAAAATAACGAAAAACGCAGTAAAAATAATTTTTTTTTATTAGTAACAAAACAAACAATTGGTAAAATTTTCTATGCAATTTCAAAGGCACAAAGAACTTTAGTTCGTCACTATAAATAAGACAGAACAGTCACTACAGCAAAATTAGAAAAAAATTTCTGTCAACAAAATAACGTTCACGTGACCCAGAAGCATAGGCGTGGTCAATTCGAAAAAAATAATAACTAAACATAAAACTAAGGAGGTATGAAACAGGGTGAAGCGAACAGTAGAAGATTGCCAAAAACTCTAAACGAACTGCAGCAGACTGTCACCCTGTTTTATACTTCCATGGTTCGTCGTTTAATTACTAGTTTTTTCGGAATGGCAACGCCTAATCTTCCTAGGACACGTGAGCATTATTCTGAAACAGAATAATGAACACAGTAATTCTTCGCAGAAATTTCAAAGGTAAAAATAACCAAATAACCTTAATTAGTTAGGATAAATGAGGCAGAACAGTCACTACAGTAAAAGTAGGGAAATTTCTCCGTCAACAAAATAATTCTCGTTCTTCATAGAGAATCTTTGGTATAATACACTCAGTGTTTCTTTCGGGCATACCTCTTGGGGGTCGTATTTTATGTTGACCTAGTTTCTATTTATGTCATATAGCATTTAGATATATTTATATAGGGCAAATATAAAACTCCCCCCCCCCCACCTTAAAATTCCATTCGCCGTCCCCCTCCCCTGACCAAAATGTCCTGAAAGAAACATTGAATGCACTGACCTCTACTTTACAGTTTTTCCTGGGGAAAATATGGAAGGGGGGGGGGAGTTTTTTTTAATAAATACTTTGAAACCGGTTACCGGTTGATACATTTAATCAACTGTTTATGTTGTTACTAACGAAGTATATTGTTTTTTAGGTTATTAAAGGCAACAGTTTGACAGAATATTTTTCATTTTAAAAACATAGCATTATGAACTAAAGATTTGTGTCATGTTCTTAGAATAATGATCCAAAATGTTTACTAAAAGTATACTTACATATGTTCAGAGAATTTTGCATGATTTTATGCACCTTCATAACGTACATTAGCATATTTCTGTAATAGAAAACGACGTGTTTTGTAGCTAAAAGAACGCTTCTGTAACAAAGAGCATATTCTTGATTAAATGCAATAATAAGACAATGCATGGTAAAATATAATACATGGGTAACCAGCATACACATCATAACATAGATTCAACGTAATACACTTTTACAATCATGCTGAAATTTTTACATCAATAACTATATATATCTCCCTTCTCTCTACAGGGTTTCCAAGAAAGTAAGTATCCAAATAACTTTGTAAAGAATGGTCCATGAGTATACACGTTAGGTTTATTTACAGTAAAGTGACCATGCTTGATTGAATGAAAGTGATTGCAACGCCATTAGTGGAAATTTTTAAAAGTTAGGCTAACGAACTTGGCAACAGAGCGAGATGGACTAAAAACCTAGTTACAAAATTGTTAGAGATATTCAATTATTAGTAATTAACACTAAAAATGTTATATAAGGCATTTATATAACTTTTGGTCAGGAATTTATTCCCTTTCATATACGCGTTTTGTGCGTTCCTGGTTCAAGTCCTACTAATTAAACAATGCTCTACAACTTTGTAATCACCTATTTTCATCTTCTCTGTTTTGTCGAGTTTGTTATTCTAACTTGTTTAATTTTCATCTAGGGGGCGCTGCAATTACTTTTATTCGATCGGACATGGTCACTTTACTATAGATAGACCCACAATGTATGCTTATATCCCTTTCCTTAATCGTACATGGGATACTTAAGGACGTTCGTGGGAGTGCATGACATGTACATTCGTGGACTTTTCTTTACAAAGTTGCTGTGGCTCTTAAGGGCCTTCCTAGGAACAGTGTATGATATTATAAGAGAATTCCTTACATAGCCGGAGTGGTGTAGCTGGTAGTATGCCTGGACATAATGTTGAATGCTATTAATCCCCGGTCCCGGCCAATAGTAAAATGAAGTCTAATAATCTAGAATATATTTGCATTAAACTGTTTTATCTGTTGCATCGATTATATCTATTTTCTGCAATTCTCAATTTAAAGCCGTTTGCTGTGTAATAGTCAAAAACTTTATATACACTCTGTTGCAAAAAAATAAATGCAACTATAAGAAATTGAGCAACAGCCGCGAAACTCTGTATGTATTGTTTGAGAAAATATGCAAATGATTAGAATTTGAGAGAAGAATACACGTTTTATTAAGAAATGGTTGCAACAAGAAGATGACATTTTAGTAAGTGGTAAATCTTCCCCTGGCAGCTATACAAGCCAACATTCGGTATCGCATAGGGTCAATAAGGTTGCTCATATCCCTCTGCAGAAGATTCTGCTACAAATAGTTGCATTTGGAAAGCTAATTCATTGGCATTCTGAGAAGACTGCAATTGCTATCCCAACATGTCCCAGACGAGTTCTATTGGTGATAAATCAGGGGACCTGGATGACCATGGGAGAGTATTAAATCCACGAAGATATTGTTAAGAAAGTCGTGCAATATGTGGTAGAGTGTTTTCTTGTTGGTAAATGAAACCTTGGCGTCTTGACAACCTAGGCAGAACAATCGGCTGCAAATCGTCGACGTATAAGCGAGCCGCCAGATTAGATAGCAACACCATTAGAGGAGCTCAGCTGTCCCACGAGATAGCTCCCTAGACTGTCACACCACGTGTGATGGCCGTGTTCCGCTCGACAACAAATACAGGATCGGTATGCTAGTCAGTCTTCCTCCACACACGTATGACAGCACTGAGAAAGAAGCGGGATTCGTCGTTAAAGACAACATGCCTTCAATCGGAAACTGTCCAAGCTGGTCAAGCTCGGCACCAATCCAGACAGCTCTGTCTATGTTGAGGGATCAGTGATAAGCGCCTTAATGGACGTCAATACCTAATCCCACCCTCTACCAGTCGGCTCCCGAATAGTATCCCTTGATACAGGCTGCATGGAGAATGGCAAATGTCTTCGAATGGCTTATAACGACGCCACTGGTTTGGACGTGGATCCTATATTGACTGCATGATTCTCTTGAGCAGTTGTCTGTTATCGGTGTCCTGATCCTGTACGAGGATTACATGTGTCTTCGCTGGTTCACTGTTAACAACACCGAGCAACTACTATATCGTTCCGACGAAGATGGTGCGTAATAGGTCTGGCGGACCAACCAGCTTCCCTTAGGCATATGATACGAGCTCTTTCTCTAAATCCGACAATTGTTCGTAGCGCCATTGAGTACGTCTCAAAAGCATCTTTGTACACAATTTACGGAATCAAAGCAAAAAATCCAGTTCTAATTGCCAGTGAGTGAGAACACCGGTCGTTTTAAATGCTGCACGATGCGTCGTTCTCACGCGTTGCATGATCTCTATAATATCACTGGCAGTTTGATCATTTGCATGCCAAGTTTCGTGGCTGTAACTCAATTTTTCTTATGGGTGCATATATATTTTTTGGAACAGAGTGTATTTACTTAAACAATTATAAATCTATGGTCCAAGGTAAATGGTAGAAATAATCGGAATTCATAGAAATAGTATAGCAAAATCTATAAAAACAATGCAAATGACTTTTACAAGCATTGCAAGTAGTATTACTATGTTACAGGCCATGATGACACGACTTTTTGATAGGTATTTATTGCCTTACGTATACGCGTTTCGGACGTTTCTGGTATCAATTCCTACTCATGATACAATGTTCTACAACTTTGAAATTGACTTTTTCCGTATGTCTAGCTTTGTTGCCGAGTTGATCATCTCACATTTTTTTTTCTGGGGCACTTCAATCACTTTTATTTGATCGAGAATGATTTTAATATTGATAGACCCAACGTGTGTACTCACGGACATTTCTTTACAAAGTTATTGGGTAGTTAATAACCTTTTTAGGAACCCCCATATAATCCTCAAATTGCGATAAAATAATGCACTATTTTATTATTATTTTATTTTTTGAAATATTATTGATTGATATTAGATAAAGTCATAAAAACTGATACATAATCAATAACATAAACATTGCAGTTTGGTTGTTTCTGAGCAAAATATTATTACCAAAAATCGAAGTAAAATATAATTGTGCACTCCGATTCAAAACATATACATAACGCAGGCGGAAACACAGTTGGTGAACACCAGTAATTTTTTAAAATATGAGTGATGAAAATATTTTATAGATGTGTTAAAAAAGTATTTCATTCAAAAAAGCAAATAACAAAACAAAAAGAAGTTGCACTTGAAAATTTCTAGAAGTTTTTACAACTGAAAATGAACACTCGATAATAATAGCAAAATGAACACGAAGAAATAGACTATTACTATATTTCAGACAGCCATATCGGAACAATCATCAACGTTATTGGATAACACCATAATGTTTAATAAATGTGGTATGAAGTCATATTTTATATTACGTCATCAGTTGCAAGTTGTGATATCATACTTTTACTGACAAAATGTGTTGCGGTTATACCTTTAATATTAACGTGCTGGCTGGAAATGGACAACATACCTATTTTCGTAATAAATTCTTTTGCAACTTTTATTACATTTTAGAAATTATTTTTCTTTTTAATTTTAAATTCAAGATATTCATAACCATTCCAGTTTCTAGTAGCCTGCAAGCATTCAAAATCAGTATATTTTTTCCCCTTTGAAGTAATCACCACCGTAAAACAGCATCTTACTCTTTAGTACACCACTATAACGTTTAGGGACGTAATATTTTTTCTTCAAATAAATATTTTTTTCTTTCAATAAATTGCTGCCATTTTTGCAAGATGAGGAATATCCAATAACACGAATTCCACACCCTTACATTCAACACAATTATTCTCCAGTTAAGTAATAACACGTGGGTTACACCAGGACGTTGTTTGCATAAATTTTGTATTTAAAAATATTTCCACTACATGAGCACTTAGAATAACACTTCTTGCTGTCACAGAAAACATAAAAGCAGAATAAATAAATACCCAACGTGACTTTGCGCAACAAATAGATAAAGAAATCATAATGCAAATAGAATTTTTAAAAAAGCAGACGATTATTTCCAAAGCGCCTGAGTTTCCATCATTAGTCAGATTCATGGAGGTAAAAATAAGGACTTAAAACTTCATATTAATGAAACGCCCAAAATCGGCTGAGATAATAATTCAGGTGGCGTTGGGATAAGCTAAGTAGTCCTGCATTGTATGCATTTCTATGGCGAAAGGCCTAAAATATTTATTTAAACTATCAATTTTGTAAAAATACATTATTAGCGTAATGCAAAATAGAACTGAAGCAATAAAGAATATTCCTATGTATTCAAAATTATTTAATCTTTCAATTTATTTTTATCGCCATATATTCCGTATTCTATCGAACAACAAGGAAAAATACTCGTTAATTATAATAATTAGGGAACTCTTAATTTAACAAAAATCAAAAATACATTTACTAAAAACTACGTCTTTATGCTGTGTCAACTAACAATAACAGCTACTTTAGTAATACCAGCGATACCTAGATATAATTCTAAAGGCATTATGGAATTTTCAAGCGTTTCATCCATAGGAGTTTTATTTCCTTCTTTCTAACTTCATGGTCAGATTGTTAGAATTTTTATAATTTTCTTTTATAAAAGTTCTAACAAATTGGTTGATTTTTCTATGAAATCTCATTTCTCAGAGTTGTAGAATGGCAATTTTTAATTTCTTTCTTTCTTATTATTTTCCTGCACCCTATTTTATCTTATTTGCAATATTCCTTATTGTTTTTCATTTTATTTATCTTTTTTCACATCAGTTGACGCCACTACTGCTATAGCTTAGCATTTTTTTTTGTCAGACCGTGTATCTCATTTGGCGTTAAGCTAGCTCTCAACTTATTTGAATTAAAGAAGAAACTGGGCCGTTCAAAACTATCGTCTGCTTTTCAATAATCTATTTCAATTTACTTTGATATTTCTTAATTTACAAAAGTACAAAGTTTGCTTATAATGAATAAAAAAATATACAACATTCCAAAAGTTATAAAAACACTCTGCGAAAATAATTAAGAACCAATAAGGGACTTACTGGAAAATACAGTGACGTTTTGAGAGTAAGATCCATCAGAGCTACATTTATATGTTCCTGTATGGATGGTTTTCGAATGCCGTACTGTCAGCTTCATGGCGGTAAAGAAATTCTGCTCCGATTGAGAAAAAATTGGGTTACCCACTTGCAAAACAAACATATTGGAAGAGTTGGTAGCAATAGGTTTACTGTCTTTGTACCAAAGATGCAGGCCAAGACCTACAGCCGTACACTTGAGGACCAGTTCCTCTTCTTCTAGAAGATTAATCATGAAAGATGGAGAATCAGTAATCGAATGAACTGAAAGAGAAAACAGCCATTTAGTAGAATCTATACTGTAGAACCCGTGGTTTAACTTACAATAACCCGCATTTAGCGAGATTCCGCATTTAACTTTTAAGTGTTGCGATGTTAATTTAAAACTGCTTTTAACTCGCTTTTAACATTCAAAACTTTTAGTTTCTCATATTTAACGAGAATATGAAATTGTATAACGGCGAATAAAATATGTAAAAATATGACAAAAAGCAGATCAAGATTTTGATTAACGTAGGAGGTAACGTTTGAGGCATGTAGCAATAGATTCGAACTAGCCGAAACGGATATTGTATTTCAGGATCCTATAGTGATAGTCGAACGAGGAGGGGACGAAAAGTTTTTTCAGACCCTCCGCCCTCTCTCCTGGTGAGTTTGAAGATTTTGTATATAATATCGATACAAAGAAATCGATACGACATATGATATCGATCTATATCTATAAATATATATATTATCAATACATCACTTATTATAGCGACCGCAGGTCAGAACATAAAAGTCGGTTTTTGATTAGATGACTATTTCCAGCGGTAAGCGCCATACATTGTTGTTACCAAAGTAAAATTTATTAAAAACAGGCAACTTAATTTTTAAGCGTGTTAGACAAAGAGTGTTTTGTCTGCCCACTAAGTGTTATACAAACACGTATGTTTTCTCTGACTACTAAAAGCCAATTTGCAAAATTATTGAATTGTGCAGCTTCAGTGTCAAAGCATCCTAACTACTCAAACACGGATGACCTAAAAACATAACAACATTTGGAGTGTTGGGCTTTTAATTCTCTTTTCGTTGTGCCAACATCGTTGTTAAATATCTTGTTTATAAATAGAAGAATCTGATGCGGGCGGCACATGACGTTCCCTGCACACTCATATTCACGTTCTCTTTATTTCTTCAATAATTCAATAAATTGAGTTTAATTGCACAAAAAACATCCATAATTATTTAAAATTACAAGGAATTTGCGAAATTAATTCAATTAATTCTTTTAATCCAATTTTCGTTCTCATTTGTTAACTGGACTTATTTCAAAGGTGGCGTAGCGAAAATGCGAAATAAATAAAATATCTCGAGAACGGCTAGTGCTAGTGTAATGAGGTTGGTCTTATTATTTTTATCGTTAAAAGTTACGTACAAAACAAGCATTTAATGAATATATTTGAGCATACGTAGTTTTTTATTTTAGATTTTGACGATTTTTGCGGACCACTTAGAAAAAACAAAAAGCAGGTTATTTTTTTTTTTTCGAATAGTACCAAAACCTAATCAGCACCAGGGTAACCCACAAGTGACTTATTTACCAAATTTTGTAAAATTTGATATATTAGTTATTCAGCTAGAATGGGTACAGGCAAATTTTGTGAGCCATTTCGCATAAAAAGGCGGGTTGTTTTATTCCGAATCATACCCAAAACTAATCAGCACCAAGGTCAGCTCCAAGTGACTTACTTCCCTATTAAATTTTATGAAATTTAGTCCATAAGTTTTTGAGTTAGAGTGGATACATACATTGCACAGACAGATACACAGACAGACAGACACACACACACAGACGTCACGCTAAAAATAGCTTTTTTGCATTTTAGAAGTCCCAAAACGAGTAAATCCGTCGAAAACTCGAGTTGCGATTTTCGGTATGATTTCTATACTTTCCTTATACATTACCATGTTGTTGTGATGAGTCACAACACGTTATTATTTTTACTATTCAAAATTAACATTTTTTTATAGTTCATTAAATATTTTTTATTTTACTTTAAATTTATTATTCAAAATTATCTTATTCAAAATTGCTTTTATTTTATATTTTCATTAATAGGCCAATTGTCTCTTTTACTAAATTAAATTTTAGCGTGCTGCTATCCATTCATATTTTATTAATACGGTGTACGCCCTTTTCATATACTGCGCCATAGCAGCACACGCTTTCCACAATTGGCAAAATCTGGTTTCAGGCGAGACATGGGACTTAACTTCTGCCTCTTAATTTTTAACCTCCCTGGTTGCGCAGAAGTTAATTCTTTTTACTGATGCCAACATCCGATTAGGCGGGAAGTTTCTCTTGTGTGAGAAAGCTTGGGATTCATGCTCCTCTTGAAAATTCTTTGTATGTAGAGGTGTGTGTGATCTTTTGGTGGGTTCGTCTTTGTCTTGAAAAAGGCATGACGAACTCAACCATTTTTTTATGTTATGTGTTTTCAATCATCTTTAATAATCAGCTCCAGGTATACAAAAAAATACTAATATTTTTTTATAGTGAATCAAAACATCTCAATCTGCCAAAATATGTGATTATATTTTTATCTTTGCCTAGTGATTTTGTGATATAATTCTGAGATAATTTTTGCACTTCAATCAGCCTACTATGTTGCACAATTATTTCTTCAGAAATATGTGTATAAAGAAATTCATTAATGCAAGAGTGAATGCACACCTGAATGGCTGGATATATATATTCCAAAGTAAAGGCAGCTTTTGAAGATGATGCTTTGTCAGAGCTCTGAGGAGTTAAGAATTTGCTGATGATCAAAATACAAATCTATATGTTTTTCATGGGTACAAATATTACAACTACATATATTTTTTTTCTGCAATAGTGTACAAGTGATGATGTAAAATTTACACTTTGAGATTATTATCTTAATGAAAAAGAATGCATTGTTAATTCCATACTTTCATATATGCATCACAAGTGGTGATATAAAGAATTACACCTTGAGAATCTTATTTTAATGAAATGATTGCATCATTTACATCTATACTTGCACATATAGAAATAAAAAAAAACAAATAAAGAACATTTATCTTGTATCTGAGTGTATTTTATGAACATCATGGATTTTTTTTAGTTTCAAGAACTATATTTTATTTTTAGTGACAACAAATAACTGCTAGCAATCAAATATGAAGTACAACAATCTTATTATCGAGTTACATTTATATTTAATTTTTAGGTTCTGAAACAGGTAGGTGATAAAAAAAAAATGCAAAGTTGATTTATGAAAATTTATAATTATTTTATAATAATTTTTAGGCGTTCACATACAAATGGTTTAATATTTTAAAACACAACGCAATTATTATTGATATTCTAAATTCTATTTCCCACTATGCGATCCCCTTCCATTAAGTAACTAACCTTTTAATTTATTAATTTCCTTCTTTTAATTGTATGTGAGTGTCCGTCCCAATCAGGTGTTGAAATATGATCGTTCAATTGATTTTATCATTTGTTAATTAAGTCCCTTGAATGGTTGTATCACAACACATGTATTGCAGGGAAAGTAAAAATCTGTTGTGGACAGCACATGGTTTTCGCTGCAGATTCATATTCACGTTCTCTTTATTTCTTCAATAATTCATTAAATTGAGTTTAATTGCACAAAATAACACCCATAATTATTTAAAATCACACAGAATTTGCACTTTTAATTCAATTTTCGTTCTCATTTGGTAACTGGACTTATTACTTTCCTTATCAGGGCCGGATTAACCACGGGGCCAACCGGGCCATGGCCCGGGGCCCCCGACTCTGTGGGGCCCCCAAGTGGCATGAAATTTATATTATGTATAAATTAAAAATATAATATTTTATGAATTAAATTTCGGCGGTATAAACGTGTAGCTTTTCTTCCAAAATAAAAATTTATCTTATACATTTTTCAGAGAATTAACTTTCGAAACACACTTTACAGTTAATAAAGTGTTGTTGTTGAGACCCAGACCGTCCGACCTACCAGAAAGGTGTAAGGTAACTGTATGGACGGCCGGGAAGTGCCACCCAATTTAGACCGGAACCCAGTGGGGGAGGCATCCACAGGGACCGTACCCTCCTTCCCCTACCACCAACCTCTCGGAAGGACTTACGGACCCACATGTTTAACGTGATCGTACTCCGCATGAACACGGCGGCATTTGAGGCAGCGTGCAAATCTTAGCGCGCAAACCACGGGGATACCGCACCCGAGATGGCCAACAGCACGCGGTGTTCCGAGAAAAAATGTAGTGAATAACACAAATAGTGAATAACACAATTTGTGATGAGGTCATTAACGTCATGGGTCAGAAGTTGTTAGCAGCAATTGTGGATGAAGTGAAACACGCAAAGTATATCTGTGGACGCTACGCCTGATGTATCTCGCATAGATCAACTGACTTTCATAATTAGATATGTAAGAAGTGACGTCTTTGTAGAAAGGTTTTTAAAGTTCATACCAATTTATAGATATAGTGCTGAAAATCTTTTCAATGAAGTTACTGGACTTCTGAAGGAAAACCAAATTTCCCTGTCTAACTGCAGAGGTCAATCTTACGATAACGTGTCTAACATGAGTGGCAGGTACAATGGACTTCAGGCCAGAATCAAGGTGGAAAACCCTTTGGCATTATTCATACCATGTGCAGCTCACACCTTGAATCTTGTGGGTGTCAGAGCAGCTGAAAGCTGCAGACAAATTGCTGCATTTTTTGACTTCGTACATAATCTGTACACCTTTTTTAATTCCTCAACGCATCGATGGGGAATTCTCTCATCCATGTTAGGTTCAAAAAAGAAAATTCTGAAAAATTTATCTGATACCCGGTGGTCTGCTAGAGCAGATGCAGTCATAGCCTTGAATTTACAGTGAACAGGGGCCCCACTCTAAGTTCTGGCAACATTAAATTCCAACAACATTAAATTCCATGTCATCAGACTTGTTTGAATCATCTGAAACGAGATTGAAAGCTGAAGGCCTAAAACAGTATATGGAGAGATTTGAGACACTCTTCCTCACATACTTTTGGTGTGATTTATTAAGAAGAATTAATAAATTCAATACTTCTCTGCAAAAATTAACTGTAACATTGCATGTCGCAGTGCAACTTCTGGAATCTCTCACATTGTATATTCAGGAGAAGAGGGAAAGCTATGATTGGTATGAAGCCTTGGCCACATAAAAAAAAGAGCCTAATTACCAGGATTCCATAATCCGAACAAAAAAACGAAGTTCTATATTGATATTTTATGATAACGAAGGTACCCCAGATGTTGCTTTATCTGGTAAAGAAAAGATGAAGATTCAAACTTTCCTTCCTGTGGAAGACAGTTTAATCAATAACTTAGATGCTCGATCTAAAGCTTACCGAAACATCTTTGAGATTTTTGGATTCTTTGAGGATCTGCTTTTCTTAGAGGAAGAATCTGTAAGGAAGCATAGTGAATGTTTTGCAAAGATATACAAAGATGATGTTGATGGAAGAGAACTTGCAGAAGAATGCATCCATATCAAAGTATACATTAATGCAAATTATCCTGAGACAGCAGTGCTCTTTATGGACATCTCTGCTGATGACGAAGAAGAGGAGAGTGATGAAGACGATGATGGAGAAACAGGTTCCAGATCCATCGAGTTCCAGGTGAGATACATACAGGAGAAAAGAAGGAGGCTGAACCTACAAAACCTTTATAGCTATATGCATGAAGTGGAATTTCATCTGCTTTCACTAACATAGAAATAGGGCTGCGAATGGTTGCATAATGGTTTCTAATGCAAGTGGTGAACGTTCATTTTCGAAGTTAAAAATTATAAAATCCGAAAAACGCAGTGTGATGAAGCAGGAGAAATTAAACGACCTAAGCATTTTAAGCATTGAAAACAAGTTACTTAAAGTAATGGTCTTTAACGATATAATTGATGATTTTGCTACTAAAAAGTCAAGAAAAAAGATTGTGTAAGCCAGAATGTGTCTTGAGTCTTCCTGTAACTTGTTTTTCAACAAATCTTTATGTCACAGTTCCATTTTTATATTTTAATATCCCCCCTTATATGTTGTAAAGAATGTAAGCATTTGATGTTAAAAACAAATGTAATATTCGTTGGAATCATCCAACTGGTGATTATTAAAACAGTTTTAGCCATTTGTACATATTTAAGTATACGTTTTACAAGTTAGTACTATTACTGTACGTATATTATTGCAAAGAAAGAAATTTTCAAAATTTACAGTGAACAGGGGCCCCCAATCTAAGTTCTGGCCCGGGGCCACAGATATGTTTAATCCGGGTCTGTTCCTTATGTATACATATAATGTATAAGGAAAGTATTGTGACGGAGTCGAAAATTCGAATTCGAGTTTTCGACAGGAGAACACGCTTCAAACATCCCTGAACACGAATCAGACGTTTTAGAGATGATGTGTGTGTGTGCGTGTGTCAGTGAGTTTGTAGAGACGATAACTGACGGACAAATGGACCGATTCGAACGAAATTTGGTACAAAAATTACACTCCATGAATACTGAAAGCTTATTGTTTTTATACGCAATCGAATGTTCAGGAACCTCCTAAATTCTCGAGAAAAATTTTGAAAAAAATCATCAAAAAATTAAGACATTTAATAAAGTTACGCAAATAGTCATTTCTTATGTAATTTATCATTAGAAAACGATCAAGATAAATTTTAGAACGCTAGCATGAACTGTTCTCGAGATATTGCACATTTTCCAAAAAAATGGTCAAAAAATCATATAAACTAAAAAAAAATATTATCTATTGTGAAATATGTTCGCTTTGCATAAGTAATATCATGCGATAAATTTGGTGACATCATTCTCATGGTCCTAGCTAGTTCCATTCATGTGAAATGATACTTTAGGTAATAAATACTTTTGTATTTGGACGCTAATAGTCATTTATCTGCTACAAGAATAATTTATATCTCCGTCCATAACGCTTGGCGAGATTTTAGCGACTTCTTTTAATGTTGCTAAATTAACGAAAATGTTGGCATATTACTAAAAATGAAGCTAAATCAATAAAATGACAACTAGATGATGAAAGTTCAATATCTTGGAAAGACCATAAGCGTAGACTATAAGAATAATACATTTCTCCGTCCGTCCGTAACGTTTGGCGAGAAATTTAGCGGGATGTCGCTAACTTGGCAACTATTTTAAATGTTTCTAAAATGACAAAAATGTCGCCAAGTTGATAAAAATGACACAAATGGGAAGTAATGTCTCTCAAATTCTGATTTCCGTCATATGACGGGCATACCTTACTATATAGAAATACTCTTTTCTCCGTTTGTCTGTAACACTTGCATTTGCTGATGCATTTGGCAAACTCAGCGAATAATTTAGCAAAGTATTTCCAACTTGGCGATAGTTCGTCCCAGATTGACAAAAATATCGTCAAAATTGCAAAAATGACGTTAAATTAATGAAAATTACGCCTAATTGATGACGTAATTATAAAGGTATTTTAATATATGGGTTATATCGCTTACTGAGGATGCTATCAATATTCATGACTGTTTATTTAGAGTTGCGCGAAGTATAAGGTAATTGAGTATTTTGAAATAGTTCTACATGTTGTCATCCGGAAAATCGCCAAATGTACAATTCAACAATAAAACACAGCGCTGTGCATCCTATACATTATTTTTTGACTGTAAAACTAGTAAAGTCATTGCATTATATAAGGAAAGTCATGCGTTGCCAACATCAGATTTTTTTTAAAGATGATGTAATGAAAATGCGCAAAAACTAAAATGTCTCGAGAACGGCTAGTCCTAATGTAATAGGGTTGGCCTTATCTCCTTTTATCGTTAAAAATTATGTATAAAACAAACATTTAATTGATATATTTGTGCATTCGTAGTTTTTTATTTTATATTTTGTCGATTTTTGCGGGCCATTTCGGAAAAAAAGGCAGGTTATTTTTTTCCGAATCGTACAAAATCCAATCATCACCAGGGTAACTTACAAGTGACTTATCTACCAAATTTTGTAAAATTTGATGTATTATTTTTTCAGCTAGAGTGGATACAGACAATTTTTGCGGGCCATTTTGTAAAAAAAAAGCACTTTACTTTCCTTGCAATACATGGTAATGTATAGGGAAAGTATTAGAATCATACCGAAAATCTCAACTCGAGTTTACGACGGATCTACACGTTTCGAGACCTCTAGACTACGAAAAAACTATTTTTAGCGTGGCGTCTGTGTGTGTGTGTAATATATGTATCCACTCTAGCTCAAAAACTAATAGACCGATTTTCATAAAATTTGGTACGTAAATCACTTGTATCTGGCCCTGGTCTTGATTAGTTTTTAGTACGATTCAGAAAAAACGGACTTGCCTTTTTTTGCGAAATGGCCCGGAAAAATCTCATGTATCCATTCTAGCTAAAGTACTAATTGACCAAATTTCACAAAATTTAGTAGATAAGTCACTTGTGGGATACTTATTAGATTAGATTTTGGTACGATTCAGAAAAGAACAAGTTGCTTTTTTTCTACGAAATGGTCCGCCGAAATCGCCAAAATCTAAAATAAAAGACTACGTATTCTCAATGTTTTATAGTTAATTTTGGACAACGAAAAGAAAGAGACCAACTCCACTATTCTAGGACTAACCGTTCTCGAGATATATGAGTTTTTTCGCATTTTTGTTACGATGCCTTTGGAAAGATCTCCAATTACATAGTAAAAACAAACATTGAATTAAAAGTGCAAATTTAGTCTTATTTTGTGCAATTAAACTCAATTTAATAAATTATTAAAGAAATACATAGGGAAACTGCAGGAAAAGTATTGGAATCGTGTCGAAAACCGCGAATTTAGTTTTCGACGAATCTACACGTTTTGGGACGTCTAGAACACGAGTAAACTATTTTTAGCGTGGAGTCTATGTGTGTGTCTGTTTGTGTATCTGTCTATTCGTCTGTGAGTGAAATGTATGTATCCGCACTAGCTCAAAAACTATTGGACCAATTTTCATAAAATTTGGAAGGTAAGTCATGTGTGTGACCCTGGTGCTGATTAGTTTTTGATTCGATTCGTAAAAAAAAAACTCGCCTTTTTTGCAATATGTCCCACAAAACTCGCATGCATCCTCTCCAGCAAAAAAACAAATTGACCCAATTTCACAAAATTTGGTAGATAAGTAACTTGTGGGCGACCCTGGTGCGGATAAAATTTTGGTTTGATTCGATAAAAAAGAACCTGTCTTTTTTTTTCAAAATTGCCCGGAAAAATCGTAAAAATCTAAAATAAGAGACTCCGTATGCTCAAATGTACCAATTAAATGCTTGTTTTATACGTAATTTTGACGACGAAAGAATGAGCAAAATAGCATAGATCCCACCCGAAACTATAAGGTTAAACGATTAGTCAGTCGATAACAAAATCGCACCCCCGGCCACAGCAAAGTTAAGCGATCGTGGTGGAGCCGCCGACACAGCCCAACAGCGCCACCAAGCCATCCCCCCCCCCACAGCCGGGGGAGCAACGAGGCCGAAATTCGAAGCAAAGGCCAACAAACAGCAGCACCACCACACTGCCATTGTTCGGGCTCATCTCCTTATCAGACTCAGCCTCTTGCTGAGAAAAACAAAATAAAAAAAATCTGATGTGGGCAACACATGACTTTCCTTATATATTGTAATGAATTTACTACTTTTATAGTAAAAAATAGGTTTTTCTTAAAGTAGATACTAATATTCTTTCCAAGATATTTAATTTTCGACAATGAGTCGTCATTTTCATTGATTTAGCGTCATTTTTATCCATTTGGCGAGATTTTCGTTAATTTGGCAACATTTAAAAAAGTCGTCAAGTTGGCGACATTCCGTCAAATTCGTCGCCAAAATCTCGCCAAGCGTTATGGACAAAGAAATAAGTTGTTCTTACAACAGATAAATGACTATTGGCGTTCAAATACAAAAGTATTACTCAACGTATCTTTTTTTATGAATGGAACGAGTTAGATCCACGAGAATGATGTCACCCAATTTATCGAATGATATTACATATGAAAAGTGAACATGTTTCTCAATAGGATTTTTTTTTCTATTTTATAGGACTTTTTGATAATTTTTTTGAAAAATGTGCAATATCTCGAGAACGGTTCATGTTAGCGTTCTAAAATTTATGTCAATCGTTTTCTAATGAAAAATTACATAATAAATGTCTATTTACGTAACTTTATTAGTGGTTTTGATTTTTTGACGATTTTCTCAAAATTTCATTCGAAAATTTAGGGGGGTTCTGGACATTCGATTGCGTATAAAAACAATAGGCTTCCAGTGTTTACGGATTGTGATTTTTGTACCAAATTTGGTTCGAATCGGTCCATTCGTTCGTCAGTTATCGTCTCCACAGACCCACTGGCACACACACACACGCACAGACATCACTTCAAAAATGTTTGATTTGTGATCAGGGATGCTTGAAACGTGCTCTTCCGTCGAAAACTCGAATTCGAATTTTCGACCCCGTCACAATACTTTCCTTATACATTATGCATATAAGGAAAGTAATAAAACAATCTAAAAGACTCCAGAGTCTCAACAGACAAAGTCTCAAACAGAGCCAATCCTACTCAAAAACCAATCATCACAGATCCAACACTCAACAGCCAACATGTCAATAAGAAAATTCAACATACATTGGTACAGGACAGCAATGATAAAAACATGGTACGAATTATATATAGTACACTAAAATGAAAAGAATAAAAGCAACCTCATTAACCTAGGATTAGCCGTTCTGGAGAGTTTTAAGGGTTTTTTTTTTCACATTTTTGCACAGGTTCGGTTTTGAAAACACGTCCAGTAATAAAATGAAAACGAAAACTTAATTAAAAATGTAAATTTAGTGTAATTACAAATAATAATGAGTGTTATTTCGTGCAATTAAACTTAATTTAATGAATTTTAAATGAAATAAAGAGAAAATGAATTAAAATCTGCCGAGAAAGTCATGTGCTGCCCATATCAGATTTTTTAAAAACTATTTCTGAATGTAATGAACTGGTTTGCAATGCAAAATGCAGCGCAAATTAAGCTAAATAAGAGTACGTCTCATAGCTACCTCATTATTTCAATTTGCTGCAGCCTTGTTCTGTGCAGTTTTCTGGATCCATCTAGGGTCTGATATTGAATCACGATTTAACGAAATCATAATTTATGTATACTATATTTTAAAAATATTATCGATACATATGAACAGTACATAAATATTTTTCGTAATCACAAACTTTGTGGGGAGATAAAATCAAGTTATCCCTCTTAAGCTATCTAAATGGCTGCAGACAAACAATTTAATTATGGTCTGTCAATCTATGAATAAAATAAAATGAAAATTTGACTTGAAATGGCAAAATTAGTCCCAATAAGAAATGCACACAGATAAGTTATTTCTTTTTCTACATCTTTCCTTGGTCATAGCATCTGCAAAAATAATGATTTGGAATGAAATAATTTGCTTAATAATTTACATTCTTTCATATTTATTGTAAATAAACACTATTTCAGGGCTCCCCGAAACCTTCGAATGCTAAACATGGGAGTTGATAAATGTAGGCGTGGCCATATACATGATACATGTTCCGACTATTCGTGATTTAATTTCATATAAATAATGTTAATTTTCTGTAATTGAACATAAGGATTTTCCTGGATTTTTTAATTTCTTTAATTTCTTATAGGATGCAGGGTCGTCGTAACCCTTACCTAGTCTTTTATGTAAAAGTAAAGTGCAGGACTCCTATGCAAAAGTAAAGTGTAAGCACTATGCAAAAGTAAATGCACATAAAGATAATAATAAACCTATATAAAAGTAAAGTGCAAGTAAAGGCTCCTATGCAAAACTAAAGTGTAAGCACTATGCAAAAGTAAATGTACATAAAGATAATAATAAACCTATATAAAAGTAAAGTGCAAGTAAAGGCTATGCAAAAGTAAATATACATAAAGGTGATAATTTACTATGCAAAAGTAAAGTGCCGTTACAAGAAGTGATATATAACAAAATTTTCAATAATATTGCAGAAAGTGACAAGAAATTCGAAAAATCCTATTATGTTTTTACTTTTCCTGCAATACATGGTAATGTATAGGGAAAGTATTGGAATCATACCGAAAATCGCAACTCAAGTTTCTGACGGATCTACACGTTTTGAGACATCTAGAATACACAAAAAAACTATTTTTAGCGTGAAATCTGTGTGTCTGTATGTCTGTACAATGTCCACTTTAACTAGGAAACTAATTAACCGAATTTCACAAAATTTGATAGGTGTCCCTTGTGGGTAACCCTGGTGCTGATTAGATTTTAGTGCTATTCGAGAAAAAAGAACCTTCATTTTTTGCGAAATGGCCCGCAAAACTTTCCTGTATCCACTCTAGCTGAAAAACTAATAGCCCAAATTTCACAAAATTTGATGGAGTCTTTTGTGACATACCTTGATGCAGATTAGATTTCGGTACAATTAGGAAAAAAAGATCAGAAATTTTTTTTTAGCGAAATAGTCCGCTAAAGTCATATATATCCACTCTCACTAGAAATCTAATCAACTAAATTTCACAGAGTTTGGTAGATAAGTAACTTGTGGGCTACTCTGGAGCTAAATAGATTTTGGTGCGATTCGGAAAAATCTGATGTGGGCAGCACATGACTTTCCCTGAAGACTTATATCCACGTTCTCTTTATTTTAATTAAATTTAATTCACTTTTAATTCAATTTTCGTTTTCGTTTGGTAACTGGACTTATTTTCGAAGGTGGCGTAGAGAAAATACGAAAACACTAAAATATCTCAGGAACGGCTAGTGCTAGTGTAATGGTGTTGGTCTTATTATTTTCTTCATTAAAAATTATGTACAAAACAAGCATTTAATAGATATATTTAACCATACGTAGTTTTTACTTTAGATTTTGACGATATTTGCGGATCTTTTTGCAAAAAAAGGCAGTTTTTTTTTTTTCGAAGCATACCAAAATGTAACCAACACCTGAGTAACCAACAAGCGACTTATCTACCAAATTTTGTGAAATTCGGTGCATTAGGTTTTCAGCTAGAGTAGATACAGGCTTTTGCGAGCGATTTCGCAAAAAAAGGCGGGTTCTTTTATTACAAATCGTACCCAAAACTAATCAGCACCAGATTCGCCCACAAGTGACTTACCTATCAAATTTTATGAAATTCGGTCAATTAGATTTTTAGTTAGAGTAGATACAAAATCTGCACAGACAGACACACAGACGCACACAGAGACGTCACGAAAAAATTGGATTTTTCGTATTCTAGAGGTCTTGAAACGTGTAGATCCGTCGAAAACTCGAGTTGCGATTTTCGATATGATTCCAATAATTTCCCTATACATTTCCGTGTATTGTAGGGGAATAAAAAAAATCTGATGTGGGCAGCACCTGACTTTCCTTGCAGACTTATATCCACGTTACCTTTGTTCTAATTAAATTTAATTCACTTTTAATTCAATTTTCGTCCTCATTTGGTAACGGGACTTATTTTCAAAGGTGGCGTAGAGAAAATACGAAAAAACTAAAATATCTCGAGAACGGCTAGCCCTAATGCAATGGGGTTGGTTTTATTCCTTTCATCGATAAAAATTACGTATAAAATAACAAGTATTTAATGGATATATTTGAGCATACGTAGATTTTTATTTTAGATTTTGACGATTTTTGAAGATCATTTCGCAGAAAAAGGCAGGTTATTTTTTTCCCGAAGCATACCAAAATCAAATCAGCACCACAGTAAACGCCAAGCGACTTATCTACCGAATTTTGTGAAATTCGGTCCATTAGTTTTTCAGCTAAAGTAGATACAGGCTTTTGCGGGCCATTTCGCGAAAAAAGGCGGGTTATTTTATCCCGAATCGTACCCAAAACTAATCAGCACCAGATTCGCCCACAAGTGATTTATCTACCAAATTTTATGAAGGATAAAAATGTGGCTAAAAATCTGCACAGACAGACAGACAATCCTTATATAATGAATTTTTATGCCGCCTTGCAAACGTTTCCTACATAGCTACCTCATTATTTCAATCTGCTGCAGCCTTGTTCTGTGCAGTTTTCCGGATCCATGTAGGTTTTGTTGTCTAATCACGATTAATCGAAATCATAATTTATGTATTCTACATTTTTAAAATATTATCGATACATATGAACAGTACATAAATATTTTTCGTAATTACAAACTTTGTGGGGAGATGAAATCAAGTTATCCCTCTTAAGCTATCTAAATGGCTGCAGACAAACAATTTAATTATGGTCTGTCAATCTATGAATAAAATAAAATGAAAATTTGACTTGAAATGGCAAATTTAGTCCCAATAAGAAATGCACACAGATAAGTTATTTCTTTTTCTACATCTTTCCTTGGCCATAGTATCTGCAAAAATAATGATTTGGAATGAAATAATTTGCTTAATAATTTACATTCTTTCATATTTATTGTAAATAAACACTATTTCAGGGCTCCCCGAAACCTTCGAATGCTAAAAATGGGAGTTGGAAAATGTAGGCGTGGCCATATACATGATACATGTTCCGACTATTCGTGATTTAATTTCATATAAATAATGTTAATTTTCTGTAATTGAACATAAGGATTTTTCAGGATTTTTTAATTTCTTATAGGATGCAGGGTCGTCGTAACCCTTACCTAGTCTTTTATGTAAAAGTAAAGTGCAGGACTCCTATGCAAAAGTAAAGTTAAAGGCCCAGACCACACGACCAACCCAAGGGTTTAAGGTAGCAAATTGTGTGGCCGGCGCAAAAGTAAAGTGTAAGCACTATGCAAAAGTAAATGCACATAAAGATAATAATAAACCTATAAAAAGTAAAGTGCAAGTAAAGGCTATGCAAAAGTAAATATACATAAAGGTGATAATTTACTATACAAAAGTAAAGTGCCGTTACAAGAAGAGATATATGACAAAATTTTCAATAATATTGCAGAAAGTGACAAGAAATTCGAAAAATCCTATTATGTTTTTACTTTTCCTGCAATACATGGTAATGTATAGGGAAAGTATTGGAATCATACCGAAAATCGCAACTCGAGTTTCTGACGGATCTACACGTTTTGAGACATCTAGAACACACAAAAAAACTATTTTTAGCTTGAAATCTGTGTGTGTGTATGTCTGTACAATGTCCACTTTAACTAGGAAACTAATTAACCGAATTTCACAAATTTTGATAGGTGTCCCTTGTGGGTGACCCTGGTGTTGATTAGATTTTAGTGCTATTCGAGAAAAAAGAACCTTCATTTTTTACGAAATGCCCCGCAATACTTTCCTGTATCCACTCTAGCTGAAAAACTAATAGCCCAAATTTCACAAAATTTGATGGAGTCTTTTGTGACATACCTTGATGCAGATTAGATTTCTGTACAATTAGGAAAAAAAGATCAAAAATCTTTTTTTTTTAGCGAAATAGTCCGCTAAAGTCATATATATCCACTCTCACTAGCAATCTAATCAACTAAATTTCACAGAGTTTGGTAGATAAGTCACTTGTGGGCTACTCTGGAGCTAAATAGATTTTGGTGCGATTCGGAAAAATCTGATGTGGGCAGCACATGACTTTCCCTGAAGACTTATATCCACGTTCTCTTTATTTTAATTAAATTCAATTCACTTTTAATTCAATTTTCGTTTTCGTTTGGTAACTGGACTTATTTTCAAAGGTGGCGTAGAGAAAATACGAAAACACTAAAATATCTCAGGAACGGCTAGTCCTAGTGTAATAGGGTTGGTCTTATTATTTTCTTCATTAAAAATTAAGTACAAAACAAGCATTTAATAGATATATTTAACCATACGTAGTTTTTACTTTAGATTTTGACGATATTTGCGGATCGTTTTGCAAAAAAAGGCAGGTTATTTTTTTTCGAAGCATACCAAAATCTAACCAACACCTGAGTAACCAACAAGCGACTTATCTACCAAATTTTGTGAAATTCGGTGCATTAGGTTTTCAGCTAGTGTGGATATAGACTTTTGCGAGCCATTTCGCAAAAAAAGGCGGGTTCTTTTATTACAAATCGTACCCAAAACTAATCAGCACCAGAGTCATCCACAAGTGACTTACCTACTAAATTTTATGAAAATCGGTCAATTAGTTTTTTAGTTAGAGTGGATACAAAATCTGCACAGACAGACAGACACACAGACGCACACACAGACACACAGACGTCACGGTAAAAATATTTTTTTCGTATTCTAGAGGTCTCGATGCGCGTAGATCCGTCGAAAACTCAAGATGCGATTTTCGGCATGATTCCAATACTTTCCCTATACATTATCATGTTTTGCAGGGAAAGTAAAAATCTAATGTGGACAGCACATGAATTTCGCTGCAGACTTATATCCACGTTCTCTTTATTTTAATTAAATTTAATTCACTTTTAATTCAATTTTTGTTCTCATTTGGAAACTGGGTTTATTTTCAAAGGTGGCGTAGAGAAAATACGAAAAAACTAAAATATCTCGAGAACGGCTAGTCCTAGTGTAATGGGCTTGATCTTATTCTTTTCTTCGTTAAAAATTACGTATAAAACAAGCATTTAATGGATATATTTGAGCATAATTAGTTTTTTAGTTTAGATTTTGACGATTTTTTAGGGCTATTTCGCAAAAAAAGGCAGGTTATTTTTTCCGAATCCTACCAAAATTTAATCAGCACCAGGGTAACCCACAAGCCACGTATCAACCAATTTTTGTGAAATTCGGTCCAATATTTTTTCAGTTATAGTGGATACAACAATTTTCGCGGGCCATTTCGCAAAAAAAGGCGGGTTCATTTATCCCGAATTGTACTCAAAACTAATCAGCACTAGAGTCATCCACAAGTGACTTACCTACTAAATTTTATGAAAATCGGTCAATTAGTTTTTTAGTTAGAGTGGATACAAAATCTGCATAGACACATAGACAGACACGCAGACACACACACAGACGCACACACAGACGTCACGCTATAAATAGTTTTTTAATATTCTAGAGGTCTCGAAACGCGTAGGTCCGTCGAAAACTCGAGTTGCCATTTTCGGCATGATTCCAATACTTTTCCTATACATTACCATGTATTGCAGAGAAAGTAAAAAAATCTGATGTGGGCAGCACATGACTTTCATTGCAGACTTATATAAACGTTCTCTTTATTTTAATTAAATTTATTTCACTTTTAATTCAATTTTCGTTCTCATTCGGTAACCGGACTTATTTTCAAAGGTGGGGTAGAGAAAATACGGAAAACTAAAATATCTCGAGAACGGCTGGTCCTAGTGTAATGGGGTTGGTCTTATTATTTTCGTCGTTAAAAATTACGTATTAAACGAGCATTTAATGAATATATTTGAGTATACCTAGTACTTTAGTTTAGATTTTGACGATTTTTGCGGGCCATTTTGCAAAAAAAAGGCAGGTTATTTTTTTCCGAATCGTACCAAAATCTAATCAGCACCAGGGTAATCCACAAGTGACTCATCTACCGAATTTTTTGAAATCCGGTCCAGTAGTTTTTCAGTTAGAATGGAGACAACCTTTGCGGGCCATTTCGCAAAAAAAGACAGACACACAGACACACACACAGACGTCACGCTAAAAATGGTTTTTTCGTATTCTAGAGGTCTTGAAACGTGTAGATCCGTCGAAAACTCGAGTTGCGATTTTCGACATGATTCCAATACTTTCCCTATACATTACCATGTATTGCAGGGAAAGTAAAATTAAGAAAATGCTTTTGAGTCTGTAGGTAAAGTCATATGTTGTCCACATCAGATTTTTGATGTTCAGAATTTTTATTGTGTTGGTGTAACAGTTATAGTGGCCGTTAACTATTTTTACCGCCCGAACTGTGGGAGAAAATGGGATTTTTGGAAAGTTTATTAGAAACATAAAGTGCAATATGTTGATGACCACTATTCGAAACTTTAATTGCAATAAAAATCTGATCTGAACAAACAGCACGTGACTTTTACTACAGACTTAAACTCATTTTAATATATTTTTTTTATAATTCATTAATATCAGTTTAATAGCACAAAATAACACAGATATGTTTTGGAAATTACACGGAATTTGCATTTTTAAAATTTTCCAACAAAGATGAAAAATGTTTATGACTTTGGACATTTGGTCTGTCTGTCCGTTCGCCCGATAACTGCAGTAAAATGACTTTATCAAAATAAAATTTCTGCATGTTGTTCAGACGGTCTGTGGGACATATGGGAATGTAAATGAATAATATCACCGAGTTAGCTTTGGATTGAACCCGGGTTGAAAAAGTGAAATACATTGAAACCTATATGGGACCAAATTTTTCAAACATTTTTTAAGCGCAGTTAAAATTCATAAATTGCTTTGGAAATTTTAGAAAATATTCAAATTATCCCATAAAATATATAAAAAAAAATTTGAGCAAAATATGTTCTGCAGATTTTTAAATAAAAATTAAAATAATAATTACACTCATATTATATAAAGAGGTCACGTGACCTACTTCAAAATAAAATATGGTATCCATCTTTTTCCCCAGCGTCAAAATCGTGATTTTAAAAGTTCTTTTAAATTTATATTTAATCCGTTCTAAAACCGCTTTACTTCTGCGTATCTTCTGTGATCTATATTCGGCGCCAAGGCAATTACAATATTTTTTAGTTTAAATGATCATCAAACTTTGATTATTTCTAATTAATTAAGCCTAATTTTAACGTACGCAGAGTGTAAACAAATCAAGCTGTAAGATGAGTTGTATAAGAATTGCTGAATTTTTTTAATGCAAAATTATATACATCTGGAGTCTAAAATGAAAGTGATGTGAATGAAATATTCATTGCTGTTACATAGAGAGCCAGACGATTTATATTTCGATGACGTCATTTGAATAAAGTTCATTTTTTTCGATGAAGTTTTAAGTTTTCAAATATAATAAATTATTGTAGCGCTGTGACAATTTAAGATATATCAGCTTTGAATGGTTCGTATTTTCGAAAAGTGTTTCATAATCAATGCTTTATGCATGATTGATCTACCTTTTTTTTTATATTTCAATTTTCGTTTTCATTTAGCGACTGGATATATATTTAAAGGCAATGTAGCATAAATATGAAACTTAAAATAGTGACAGTCAGTTTTAGAGTTATGGGATTGGTTTTATTATTTTCGACTTCGAAAATTACGTATAAAACATGTACTTATTTGCTACATTCGAGCATACGTAGTTTTTTATTTTAGATTTTGGTAATTTTTGAGGACCATTTCACAAAAAAGGAAAAATCTTTTACTTTCCACAAATCGTACCAGAATCTAGCCATCACCAGAATATCCTACAGGCAATTTATCTACCAAATTTTGTGAAATTTAGTCAATTAGTTTTTCAGCTTAATTGGATATATATTTTTTTAGCGGGCCATTTTTTAAAAAAAAGGGGTAGGTTCTCTTTTTTCGAATCATACCAAAATCTAATCAGCACCAGGGTAACCGATCTACCAAATGTTGTGAAATTTTGCCAATTAATTTTTCAGCTAGTGTGGATATATACATTGCACACACACGCACACACACACATATATATATACACACACATACATACACGCACACACACACAGAGAGAGAGAGAGAGAGAGAGAGAGAGCAAGGGAGAGAGAGAGAGACACTTGGCACACTAAAAAAAATGCAGGTTCTAGAGTGCTTGAAGCGTGTAGATTCGACGAAAACTTTAGTGGCGATTTTCGACACGATTCCAATACTTTATACATTATCGTGTATTGTAGGGAAGGTAAAAGTTAACAAAATTTTACATAATATTATGGGAACGCCTATGCTCTTACTGCATTTCCATTACAAGGAAGCTATGTTTCAATTCCAATAAACTATAGCACCAAGTTTTTAGAATGTGCCTTTTTTTTAAGACAATCGCAAAATTATGTCTATATTGAAACAAGCATAATAATGCCGCAATTGAAAGTTATCCTCAAAAAATGTTGGATCCCCCGAAAGTCGTAATGACAACTCTGAATGGAAAAAATAAAATACTTACTTGGCATAAAGAGGACTGTATAGGCAACTGTCAAAACAATCTTCGAATTACTCATTAGTTTTCCCATCATTGGAAATAGTAACTCGGTTACAGAATGCAATGTCTTCGATTTAAGATTACAAAGTACCAAGAAGAAACAACGGGTTAATTAACCGCTGTTCGTTAACACAGATAACTAAGCTTCCGCCAACGGAGTCCATTCCCGTGTATCTTGAAAGAGATAAACTTTGAGAATAGATGGTTAAAACCGCAAAGAAAGATTATTTTTAGGTACTTCCGCCAGGTTCTTTATGTATGGAACTTTGTCAACAGTGACACCCATGTTCTGCTGGAATTCAGCCAGCTGCTTCATACTCGGAATTACCTAATAACCCCCTCTTCATAAACAAATGTCAAGAGCGTTCATATTGTGATACACAAAGTCCATGGCTTCCCTTTATTAGAACTTTGGAATATTAGGCTTAACGCTGAATGCATTTAGAATGTGAGTACTCAACTTTTTCATGCATTCATATTCCATGTTTCTTTATGTTCCATGGAGGTAGAGAGAAGGAGCTAAAACTGGATGAAACGTTTGAAAATACCATAAAGCTTTGAAAATTATAACTAGGTGTCGCTAGTGTTAGTAAAGCGTTCTTTATTTCCATTTGACAAAATGGAGTGGCATAGTATTGAGTATATGTATTTTTGATTATTTTAAAATTAAGATTCCCTAATTATCAGTATAATTAATCAGTGGCTTTCATAGTTGTAGGACAGAGTTCAGAATATAAGGAGATAAAAATAAATTGAAATGTAAAATAATTTTAAAAAATCTGATCAGCACATGACTTTCCTTATATAATGCAATGAATTTACTTCTTTTACAGTAAAAAACATAGATTGTTTTTACTTTTAGATACTTAGATATTGAATTTTTGTCGATGAGTCGTCATTTTCATTGATTTAGCGTCATTTTTTTTTCCATTTGGCTAGTTTTTCGTTAATTTAGCAACATTTAAAAAAGTCGCCAAGTTGGCGGCATTCCACCAAATTCGTCGTCAAAATCTCGCCAAGCGTTATGGAGAAAAATAAGTTATTCTTACAGCATATAAATGACTATTGGCGTTCAAATACAAAAGTATTACTCAAAGTATCCTTTTTCATGAATGGAACGAGCTAGATCCACGAGAATGATATCACTTAATTTATCGCATGGTATTACATACGAAAAGTGAACATGTTTCTCAAAAGGAAGTATTTTTTTTTTATTTCATATGATTTTTTGATAATATTTTTGAAAAATGTGCAATATCTCGAAAACGGTTCATGTTAGCATTCTAAAATTTATGTCAATTATTTTTTAATGAAAAATTACATAAGAAATCTCTATTTGCGTAACTTTATTAGAGGTTTTGATATTTTGACGATTTTTTCAAAATTTACTCGAAAATTTAGAAGGGTTCTGAACATTCGATTGCGTATAAAAACAATAGACTTCCACTGTTTACGAATTGTAATTTTTGTACCAAATTTCGTTCGAATCGGTCCATTCGTTCGTCAGTTATCGTCTACACAGATTAGCTGACACACACACACACACACAGACATCACCTCATAATGCTTGAAACGTGCTCTCCCGTCGAAAACTCGAATTCGAATTTTCGACCCCGTCACAATACTTTCCTTATACATTATGTATATAAGGAAAGTAATACGTAGGGATATTCCCTATAGCTTCAGTTCTAATTTGCATTGCACAACTAATTTATTTCTACAAAATTGACAGTTTAAATAAATATTTTAGGCCTTTCATCATAGAAATACATACACTGCAGGGGGGCGCTTCTCTTATAGCAGCGACACATGAATTATTGTCTCAAATGACATTTGCATTTTCTCAGTATAGAGTTTTAACTCATTACCTTTACCTCTATGTTATGTCTATTTATCACAATCAGAAACGAAGTGAAATTTCTTTATTTTTTATTTTATTTTTTATTTTTAACACTTTAAGACATAATTGAAAAGTGTTTATGACTTTGTTCATTCATTCTGTCTGTCTGTCCGTTCGCACGATAACTGCCGTATAAATGACTTTATCAAAATGAAATTTTAGTATGTTGTTGAGACGGTCTGTGGGACATATGGGAATGTTATTAAATAATATCACCCAATTAGCTTTGGATTGAACCCGGGTTGAAAAAATGAACAATGGGACCTAACTTTTCAAACATTTTTTAAACGAATTTAAAATTCACAAATTGCTTCGAAAGTTTTAAGATATATTCTAATTATACCATAAAATATATATAAAAAAAAAAAATTCAGCAAAATATCTTCGGCAGGTTTTTAAATAAAAATTAAAATAATAATTACACCCATATAATATGAAGAGATTACATCCCATATTTTTTCCCAGTATAGAAATCATGATTTTAAAAGTTCTTTTAAATTTAAATTTTGTGTTGCATCCGTCCTAAAACCGCTTTATTTTTGAATAATTTTTGTGCATCTGTATTCTGCGCTAACGCAATTACAATATTTTTTAGTTTAAATGATCATCAAACTTTGATCATTTCTACAACGAAGCCTAATTTTAATGGATGCAGAATGTAAACAAGTGATTGTAAAGATGAGTTATATAAGAATTGCTGAATTTTTTTCACACAAAATTATTTAACTCTGGTATCTGGAAAAAAACTGTATGAATGAAATATTTGTCGCATGGTAAACCCATAATCCAATATTTTCGGGGTTGCGATCTAGAGTTTACTTATTTATTTTGGGGGGTCAGCCTTTTCGTTTGGCCAGCTGCTCTCGAAGGATGATAGAAGACAGGATGTCGGAGGTTTCTTTAGAGATCGTATTTTCACTTTTCATATGTAATATCGTGCGATAAATTGGGTGACATCATTCTCTTGTATCTAGCTCGTTCCATTCATGAAAAAAGATACTTTGAGTAATACTTTTGTGTTTGAACGCCAATAGTCATTTATCTGCTGTAAGAATAACTTATTTTTTCGTCCATAACGCTTGGCGAGATTTTGGTGACGAATTTGGTGGAATATCGCCAACTTGGCGACTTTTTTAAATGTTGTTAAATTAACGAAAAACTCGCCAAATGGATAAAAATGACGCGAAATCAATGAAAATGACGACTCATTGACGAAAATTCTATATCTTGGAAAGAATAAAAATATCTACTACAAAAATAATCTATGTCTATGGGAAAGAATAAAAATATCTACTATAAAAATAATCGAAGTGTCAATATGTGGGAAAGAATATAAGTATCCACTATAAGAATAACCTGTTTTCTTTTACTGTAAAATTAGTAAATTCATTGCATTATGTAATAAAAGTCATGTGCTGCCCACATCAGATTACTTTTTTTAGTTTACGATTGCAAGTTGATCTTTTAAAAAAATCATTTTCTTTTTCCACTTTGAGATGGGCGATAAACATTTTTCCTCGAATTCAAATCTCTAGTTTCGAATATCAAGCAGATCTTGAATACTTACCACATCAATTTACAAATGAAACTTTTTTTTTTTAATTTTAATTATTTTACAGTAGCTTTTTATTTCAGGCACAGGTAATTATTGTAGAACAATAGATTGTAAACACGTCTCACCTACTGAAGCTTTTATTTAAGAAAGCAAGCATTCGAACACGAGTGAAACAGCTGATACTCGGCGAAAATCACGACAGAATGAAGTAAACAACAACGCATTAATTGCAAGAGTCAAGTGTTACGTATGGTTGAATAGCATATACACGCATTTAACATCTTAACATTCAAAGAATTCGTGTTCTAATTATGTGAAGAAGAATGATACGAGTATGCAATTTAAAAGTTTAATTAGAACACAGCAAGCAAAATCCACAGTTAAACCATATAAAGCAAACAAATGCACAAAATACAATATTAAAATCGAAATAAAATTTATAAGAAAAAATATGATGTGGGCAGCGATTGATATATTTAAGCATTTAATTGATATATTTGAGCATAGTCCTTTATTATGCGTAGTCTTTTATTTTTGATTTAGTTAATTTTTGCGGGCCATTTCGCGAAAAAGGCAGATTTTCTGTTTCTTTTTGAATCGCACCAAAATCTAATCAATATTAAAGTATCCCATAGGTGATGATTTATCTATCAAATGTTGTGATATTTGGTTTTTCAGCTAGAATGGATACATACCTGCTATTTTGCAAAAAGCCTTTTTTTCATTTTTTATCCCGAATTGTATCAAAATCTAATCAGCACCAGGGTAATCCACAAGTGTATCATATACCAAATTTTGTGAAATTTGGTCAATTAGTTTTTTAGCTAGAATGGATACATAAATTACACACACACACACACGGCATGCTAAAAATAGTTTTATTGGATTCTAGAGTGATCGAAATGTGTAGACCCGTCGAAAATTCGAATTGCGCGATTCAAATACTTTCCCTATACATTACCAGGTATTGCAAGGAAAGTAATAATCATTGCTACAGTGATATCATGCAATACGATTTAACCGGTCAACACCATCCGAAAACATCAAGTATTATAAACATTTCTTTGCAAGGAGGATCCAGGACAGAAAATTTTCGAAAAAATTAATATTTTATTTATTAAGCTAAAAATAGTCTCCAAATAGTGCAGAAAAGAATGACATAAATATTACCCAAATCCTCAAATTAAAACTTTAAGAAGTTAAACATTAGAAACATGGTTTTCTGGTATTTGTTATATGAATCAGAACTTTAAAAACTTGATTTCTCAAAAATTGAATTCTTGTAAAATTTAACGTCTAAATTGATATCTTTAGAAATATTTGAGCTAGAGCTACGAAATGTGAGACAATTTGTCTATGGTATCAACTTTAATTTGTTTTCAGGATATGTACGTATGGAATGTGTATTTTTAACACTTTACAACATAGTTGAAAAGTGTTTATGACTTTGTTCATTCTGTCTGTCTGTCTGTCTGTCTGTCCGTTAGCACGATAACTGCCGTAAAAATGACTTTATCAGAATGAAACTTTAGTATGTTCAGACGGTCTGTGGGACCTATGGGAATATAAATAAATAATATCATCCAATTAGTTTTTTATTGAACCCGGGTGAAAAAATGAAATACATTGAACCCTATGGGACCTAATTTTTCAAACATTTTTTAAGCAAATTTAAAATTCACAAATTACTTCGAAATTTTTAGGAAATATTCACATTATCCCACAAAATATATATAAAAAATTTCAGTAAAATATGTTGAGTAGTTTTTTAATTAAAAATTATTTAATATAGGGTAAAAAACAAATTCAATTAAATTCTGACTTTGGGATATCCTCCAGAAAGAAAAAAGAGATGTATTATATAATAAATATCTTTCCAAGAGTTTAATCATGTTGTATATAAGAAAAGCTTCACATTTTAAAATAAATTTGGTAGATAACAATTTTTCAATTTTTTTTTTAATTTTATATAATTCTTCATGATATACTTATTTGAACTAGCGTCTACAGCTCGCGGATTGCGATTTATCAAAAACGCTGCAGCACGCAGTTTTGCTTTTTACGCATGCGCCTGAACTTCGCGATGATGTGGATTACGCAGGACTCTATGTTTGTTCTTGCAGTTTCTCTTTCTACGCCGGTTTATAAAGTAAATTTCTCGATTTAAAGGAATAAATTACATGATCTACGATTTCATGTAGGAATGGGGCTCGATGGACAAAGATCGTAGATAAACTTTTTTATCAGTTTGTAACGAAAGTAGCTTTAATTCATTTTTTGAAATTAAAATTAAATTTAACCACGCGTTATAGAATTGACGATAAAATTTATTTTTAACTTTGCAACATGTTTGAAAATCAAATATCTGTTATTTTCATTTTACTCATGAAAATTCTAATGTTAAATAATGTTTTTTAATATTTTTGTATCAGCACACATATTTTAATATACTAGAGAGAGCTCTCTCTCTCTCCCCCCCCTCGACACACACCACGAATCAAAATGGAAATGTGTAGCTTTACTATTAATATGTGTACAGAGATCAGTTCGAATATAAAAAATAACAGTTGCAGATGTAACTTGAATATAAAATAAATTTTAAATCATCAGTTCAGAAAAAAATATATTGTTTCTCAACAAAGGGAAAGTGAAGATTTTATCTGAATACTGATGTAACACAATGCAGAATGTGATTTTTTAGAATTTTTTTTCTAAATATAAAACATATTCATTTTAACCCAGGGCACCTCTTCCTGAAAAACCATGGTTTAAACCAACAAGCTCTGTTTTTAACTGCATTAGTATACTATTCCGAGTCTGAATTTGCAAATTACTTAATAATTTTAACTGTACAATACTCCCAAGATCTTTATCACATTTTCAATCAGATGATTTATATTTCGATACAGTTTTAAATTTCAACATTTCATTTTCACCAAAAAAATAAATTACTGTAGTACTGTGACAATGTAAAAGATATCACCACTGAATGTATCACATTTTAAAAATTTTTAAATGAAATTGCATTTCAGTTGGAAAGTGCTTCATAATCAATGCTTATGCATGATTTATCTTTCTTGTTAATTTACGGCGTTTGATATAAAAATCAATATAAAAAGAGAGTTCTGCATTTTTTCATTTTATCTAATCAATATATCAAAATGGCAAGTTAAAAAGTATGACTGCTTATAAAAAATATATTTATTTTATAAATAGAGTGCGAGATTCTTAAACGTTTTCATTCATTTATTTTTAATATTTTGTTTTATTTATTTTACATATCACAACTACAACTAAAAATCTGATGTGTACAACACATGACTTTCCTTATATAATGAATGAATTTACCACTTTTGCAGTTAAAAAAAATGTTATTCTTATAGTAGATACTTATACTCTTTCCAAGATATTGAATTTTTTTCAATTAGTCGTCATTTTCATTGATTTAGAGTCATATTTATCCTTTTGGCGAGATTTTCGTTAATTTGGCAACATTTAAAAATGTCGCCAAGTTGGCGACATTCTGCTAAATTTGTCGCCAAAATCTCGCCAAGCGTTATGGACGGAGAAATAAGTTATTCTTACAGCAGATAAATGACTATTGTGCGTTCAAATACAAAAGTATTACTCAAAGTATCTTTTCTCGTGAATGGAGCGAGTTAGATCCATGAGAATGATGTCACCAAATTTATTGCATGATATTACATATGAAAAGTAAACATGTTTCTCAACAGTTAATATTTTTTGATAAATTTTTTTGAAAAATGTCAATATCTCGAGAACGGTTTATGCTAGCGTTCTAAAGTTTATGTTAAACGTTTTCTAAGGAAAAATTACATAAGAAATGTCTATATGCGTAACTTTATTAAAGGTTTTGATTTTTTGATGATTTTTTCAAAATTTCACTCGAAAATTTAGGGGGGTTCTGAACATTCGATTGTGCTTTAAAACAATAAGCTTCCAGTATTGATGGATTGTGATTTTTGTACCAAATTTCATTCGAATCGCTCCATTCGTTCGTCAGTACAATACTTTCCTTATACATTATGTAATATATAAGGAAAGTAATAAAAGAAAAAGAACATTTGTGTAAATATTTTTGTGTAAAAAACTATTTCTAAATAAGAGAAATAAAATTTTCTCTTCCTGACCCCCGTAAAAACATTAACATAAAGTGAATATGTAAAATATGGACTAATTTAAAAGTATATATTATAAAATTTAATAATGCAAAAATTCACACCCACGCAAGCAGAGCCGACCACACATCTTGCTACCGTAAACCCTTGGGTTGGTCGTGTGGTCTGGGTCTTCAACACCCACGCAGAGCATCTGCATTCTAATGTATTTTAATTGCTTAGTATCCGTTGGTAATTAACTGCCTAATCTCTGGAGTATGAGTCTCCATTAGACTTTTTCAAATATTAATTCATATCCATCTGCAACAGAAAACTAATGGCCTTAACGAGTTTGCTAAAACTACTGGTTTACGAATCAATAAAAGTAAAACAAAAGTCTTAAGAATTAATGAAGAAACTTATGGAAATGTAAAACTAGAGGATGAACCCATTGCAGATGTAAATAGTTCCACTTACCTTGTTGTACTGGCGAAGAAGGAGGGTGGAACAGATGAAGAAATCAAAATAAGAATTGCAAAAGCTCAGAATTGTTTTAGAAAACTAATTAAAGTATGGAGAGCTACAGTGCGCGAAAAAAGTATAAGAACAAGGGAAAACTCGCCATATCTAGAAATCTTTTAGACGGAAATATATGCAGATTTCTTAAGTAAAAATATTGATAAAATTAAGTTCTTTTTCATGTAAATTAGTTAAATTTTCCAAAAATAAATATCTATACATCTACTTTATAAATTTTAAACCCATATGATCTTGGAAAAAAGTATAAGGACAACTGTTTTTTCATCTAAAATTATAGTAAAATTTGCATATTTGAAAGCAGAAAATGACCATTTTAAATATAAAGACTGGGTTTCTAAACAAAATTCACACTTGCCTCATTTCTTCACGATTTTTGTACAATGCCAAAAGAAACTCATCTGCCTGACCTTGGAAAAGGGAAAATTCTTGCTTTTAAAGAATGTGGATTGAGTGGACATGAAATTTCGAATAAAAATTAAAAGATCTAAAATTGTAGTTTATAATTTTCTAAAAGAACCTGGAATGTATGGAATGAGAAAACGAACTGGAAGACCAGAAATTCTAACTCATCGACAGAAAATAATGGTTCTAAAAAGAGCCTGCGAGAAAAAGGAAACTGCAACTGAAGTTAGAAGAAATTTGGACTTACCATATTCCACGCGAACAGTTCAAAATGTTTTGAATAAACATCCGAATATTTGGTATGGAAAATTAATCTCAAGTCTGCCTCTTAAAAAGGAATATAAGGAACGCAGACAGGAATAAAAAAAAATGCATTTCTCTCGGTCCAAAATGGATTGATGTAATCTTTTCGAACGAAAAGAAGTTCAATATTGATGGGCCAGATGATTTTCGCTATTTTTGGTATAATCTGCGTAAAACAAAAGAAGTTTTTTCCAAACGTCAATACAGTGGGGGCACAGTAATGATTTGGGGTGCTTTTCCAGCAAACGGAACCACTCCTATAGTCTTTATCTGCTACAAAATGAACTCGGACAAATATGTTGATATGTTAGGCGAACATTTGCTACCTGAGGCCCCACTAATTACTTCAGGGGACTATATTTTCCAACAGGATAACGCTTCCATACACATTTCTAAGAGTGCAAAACTCTTGTTTGAAACTAATTCAGTAAATTTACTTGATTGGCCGGCGATGAATACCGATCTCAATCCAATAGAAAATTTATGGGGCCTTCTAGTCCGAGAAGTTTATAAAAAGGGTACAAAATATCAATGTAAACAAGATCTTGTATTAGCCATCAAACAAGCTTGAAATAACATTTCCATAGACACTTTAAAAGAACTTTCGGCATCGATGACCTCTCGGCTTATTTAAGTAATTGAAAAAAAAGGTTGTTTTCTTGATTATTAATAGAAATGTTAAGTATATAATTTAGAACATGTTCTTATACTTTTTTCTATATTTTCTTTAGTGATAATCTTTATAAGGTCAACTTTTGTAAAGTTCATAATTGTTGCTTTATGTGTTGTAAATGTTATTGTATAATTTCATATTAGAGGGCAGAATTATCAAAAATTCATTTTGATAAAGTGAAAATAAAGTATATTTTCATTTAATTACATGTTATCCTTATACTTTTTTCGCGCACTGTACTATAACCTTAATTTAAAAACCCAAATCAACCTTTTTAATTCTTTAGTAAAGAACGTTTTATTGTATGGAACCGAAACATGGAAATTAACAAAAGGCCAATGCGACAAGGTGAATGCATGACAGACTAAATGTCTGAGTTAAAATGTTGGTAGTATTTTGGTCTTAAGTTATTACTAACATCGAACTCTACAAGTGTACCGGACAGAAAGCAATAAAGATGGAAATAAAAAACCATAGATGGAAATGTACTGGACATGTCTTAAGAATGCCACAGCATAACATCCCTGCTGTGGCACTTACTTGGGCTCCCGAGGGGAAAAGATCTCGGGTTCGACTCAAGTTAACTTGGAGGAGAGTACTAGAACAAGAGAGAAATCTGATGGGATGGGCGAGCTGGTCAGAAGCAAGGACTCCAGCACAGGATCGACCAGAGTGGCGAAGCAAGCTGGAGGTCTTATGTGCCACTAGGCTTGATGAGTTATAATGATGATGAATTAATATCCATAGTATTGACTTCTATTTGTCTCACAATCATTACCAGAATGAAAGGCTAGCTTGAGAAGTCAACTCTTACAGAGTTTTTACTCACTGGAAATATCAGGGGAAAGATTTGCTTAGATATCTCAGGGAAAATCAAATTAAACTAATTGAAGTGTGGCTCAATTCGACTTTCTTATAACAGAATACATTTTAAAATAGCTTATAAATTTTTCTGTTTTTTTAACACTTTACAACAAAGTTGAAAAGTGTTTATGACTTTGTTCATTCTGTCTGTCTGTTTGGCTGTCCGTTAGCACGATAACTGACGTAAAAATAACTTAATCAAAATGAAATTTTAGTATGTTGTTCAGACGGTCTGTGGGACCTATGGAAATATAAATGAATAATGTCACCCAATTAGTTTTGGATTGAACCTGGGTTGAAAAAATGAAATACATTGAACCTTATGGGACCTAATTTTTCAAACATTTTTAAAGCGAATTTAAAATTCACAAATTGCTTCGAAAATTTTTAATATTCAAATTATCCCATAAAATATATAAAAAAAATTTCAGCAAAATATATTTATCAGTTTTTTAAATAAAAATTAAAATAATAATTACACCTCTTACATAAAGCGATCACATGACCATTATATGAAGAGATCACGTGACCCACTTCAAAATGAAATATGGCATCCATATTGTCTCAAAATCGTGATTTTTAAAGTTCCTTTTAATTCATATTGAGTGTTGTATCCGTCCTAAAACCTCTTTATTTTTGCTTAAATTCTATGCATCAACGTACTGAAACAACGCAATTACAATATATTTGAGTTTAAATGATCATCCAAATTTGATTATTTCCACAACGAAGTCTATTTTTTACTTATATAAAATGTAAACAGCAAAATATGTAGAATGAGTTGTATAAGAATTGCTGCATTAACGCAAAATTATTAGCTCATGGCAAAATTATTAGTCCATAGCTAATTATTTAACGCAAAATTATTTAGTTCATGGAGTCTGCATAGCTGATATGAATGAAATATTCACTGATTTTACAGAGAGAAGGACGATTTGTTTCTATGAAGTTTTAAGCATAGAGTTTAATTACTTGTAACTCCATGGTCTTAAGTTTTTAAATAAAATAAATTATCATAGTATTGTGATGAATGAAATGAATGGGAAAATATTTATGAATGAAATGCTGCTTTTATAGAGAGAGCCAGGCGTATTATATTTCGATGGCGTCATTTGAATAAATTTCAGTTGTTTTTTATGACGTTTTCAAATATAATAAATTACTGTAGTATTATGATAATCTTAAAAACATTACCGAGGAGCCAGGCGATTTATATTTAATTGACGTCATTTGAATGAAACTTCTCTACACACACACAACACATCACCTCAAAAACGTCTAATTCGTGTTCAGGGATGTTTGAAACGTGCTCTTCCGTCAAAAACTCGAATTCGAATTTTCGACCCCCTGTCACAATACTTCCCTTATATACTATAATACTTTCACTTTATATACACAATACTTTCCTTATATACTATGTATATAAGGAAAGTATTGTGACGGGGTCGAAGAGCACATTTCAAGCATCCCTAAACACTAATCAGCCGCTTTTGAGGTGATGTCTGTGTGTGTGTCGTCATTACATGTGTGTATAAGTACGTGTGTGTGTGTTAGTGAGTCTGTGGCGACGATATCTCACAAACGAACGAAGCAATTCGAACAAAATTTGATTCAAAAGTCACAATCAGTGAATACTGGAAACCTACTGTTTTTACACGCAATCGAATATTCAGAACCTATTTGAAATTTGAAATGCCATTTTGAAAAATTCATCAAAAATTAAAACATTCAATAAAATTACGTAAATAATAATTTCTTAGGTAATTTTTCACTAGAAAACGATTAACATAAACTTTAGAACGCTAACATGGACCGTTCTCGAGATATTGTACATTTTTCAGATAAATTTATCAAAAAATCACATAAAATTCATAAAAAGTATTAACTATTGTGAAATCTGTTCACTTTTCATATGTAATATTATGCAATAAATTTATAATTATTCTCGTAGATCTAGCTCGTTCCATTCACGAAAGAAGACATTTTAGGTAATAGCAGTCTAATTTGATGTCATTAGTCATTTATCTACTATAAGAATAACCTATTTCTGCATCCACAATGCTTGGCGAAACTTTGGCGACGAATTTGGTGGAATATAGCCAACTTGGCAAGTTTTTTAAATGTTGCCAAATTGATAAAAATGTCACCAAATTGATAAAAATCACGCTAAATCAATTAAATTGAAGACTAATTGATGAAAATTCAATATCTTGGAAAGAATATAAGAATCTACTGCAAGAGAAGATACTTTGGGTAATAGTATTTGGACGCCATTAGTCGTTTAACTACTATAAAAATAATGCTTGACGAAATTTTTGCGACGAATTTGACGAAATATCACCTTCGCCAAATTGATGAAAATATCACCACACTGATAAAAATGTCACCACATTGATAAAAAATGTGGCCAAATTGATAAGAATGACGACTGAATTGAATCAATGAAAATGATAACTAATTGATGAAAATTCAATATTTTGGAAAGAATATAAGATTCTGCCACAAGACTCCGTCTATAACCCTTCGTAAAATTCTAGCGGAAAATTTTGGCAGCATATCGTCAACTTGGCAACTTTTTAAAATGTTTCCAAATTGACGAAACTGCTGCCAAATTGATAAAAATGTTAACAAATTGATAAAAATGTCGCCAAGTTGATAAAAATGACACCATATAGGATGCAATATTTTGCAAATTTTTAATTCCGTCATATGATAGGCATATCTTTTATTATATAAAAAATGCTCTTCTAAATATCGCCAAATTGACGCTATTTGGCCCCACATTGACGAAAATATCGTAAAATTGCAGAAATGACACCAAGTTAATGAAAATGACGCCTAATTGATGAATTAATCATTAAAATATTTAAATACATGGACTATATTGCTTATTGAGAATGATATCAATATTGATAATTGTTATTTTAGAGTTGCGTAAAATATAAGTTAATTGGATACGAAATAGTTTTACATGTTGTCATTCGGAAAAGTGCCAAAGGTGCAATTTAACATTATAAACACTGTGCCGTGGATTTTTTCTTCACTTATTCATCGTTAAAGAAGTAAATTCATTGTATTATATAAGGAAAATCATGTGCTGCCCACATCAGATTTCTATAAAGGAAAGTGAAAAGATCGATTTAATATTACACTCCAAAAGAGGATGATATGTAAGAAGAGAAAATATGTAAACAGCCCCTGTAGATTATTAAGTAAGCACATTTTTACTTTCCTTATATATAATAATGTATAAGGAAAGTATTGTGACGGGGGTCGAAAATTCGAATTCGAGTTTTCGACGGGAGAGCACGTTTCAAGCATCCCTGATCACGAATCGAACATTTTTGAGGTGATGTCTGTGTGTGTGTGTGTCAGTGAGCCTGTGTGTGTGTCAGTGAGCCTGTGTCAGTGAGCCTGTGACGATATCTCACGAACGAATGGACCGATTCGAACGAAATTTGGTACAAAATTTACAATCTATGAATACTGGAAGCTTATTGTTTCTATACGTGATCGAATGTTCAGAATCCCCCTAAATTTTCGAGTGAAATTTTGAAAAAATCATCAAAAAATCAAAACCCCTAATAAAGTTACACAAATGGACATTTCTTATGTAATTTTTCATTAGAAAACGATTGACATAATTTTTAGAACGCTAACATGAACCGTTCTCGAGATATTGCATATTTTTTCAAAATAAAAATTATCAAAAAATTATTTAAAACAAAAAAAAAATATTTCCTATTGAGAAACATGTTCACTTTTCATATGTAATATTATGCGATAAATTGGGTGACATCATTCTCGTGGATCTAGCTCGTTCCATTCATGAAAATATATACTTTAAATAATACTTTTTCATTTGAAAGCCAATAGTCATTTATCTGCTATAAGAATAAATTATTTCTCCGTCCATAACGCTGGTGAGATTTTGGAGACAAATTTGGCGGAATGTCGCTAACTTAGCGACTTTTTTAAATGTTACCAAATCAAAGACAATATCATCAAATGGATAAAACTGACGCTAAATCAATGAAAATAACGACTATTTAACGAAAATTCAATATCTTGGAAAAAATATAAGTATCTACTATAAGAATAACCGCTTTTGTTTTTACTGTAAAAGCAGTAAATCCTTGCATTATATAAGGAAAATCATGTGCTGCCCACATCAGATTTTTTCAAATTACGTTTATATATTTTCAATATAAATTTCTCCTCAGTATTAGATTTATTTTGTCGATTTCAGTTGACAGTTGCCATAGATATGTTCTTACTGTCACTAGTATACAAAAATGATTCACTCGATAATCTGTTAACATTTAACGCTTATTAAATGTAAAATGTTGCAATTTTTTCAAAGTTTCTTAGTAAAAAATTTGCATTAAAAATTAATTGTGTAAACTTTAATTTAATTAGTTTTAAAAAACCTAAATTTTTTATTTGAAAACATTTGCCTACATTTTTAAAAAGCCAGCTTTTTTAAAGCGGTTTAAACCAAAACAAACCAGCCGGATTTTTTAGGATTGTCTAAAATTCGTCAACTCTGATTTTAAGGTAAGTAATCTCAAAATATAAGTTATATCTATACACATTATCTACAAGTGTGCACATGTATAAAATACCTCTTACACACAGTATTGATGTGCAAAGTAAGTCACCTAAAAACATTAGTTATAACTGTGCACACAATCTTCCCATATCCATAAAGCAAATATCTCCACTGAGTGGAATTTCTGTGCAAGGTAGTCTAAAAACATGATTGGAAATGTAGAAACATTGTTTTGCATCTGATTTCATGATTTCATGTTCATAATCAATGTGTGAACATGTAGCAAATACATTCTGTAGCAGAATCTTCGTTTACTGTAAGACATCTTAAAACATGAAAATTCAACTTTAAACATAATTTAAAACACAACATAATTTTTATGTACCATTTTAAACTTGCTTCATTTACATAATTCATAAATGTGCACTATAGCAAAGGCTTTCCTGTGCTACATGTGTTCCTGTATATTGTAAGGCTTGTCATCTTAAATATGAAAATTTAACTTTAAACATGATTTAAAATACAGAAATGATGTTTTGTATACCATTTCTACTTGTTCAATTCACATAATTTATAAATATGCACATACAGCAAACGTATCTCTACTCGTTTGTCCTGTATATTGCAAGATAGGCTACCTTAAAACATGAAAGTTACGCTTGAAATATGATTTAAAACACAGAAATACTGCTTTGTATACCATTTCATACTTGTTCCATTCACATAATTTATAAATATACGCATACCGCAAAGGTATCGCTACACGTTTTTCCTGTACATTGCAATTTAAGTCATCTTAACATATAAAAAATTCCATTTGAAAGATGATTTAATACACAGAAATGTTATTTTATATACCATTTTATACTTGTTACATTCACATAATTTATAAATGCGCACATACAGCAAATGTATCACTACGCGTTTTTCCTGTATATTGCCAGGGAAACCATCTTAAAATATGAAAATTTTACTTGAAATGTGATTTAAAACATAGAAATATTGTTTTGTATACCATTTTATACTTGCTCCATTCACATAATTTACAAATGCGCACATACAGCAAAGGTGTATCTATGCGTTTTTTCTGTACATTACAAGAAAAGTCACCTTAAAACATGATTTATATTTCAGAACCATTAAAGTATGCCAGTAAAAATTACTTATATTAAGAATAAAAGTTGTCACTTCAACTTGCAAAATTTAACAGGAATTCCTTATTTTCGCATACTAAGTTCAGAAAATTATAATATTTTAAGGGTAAGAAATTTTCTTTAATTTTCACCACTGCCATACTTACGGCCTATCTGGACAATAATAATCCCATATGAAATCATGACGCCCATTGTAGTCAAAATAAAACTTCTGTTAATATTGAACATTTTCCATCCTGTAAATGATAGGTGAGATCCGCTTAGTATCGATATTAAAATAAGATAAGTATTACTGACATTGCTTCCACCAAATATCAAGTCATCATTGTTGGCGATTTTCTGGGATAACTTTTGCAAGGACCTTTTGACATCCTCCGAAATTTCTGTAACTTTTGACGCTGTCAGGGTAACCACTAAAAAGGCCACAGTTGTTAAAAGAAAGACAATTACATTATGGAGTCCAGTCGTGAGGCTAGTTGGTTCAGTGTCTTTCGATATCAAGACAGTTAAAGTGTAGAATTGCCCACTAACCATCAAACCGTATAAAAGAAGAACACAAGGACACAATACATCATCGATTTCAGCAATGGATTGACTGATGCGATTGTAATACGCTAAATAGGTACTCATCGTTTTGTTTGTTATTAGAACTGTATGACTTTCTCTGTTATATTGTTTAATATGGTTGTGGAAGGCAGTGACAATTCTTTTAGCAACAGTGTATACAGAACAACAAAATATAAGAATCATCACTGATACACCGTATGCAAAGTACATCTTTATAGGTACCAAGAACATGAACAGGCGAAACAGCCATTTCTGATACCTGCCATCCGGGTCATTAAATTTTATATGAAACTGGATGGAGTGCTCGCCTTTTGATTGGTCGACCAGGATGCGGTATCCATCCAGAAAAGACGCCATCGCTGTCAGCAGCATTGTTGTAAAACAGCCAATGAAGATATAATTCCGTAAGGGTTTGTATGGTTTTTTACCGGTTATGTCATCGTAAAGCTGGATTAGATTTCTCACCATTCTGGGTATATCTCTTCTGCACAAAAGCAGGACAAACCTAACCGATAAAGCGAAAAATATTGTCAGAGTTGTCGAAAAGTGAAGCGTCACTGAACTATATCGTCTTTGCCAAAAGAAGATGTTGACCAAAACGACAAAAAGAGCCATTATGTTCATGAAATATTCGAACAATTTGGGGCAAAATGTGTTTTTAAATTTCTTGCCGTGTAGAGTTGGAAAGGTTAATCCAGCTGCCAATAAAACTTTGAAAAGTATGTCAAAGTCACTGGTGATTTTGCTTTTTTGTACGCTGGGAACTTCAACATCCCGAATTTCAACAATTCTACGTTGATTGTAGTGCGTCATTTTTTATTAATGTATACTCTTTTCACTTTTTAATGAGAGAACTTTGTTTCGATGGTGTTTCTAGAATCTTCAATAATATTCTAATTTTCTGTCTTTTTATTATAATAGTTATTTTCTCTCAACACGCTCTGCAACAAAAAAAGACCGTTCAAAAATATAAAGTTTTATGACCTTTAAAACGATGTTTTGACTTCAATCGCTGACAGCTATAAATTCCACGGCATAATTAACTTTGATCTAGACTCTTAATTTCCATGCCCGCTTAACTTTAACTTTAACTGGATTTTTAAAACTTAATCAAAGATATCACTTTCATGATGAGAAGAAATTCTTCTTGGGCATTCATTGAAGTGTTTAGAAATTTAACAAATAAAATAAAATCTTCTGAAATGAATCTTACACAGATATTTGAGTCATCTACAAATAATGTTGAATGCCAATATCATGTATCACATTAATGTTAGTTTTATAAATATTCGAAAGTGTATTTTTCAAAATAAAATCAGAGTTTAAATTACTTACTACTTTCCGCCTATTCAACAAAGACTATATTTTTATAAATATAGCACTATATACTTAAAGCATTCCCTTTTATATGTGTTATACATTGATTTCTTGTCATTAAATACCGACTAGTAAAAAGCTTTGATGGTCATTGATTAACTGTTACTGCGTTCAAGGTTTTTTGCTTCATCATATAGTGGTAACAAACGTTTTTTCTTTGAAATTTGCAGCAACAGCTTAAGTGCTCTTAAAAGCAGTTGGATGTCCTTTTTATCCATCAGCAGATAATCACAGATTCTAATTGATTATGAGCATGGAGAATATGCATCGTTTGAATTAATAATGGGTTTACTGAGGATATTGTTAAAAGTTAAAAGCTTCTATTTTCATACATGCTGTAAACACGTTTCGTCTTCTCCGACATGAATCAAAATAAATTGATTTTGCTACACTCTCTACAGTTTTATTAATAGATCTGTTCAAGAAGTTTCCTTGCCATATACAATTCCTAATGTCAAAATCAATAAAAAAAATTGCGTTTCAATAAAACTACGTACGTTTTACTACGTATAAAAGAAGAATTTGGAGATAAAAAGTTTCACTTTCATTTTAAAACTCTTGATAAAACAACTACCACTTTCGAAATATTAACTTTATTTAGAAAAAAATAATAATAATGATAAGTGATTTTTATTATTCGGCAATGGCGAACTGCTATATGAATTAGATTTCTCTAAGTAAAATATCGTTGAGCTTTTCTACTATATTTCACAAACTATTTGGAAAAAAAAAAAAAAAACCAGATGGCGATAAATGACGAAATATAGTTTTCCATTGCGGAGACAGCAGATTGTCCACTAAAAATAACTTTGGCCTGGCTTATTCAAATGATGATAAAGCTGACCAAAGCACAACGAAACTCACTTTGAACCAGAAAATTATACACTATTCCAAGATACCCTTAAAATGGTTAGCCAAACTTTAATCTCTTTTAGAAATTTCCCAACTACTACTGAAATTACCTGAAGCAATCCTATGAAAGTCTTGGGTTGTATAAATAAAACTGAAAAATCGCAAAAAGCCCAGGACAGGACAATATTAGGAATGAAGCGGATAAAAATTTACGCCTAAATATAATATTCTATATTACCTTCCTTGGGTTTGCTATTGCAGCGACGGTGCATCTTTCTCGTGTACCTTCGGGTGGGTCGGTGTTCTTGTTAGAGTTACCTTCCTAATAAACCATATTCTAAAATTAAATTATTTCCCCAAAGATTGGAACAATGCTTTTATTATTCGTCAAAATTTAGGCATTGTGGGAAAACAATAACTATTTCTTTTAATGAACTATTTCTTTTAAATTGATGAACTATTTCTTTTAAATTGATGAACTATTTCTTAATGAACTATTACTTAATGAACTATTACTTAATGAACTATTTCTTTTAAATTGATCTCACTGATCAATAGGCTTTTTGGTGTTAGCTAAATGGCCTAATTACCTCCCTGATGTTACCTATAATGCTTTGGTGTTACCTTAAATAGGCATACTAAACTTCGTAGAAAACGTTCAATTTTTTTGAGAGATATTACTCTCACCATGGAAAGTAAAATTTCGAATATTCCGAAAACGGCGACTCCTAAACAATGGCATCCATTTATTTCTGGATAAAGGTGCTAAAAAATTATTAATTTGAAAATAGTAAACTGAAGATATTTACTTTTTTTTAAAGATTTTCTTTTCCAATTTTAATTAAAAACTGTAAGATATCGAGCACGGGGAATATCAACGTTTTATAAATGTCATTCGCTCTAAAATTATAAATTGTATATAAAAATGGTTACTTTTGTAACAACTTTAATAACAAATATTTTTTATAATTTATTTTCGATTAAAAGAATGTTCAAAAATTGAAGAACTTGATCCGAGCTTCCCTAAAATTAATCTTCTGACATTTATCAAGTAAAGCAATTGGAACAAATTTCGTTCAATTTGATCGAGAGATATTGACAGCATTGAAAAATCTGACATGGACAGCATATGATTTCCAATACATAATACTAACTTTACTTCTCTCATAACAAATCAATGATGTATAAGATCCACTGAACAATGTTTTGACACTGAATTAACACCACGTAAATTGAAGTCTAAACAGTGATGTATTCATGATCACGTGCAAAATCCCCATCGTTCTTTCGAGGGGTTGGTAGTAGGAGAAGGGTATGGTCCCTGTGGATGCCTGTTCCATTGGGTTCCGGTCTAAATTTGGTGGCACTGTCCCGGCCGTCTAAACAGGTCTGGTTTTCGGGTAGGTGGGGCGGTCTGGGTCAAAGAAAATCCTCATCAAAATACAATTAACTGTTAATGAATATCCCGTAGACTGTTGGTAAATTCTTTGGCGTCAAAATACAAACCCAATACAAAAAGTATCTACTTTCGTGAATAGAATGAACTAAATCTACGGGAATGATGTTAATAGATTTGTCGTATAATATTGCATATGGTGAACATATTTGATGATACTTGTTAGGGTTTTGTTTTTAATGCCATGTAATTTATTTTAGATATTTATTTAAAAAAAAAAGTACAGCATCTTGAGAACGGTTTATGTTAGCTTTCTAAAGTTCACATCATTCGTTTTCTAGTGGAAAATTATTAATAAAATGATTATTTATTAATCAGTGTTGAAGCTCCAGATGTTTCCAAAAATTAATTCAAAAATTGGGGGGGGGGGGTACATTCGATTATGTTAAAAATTAATATTATTACAGTCAGTATTCACTGATTATAATAAACGTGTCAAATTATTTTTGAAACGCTTCATTTGTTCGTGAAACATTGCGTCCACAGACACACACATAACACATATACACTAGCATACGCATAGTAATACACACATACACTAGCATACACATAGTAATACACACATACACTAGCATACACATGGTAATACACACATTAACACACATGGGCGCTGTAGCCCCGTGGTTAGCGCTCGGGAATTGCACTCGGTAGGCCCGGGTTCAATTCCCTCCGCTGCCAAAACTGCCGCCGTGTTCACGCGGAGTACGATCACGTTAAACATGTGGGTCCGTAAGTCCTTCTGAGAGGTTGGGGGTAGGGGAAGGAGGGTACGGTCCCTGTGGATGCCTCTTCCACTGGGTTCCGTTCTAAATTGGGTGGCTCTTCCCCGTCGTCCAAACAGTTACCTTACATCTTTCTGGTAGATCGGAAGGTCTGGGTCTCAACAACAACAACACATTAACACACATACACATAGTAATGTACATACACACATACAAAGACATCGCCTCAAAAGCGTTCGATTCGAGTTCAGGGATTTTAAATTTTGTCTCATTCGTCGTTAAAAATTACATAAGAAATTATTATTTATGTAACATTGTCAAGGCCTGATTAACGTACGGGGCCTCTGGCCCCTAAATTTTGTATGCGTTAAAATATTTTAAACAGAAGTAATTATTTATTTAATTATTTGAATAATATAAACTGATAACGTTAGTTTTTATTTTAAATTTTGAAAATATGTTAATTGTTTTAAATATTACACGTTTTTTAAAGTTTTACTTTTAAATAAAAAGTTCTACATGTACAAAAGTGTCTTCGGGACAGTGGTCCCAAACTTCCAAATTTACTTAGTGATGTTTTTTGCATGTATTTGGTATTTCATGAGTTTATGGTGGGCTCCCAATTAACACCTAACCCTGAGCCCCACATTGGCTTAATCAGGCCCTGAACATTGTTGTAGGTTCTGATTTCTTAATGATTTGTCCAAAATTTCCTTTATTTAGGGTCTTCCAAACATTTGATTATGTTAAAAATCAATGGGGATCCTGTATTTACCGAGTCTACTAATCATACCAAATTTTGCTCAAAAAGTCTCACTTGTTTGTGAGATATTGTATCCACAGACTCACAAACACATACACTAACATACATGCACACACACACAGACATCCTTTCAAAAACGTTCGATTCAAATTTAGGAAAGCTTCTTCATCCTCAATCGGACGGCATGGTAGAGAGATTCAACAGAATGATACTTAATCATATTTCCATATTCGTATCCAGAAATCAGCAAAACTGGGACAGTCACTTACCTCTGTTCCTACAGAAGTATTGTCCACGAATCAACAGGTCATTCTCCATCAAAAATGCTGTTATGGCTGCGATCCACGATTACCATGTGACCTAATGTTTGGAAGATCATGTGATGCTCCTTCATCGCCTGATGAACATGTGCAAGATCTGCAGTCCAGGTTGGAGGAGGTTCATCGTTTCCTTCATGAGAGGATCAACATTGCTACCGATGGGATGAAGACCCGGTACGATACCAAAACTAATGAAGTACGATTCCAGGAAGGCGACAAAGTGTGGCTGTTCGATGACCAGGATTTTCGCCAAAACTACGGCATAACGGGAAAGAACCTTACGTCATCGAGAACAGAATAAAAAGTGTCGTTTAATCCAGAAATCATCTTCAGCTAGACCAAAAGTTGTCCATGTCGACGGATTGGCCCCATATTTTGGACAGCAGTAGATTGATACTGCCCAAGACGTGCAGTTTTAAGGAGGGGGCAGTGTTGCGAACGCGCTATATTCCCTCATTGGCACCTCCTCTTTTGTCTATCTCGGCCAGGCAAAGAGAACACAGTCTAAGGCTCCTCTATATACGAGCTGACTCGTCAAGCATATTGAAGCCCACCGAGGCCGGAAACGTAATCCATTAGCATTAGCTCTATTTGTATTTTCACATTATGAAGTATTATTGAAATAATTATGGGTAGGTGTTCTGCGCCGAACTGCTCTAAACATACTAGAGAAGATTATATATTATTTCGCTTTCTCAGAAACGAAGAGGGAATAAAAATAAATGGTTTATTAGTAGTCGGTGGGGTCATTGGATGCCAGGCACAGGAGCTTACTTGTACGAGCTAAGTTCTACAATATTGAAATTGAAACTTCTATTTTTATGTAAAGTATTTATTTTAAACACCTATTTTATAATTTCGATAACTGCAGTATATATATTATTAATGATTTATAGTTGTTATAGTCTTATCTTAGTAAACGTGGTTTTTAGTCAAAACATCATCCTGAATGTGTTATCAGCTCTTCCAAACCCAGTATAGCTTCAAATTATTTACAGTGGCTCCCAAAAGTGTTCGTACACTTACAAATTTTAATGAAATACTGCTCTATCCATTAATAAAAATTAGTATTTCAGAATGGGAATTTTTTAATAATATCCATAACTTGTTCTTAAGGGGCTTCATCAGTCACAAGCTTCAATCTTCACCTTCCATGTTAATGTATGGTCGTTTTAGTGCTGTTGCTAGATAGCGTAGCTCCTCCAAAAATCAACCTATTTCAATTTTGTTTTCAAGATTTCAAAGCTAAAGAAATTAAAATTGGCCTTTTGTTTTCATTTTTCGTTTAAATTATTGTTAAGTATTTTTAACAATTTATTGAATTTGAGAGTCACTAAGAAAAGTCAAAACTAAAAGTTTAACCGACTTTAATCAATTTGCATTTCATAATACTCGAATTTTAAAAAGACAGGACCCATGAATAGAATTCTAGCATTCGATAGATGCCTAAATTTTTGCTCTACCATAAATAGATTTCCAGCAATTTTTAACCAAAGCAAATATTGATCTGAAAAAAATTGTATTTTGCTTTCCCCCTCTTTCTTATTTCCTTCAGGGGTCGACAGGACCCCTGTGAGGGGAGTTGTTTATGGTGTACAGGCAGTGTAGTTTATGGTTGTCATGAAAGGAAGAAGGGTGAAGAGTGTTGTTGTTGAAACCCAGACCGTCCGACCTACCAGAAAGGTGTAAGGTAACTGTTTGGACGGTCGGGAAGTGCCACCCAATTTAGACCGGAACCCAGTGGGGGAGGCATCCACAGGGACCGTACCCTCCTTCCCCTACCACCAACCTCTCGGAAGGACTTTCGGACCCACATGTTTAACGTGATCGTACTCCGCATGAACACGGCGGCAGTTTTGGCAGTGGCTGGAATCGAACCCGGGCCTACCGAGTGCAACTCCAGCGCGCTAACCAATGGGCTACCGCGCCCAGGGTGAAGAGTGTGAAAATTGTTCTCACATTACATGGAAAGGCGGCATTTCGAGTTGCGATTGGAGAACGGTTTAAATACTGTACCTTTTCATTTCAGTATGCTTACTCAATGTAGAGCATCTGTTGGTTCATTCTCGAGTTAGCAAATCTTACCAATTACTATTTAATAATATTTTGCTGCAATGAGTGCTGTTATTGGTATTTATCTTATCAAAGTTGCAGACGCCTATTTATTGGAAACATACAAATCACTTTATTTGCGGAAGATACGCTGCGAATATATAAATTGGTTTTGCGATTTGGAGGGGGGGGGGGGGGGGGGGAGAGGATATTATTACGTCAATTGCATCAGTGTACACGGCTTGCATGCAATTTTTACTGTTATTTATACGAATAAAAATTATATATTTTGTTATTTTATATAATTACCCTGCTCTAACTCCCATGTAACACCGGGTGCATTTTCTAGTCTATATAAATAAAATTGAAAATCTGCCTGTATGTCTGTATGTTTGTTTCATCACCACGGAAGAACGGTTGAACTGAATTTAATGAAATTTTGTGGGTAGCCTTGAAATATCCTCACTTAAAATTGAATCCATGTTTCGAGTTTCTAACACCAGGGGTTGTCTAAATATTAATTAAAAACAAACAATTAAACCTTCCGTAGAAATAGCATTATGCAGACGATATTTTTTCGGCCAATTTATTTAAAGAAAATTATATCATGCCGCTTAGCAACGGATTTAAATTCAATGTGTTTATGCGGCAGATTATTTTTATTAAATCTTTTCGGATTTAAATAATAAAGATATGCATATAAAATAAATTTCACCGATATTGCATTTTTGACCGGATTATACCAATTAAGGTTTCAAGGTTTAAACATTATTATTATTGATATTTTCGGGGATTATTGATTCGGGGATGATTCATATTTTCAATTTATTGCGTCATTGTTTTATTTTGACAAAAATTGTTGAGACTCATATATTATACGTAGTGCGGGTAATCTTCTACAATGCACGGGTATATCTTCAAATCTACGGGAATATAAGTAGTACAGGTACATTGGCATATATTGGAATGAATTACGGCCTTTAGGTTTAAAGATTGCGGGGTTATTGATATTTTCAATTTATTTCGTCATCGGTTTTATTTTGGAAAAGATTTTAGAAACTCATATGTTATAGTACGTGTAATTTTCTACTAATGCACTTGTATATCTTCTAATAATCGCGAATATAAGTAGTACGGGTCCCATACAATTTTAGTGCTTTTGTTTTGCATATATTGGTTCAATTTCATATTGGGACTAGGATGTTTTATTCTTCAGATCTGCCCGTGAATATAATTTTGTATATCGAGAACAGATATTCTTAAATTTATTTTAAGAGCATTAAATTAAATATTTTAATAGAATAGTTTGATTAACAATGTCATTTACTATAAGAATTTGCACATGATCGTGAATTGTAAGTTTCTTTATATTATATACTCCGTACGAAGAACGGGTATACTGCTAGTCTTATAGAATTATGAATGTTCTTCCTCCTGTATGTATGAAATGGTATTACCTCTGACTCGTCAGTTCGTTTTCAATCAATTGCTACAGATACGCAAGTGCAGGGGCGCGGTAGACCTGTGGTTAGCGCGCGGAGGTTGCACTCGGTAGTCCCGGGTTCGATTCCCGCCGCTGCCTAAACTGCCGCCGTGTTCACGCGGAGTACGATCACGTTAAACATGTGGGTCCGTAAGTCCTTCCGAGAGGTTGGTGGTAGGGGAAGGAGGGTACGGTCCCTGTGGATGCCTCCCCCACTGGGTTCCGGTCTAAATTGGGTGGCACTTCCCGGCCGTCCAAACAGATACCTTACACCTTTCTGGTAGGTCGGACGGTCTGGGTCGAAGAAGTAGAAGATACGCAGGTGCATTTTGGTGGATTTTCTTCAAACACTCAATATTCCGTTGACTGAAGTAATGAATGGTCGGTATAATAACCAAAATTTGACAAACTTTTACATTTAATACATGAGTCAAATTACATAGCTTATCGTTGCGCTAAACAAGTAATTCCTATGTGAAATTATTCATCATGTTAAATCTTTAATACGTCGCCTTTATTTTAGAAACGTCACAGCGTTACGTCCCTCCAAGTTGGCATGTCTGAATCCGTAGCTGTCAAGTGTATATTATACGTGACGTAACCAAACCCGATTTTAGGAATCTGTATCTCAACCCCCCAAGAACGCTATAGACATGATCTTACTTTTATAAAATGGCATCGAAGCAAAGAGAAAAAAATTATAATTGGTGCTATAGCACCTTAAAATAAAGAACTTAAAACTTTTTTCGATTTTCGTTTTTTTTTTTCGATTACCCCCCCCCCCCCTCCTTTTTCCAAGACCATGTTTATGCTTATGTATCTATATATAATTAAAGTATTGTTGAAATTTCAAAATTGAACATTGTAGACCCCCATTTATTTGATAGAGTGTGTTTGTCTAAACTCACTTTTAAAAACAACAATACAGGGTGTTTGTTTAAAAAGAAGTTTATGACTACTATTACTAATTACCAGATTTTCTATTATAATGTTATTTGATATGCAAATCGTAACACTATTTATATAATTTATTTCTTTACTAAGCAATATCAATATTTTGATATATTTTATGTCGAAAAGTGTACCAAATTTTGCTACTAAAAAGCACTAAAATAGCCATTATAGGAGTAGAGTCTATTTTGGCAACCATTTTCTGCTTATAAGATCCATTCCATTTTATGCTTACTCAAACAAAATTTGCTATAAAATCGTCTACTTCTCTATGTAAAATCAATGAATATTTCATTCATATCGCTTATATTCCAGATCTAAATAATTTTGCACTAAAAAAATGCAGCAATTCTTATACAACCCATCTTACAGCTTGGTTTGTTTACATTCTGAATACGTTAAAATTCCGCTTCGTTATAGAAATAGTCAAAGATTGATGATCCTTTAAAATAAAAAATAGTGTAATTGCGTAGGCACAGAATTTAGATACACAGATAATATGCAAAAATAAAGTAGTTTTAGAACGGATACAACATTAAATATGAATGTAAGCATTTCCTTAAAAATCACGATTTTGACTAAGCGAAAGAAAAAATGAGTCATGTGTCTCTTCATATAATATGGGTACAATTATTATTTCAATTTTTATTTAAAAAACTATTTTAAGTATTTCGATTAAATTTTTTGCACATTTTACGTGATAATTTAAATATTTCCTGAAATTTTCAGAGCAATATGTGAAATTTAACTCCGTTTAAAAAATGTTTGGAAAATTAGGTCCCATAGGGTTCAATGTATTTCATTTTTTCAACCCGGGTTAAATCCAAACATAATTGTGTGATATTATTCTTTTACATTCCCATATGTCCCACAGATCGTCTCAATAACAAAATTTCATTTTGATAAAATCATTTTTACGGCAGTTATCGTGCAAACGGACAGACAGACAGAATGAACAAAGTCATAAACACTTTACAACTATGTTGGAAATATTTAACAAGAAAGATCAATCATGCATAAAGCATTGATTACGAAATACTTTCCAACTGAAATGCAATTTTATTTAAACATCGCTAAAATGCTATACATTCAGGGGTGATATTTTTTTAATTATCACAGAATTGCAATAATTTATTTTACTTAAAATGAAAACCTCATCGAAAAAAAATGAACTTTATTCAAATGACGTCATCGAAATATAAATCGTCTGGCTCTCTATGTAAAAGCAGTGAATATTTCATTCATTCTCTTTTATTCCAAACTCCAGAGTTAAATAATTTTGCGTGAAAAATTTCGACAATTCTTATACAACTCCTCTTACAATCACCTGTTTACATTCTGCAACCATTAAAATTAGACTTCGTTGTATAAATAATCAAAGTTTGATCATTTAAACTCAAAAACATTGTAATTGCGGTGGTGCAGAATATGTGATGCACAGAAAATACGCAAAAATAAAGCGGTTTTAAGATTAATGCAACACTAAATATAAATTGAAAAGAACTTTAAAGACACGATCTTTACTCTGAAAAAACAGATGTGTACCATATTTTATTTTGAAGTTGGTCACGTGATCTCTTCATATTATATTTATGTAATTATTGTTTAACTTTTTATTTAGAAAAAAACTACCGAACATGTTTTGCTGAATTTTTTTAATGTATTTTATGGGATACTTTGAATATTTCTTAAAATTTTCGAAGCAATTTGTGAATTTTAACTTCGCTTACAAAATATTTCAAAATTAGGTCCCATAGAGTTCAATGTATTTCATTTTTTCAACCTGGGTTCAATCCAAAACTAATTGGGGGATGATATTCATTTACATTCCCGTATATCCCACAAACTGTCTCATCGACATACAAAAATTTAATTTTGGTAAAGTCATTTTTATGCAGCTATCATGCCGAACGGACAGACAGACAGACAGACAGAATGAACAAAGTCATAAGCACTTTTCAACTATGTTGTAAAGTGTTAAAAATGGTCTAAGACTGTATTTTGTGTAATAGATAATTAAAAGAAATTTAAACGATTGATTTATAAAAAAAAAAAGAAGAAGGAAAAAAAGAAAAAAGAAATATATGATTTGTTTGGCACATTTTATCAAATGTGATCCCTGTTTGTAATAAATTTCAATAGTGTTAAAGTTGAATGGTATGATTTATTTTACTATTATTAGCAAAATAAAAATATTCCTTATATTTCTTCTGTCATATGTATCATACCTAAAGTTAAATATTTAATTAAGAATCGAAAAAAATTCAAACGGTGTGTGTAACTCCCCTTGGCTGCGGCAATGATGATTTTAAATCAATGATAATTCGATGATTTCTCAGCTCGATATACATGGCACTAATCCTCAATATCTTTCTCTTTCCATCATGACCAATTTACCAAATTATAAAATTTGCAAACGGAGAATAGTATGGGAGAATTTATCACATCATTTGTACTTCCATGCATAGATAAAATTATTTTTGTTCGAAGTCTGTTATATTCTGAATCCTAAGACTTATTCATGTTAGATTTTTACATGATATGGTCTAAAATGTTTTAGCAAAACAAGATTTTTTAAGCAAAATGTTAAAAAAGTAACATAGTTTAAACGCTAATTTCAGCATGGTATTATTGTTCACATATATATAATATTTATAGATAAAACTTTGTAAGAATATAAAATAGGGTTTTCTTTAAAAGTAAAATTAAATTCCCAATCCCGTGAAATAATGGAATTAAAAAGTTTAATCCCGAGATTGTAAAAACATCCGAGATTGCTATCCCTAAATGCATGAAAGCATAAATGTAAGAAGTTATTGTTATTATTATTATTATTTATCATTATTCTGTTACATGTTCAAAAGGGATTACAAACTATAAATTTAAGATATTTGTAATAAAAAATAATTGTTTCCTCTGTTGTTTTTAAGACAAATATTTCACTACTTTGAGCAATAGTCAAGCATTTTTATTCAATATTACCCCACCTTGCTGACTGCATTTTTCGTTTCCCTTTAAATAGCCTTCCGTGTTGGTCTCATTCTTCCAGACTCTTTGGTCTCATTATCGGAGGTGACGGGTGAAGACACGCTCAAAGTGATATAGTACTCTGCGGACACATACAGTGGTAAGGGGAAGATCTCTGGGGGTGGGAATTCGACCCTCCTGGAAGCTGTCGGTCCTGTTGTGGGGGAAAGCAAAGCAGTTGGTCCGATCTCGGACCGAGCAGAATCTGGATATTTTTTGTGTGATGAGGAGCCTTAACAAAACTACATAAAATATTTTTAAAATATAGCAAAATTTTTTTTTTGAAAAATTAATAATCAAAAAGTAACCAAAAAATTACGTCACAAAAGTCTTCGTACAATTTAAAAAAAGTCTCTACATACAGTAAATATTGTAATATTTTGGTAAATTAGTACTTAGTAGGATATCCACTAGCATCCACAACAGCTTTTAAACGTCTGTGAATAGTTTATTAGTTTTTTTTGTAATTTCTGCATCAATGTTCCTCCATTCTTCGATCATTATTGCTTTTAGTTCGCTTTTCATTTTAATGTAGTGTCTTCGTACTCTAACCTCCAGTTCTCTCCAAATGTGTTGTTCTATTGGGTTTAAATCCGGCGACTGAGGTGGTGTTTCCAGAACTTGTGGACAATTATGGAGACACCAGAGGCGAACATTGAGAGCCGTGTGCTTGGGATCGTTATCTTGATAAAAAACAAAGTTGTTTCCAATATCCAAATTTTGGGCTGATAATTTTAAATTGTCTTTTAAAACATTTAAATAAAGAGCATGATTCATTATGCCATCAATAAATACTAAATTACCTAGTCCTGATGCTGACATGCACCCCCACACAAGGACACCTCCACCGCTCTGCTTTACTGTTCCAACGAAGTTCCCGAGATTAAGTTCCCCATTTTTCCTTCTTCATATAATTATACGCCCAACGGAACCAAAACTGTTAAATTTGCATTCATCTGCAAATAAGACATGATTCCAATACCTTTCGGGCTTATTTATCATTGATTTTGCGAAGGAAAGCCTAAGCTTTCTATATTTCGCACTTACAAAAATTTCTTCGGGCAGAATGCCCATGTAATCCAGCTGATCTGAGCACTCGTGGAATAGTTTCAGGTGAAATTGAAGTAGAAAATTTATCAGTAAATTCTGTAGAAATTTTTACAGCACTCAAACGTGGATTTTTCACAAATTTTCTAACTACAAATCTCTCTCTGATCACGTTGAGTTAACTTGTTTACTTTAAAGCGTTTTATCACATTCTGCACCATAGAATAGGATAAATTTACCAATTTAGCGATATTACGAATTGATTTACCACTACCATGATGGAAAATTATCAATTTTCGAATGCTGTTCATTGTTTCCTTACGACTACAACCGATTTTTAAATAATACTATAAATATTACGAAGTAATCAAGCAAAGATTAAAGCCAAACAATTTTTTAAATGTCACCACAATGCAAAAATAAAAAAAAGCGACAGACAATACTTTTATTTATGAATTTATTCGAAAATGTTTCGGTGTATGATCACTTTTGTGAGGTGTTCTTTCTCTGCCTCCTTGCATTTTCATTTTTATATAAAAAAAAGAGTCAATATTTAAAAAAAAAATGTTAGGTTTTATTCAGAATCACATGGAGATATAATATGAAAAAATATGGAACTTTACATTCGAATTCAATTCCACATAGGCTAAAAAGGTAAATAAATTGAAATACTTTTATCATACAAGCTAATTAATGATCAAATATGATTTTTTCGAAAAAGCACTGATATTTTCATGGTCAAGTCGATGATTGACGCCAATCATTTAATGTAAACATTGGCGCTCTGTCTTTTCAGTTTAGAAGATTTAATCAATACATACTATATTTTAAAGTACTTCAATTCTTTTGTGGTAAGCTTAAAATTATATCGTTTACAATACAGATTTATATAACTTATTGTAATTACTACAATTTTATTTAAAAGCCCTTAAATTTTCTATTTTATTTAAAAGCTCTAAAATATGCAATTTTATGTAAAAACATTAGAATTCATGATTGTATAAAAAAAAAAAGTGCTAATGTTTAATAGTATCAAAATTGATGATTTTTATGAAAAGCTCTAAAGTTTACGATTTGATCTGCAAAACTCTTAATTTTGTGTTTTTCTTTTATAAAAGTGCTAAAATTTACAATTTCATTTAAAATCGCTAAAACTAGCAATTTTATTTAAAAGCACTACAATTTGAAATTTTGTTTAAAAATCGCCAAAATTCACAATTATATAAGTATTAATATACATGATTTTATTTAAAAATACTAAACTGCACGAGTTTATAAATGCTAAAATGCCCGATTTTATTTAAAAAGGATGAAATACACAATTTTATTTTAAAGTGCGATCCCCCGAGTAATTCACACACCACTATGTATCATCATAAATATATTTCAAAACAACTTTTCATTATTTAGTGTATGTGTTTCAAATATTGCAAGGTCTTTCTGAGCTCATAATAAGACCATAAATTTTTCTATATAATGTTGGAACTGTAACAGATATGAAATAGAAATATACATCATGTATTTCATGAATTTTAATAAAGTATTTCATGAATTTTAATAAAACCGGATTTTTGCAAAAAAGTAAAAAGAAATGCTCACATATTTCACTCTTTATTTGTTAATTTGCTTATAGAGTGGGAATCATATAACTAATTTTTATTAAGAAGTGTTGCGGAGTTACAAATGTTACTCCAATCTTATTTATATTTATAAAAATATAGCTCAATTGAAAATTTGTTAATGTTATCAAATATTTACGCGTAAAAATCAATATTTGAAGTATGTGTTAAACCGCCAAATATGGTAACCCAGAAACCTTACTAGGCTTGATAAGTCGGCCTGTATTAGAGCAAGGCCTATTGAAAGGTACTTACTTCCATTTACCTTGTATCAGAGGAGCTCTAACACAGTCCATGAAGTCAGCTCAGGGTTGCCATGTAAGAAAAAGGGTTTTCAGATTTGGCGATTTATTGCCAATTTGGCGACTTCTAGAATGTTCCAGAAACTTCACGAAATAACGATTAGTCTAGGAGATATGGAGAGATCTCCAGAAGTTTCTATAGAGACTATAAAAAGACTTATCCCTCTGTTGGAGTGGAGTGGAGTTGACATAACACGAGCTACATGGGACTGTGATCTTTTTTTTAATGTTTTGATAATAGTAGCAGCTGTTTTGTGAAATTACTTTCGTCAACATTTTAAGAATAATATCACTTATTCTGTGAAATTAGTGGGGCATTTAAGTGCTGTTGGATTGTATATTGTTCCTGTTTACTTTGTGCTTGTGAATAAATGCAAATTATCCAGAAACTTGGACCCGTTCTTGTATCCTGTTTATACACTTACGATTCCAGAGGATATGTCTGTAACATAATGTAATAAGCTGGAGCAGTGAATAATTTCTCAAATTATTTTAACACATTTTTAAATAGTTTTCATTCAAATACCCATGGCAGACAAAATGCGAAGTAAAACAGCTAAAACTTAAACTAGTGAAGCTTCAAAATGAAGAATAAAAGAAAAAAAAAAAAGAAATTAAAAAAATTTCAAATTTTTTCACTTATAAAAATATCCCTCCAAAATGAGAGAATTTTCTTAAATGCATTTATTTTAGGGGTCCACATTTTTATTCTGGGCCCTAAAATTTTAGTTTTTCCAAAACTAAAATTTGTTTTCATAGAGGGGGAGGGGAGAGGCAAAAAATTGCAGGTCTTGAAATTTAAGCCCCCAAAATAAAAGTATCTGAGAAAATGCCTTTATTTTGGAGGGTCCAAACTACAATTTCTGGAGGTCCTTTTATATCTTTTGCTTAAGGGACTAAAATTCCTAGTTCTCCTGCCATAGAGGTTCGAAAAATTGCTGCATATAGCAAGTTTCTTCGATGCTATTGCAGTTATTCACAATTTCATGTTGAAGAAAGCTAAAAGGTGTGAAACCGGCACACATATACTAATATTTTTAGGAGTGATAACACGGTTCCTATCATTATGCAGTCAATATGGCTAACCCTGTCCCCACACCTGCATATAATTTCAGGGATAGCTACTAAGGTAAATAATGAATGAAATGCAACAGGGATGAAATGAAAGTATATAACGGAAGCAAATATCATCCCGAGTAGCACTCCAATATTGATGTGTGCCTAGTGGCCCAATATAAAAAAATCAACATTTTGACGGAATTGGCCCTACATTGGGATAATATCACGCCAATATTTCTAATCAATATTGGCATATTATTGTAATGAAAATATTAGTCCATATTGGAGGCCAATGTAACCCCGATATTGGAATTACATTGGAAATATTTTCAATATGCCAAGATATACAATACTGGTTCAATATTGAACCAGTATTAGATGCTACCAGGGATATTATTACGAATACCCAACAAGAAATTTTTATAATTTGAAGGTCCAAGTCGCTTAACCTTGGTGACAAAAATGGTGATTTTGGTCGAGTATTTGGTGAAATATTGTCAACTCGACAAGTTTTGGAAATTTCTTAAATTTTGTAAATTGGATAAAAACTTCAAGAGTTACGTGCTTTTTCCAGAACATTTCACAGAGATTATATATACTCATCATTGTTTAGTTGAATTGTTAATGTGATGCAAGTAAAAGTATCAGGCAAACTTAATACAGGACCCAATATGTAATTTTTCTTCTGATTATATATATTCTTTAAGCTTTTTTTCTCTCAATTCAGATTGCCAGATCTATTCGAAGGTATAAGGTATGTTTCAATGGCCGAGACAATTTCACCCAAAATAGAATAAAACCCAGTGGGGGCTACCCTTTAAGCTGTACGAAAACACTCCGATAGTATATAAAAATAAAATTTTAGATATCTGACATCTGCATTATACACCAGTATGCGCTTCTTATTTTTGTCGCCCACATGCTCGCTCAATGGAGTGATTGCAAATATTTCATTCAAACATGTAATTATCGATAACTTTATCATTTGTGGTCAGATTCGGATGAAATAAACTGCATTCTATTAACCTATCAAATATGTATAATTTTTTAATAAAAAAAATCTGATGTGGGCAACACGTAACTTTCCTTATATAATGCAATGAATTTACTACTTTTACAGTTAAAAAAAATGTTATTCTTATAGTAGATACTTATATTCCTTCCAAGATATTGAATTTTCTTCAATTAGTTGTCATTTTCATTGATTTAGCGTCATTTTTGTTAATTTGGCAACAATTAAAAATGTCGCCAAGTTGGCGTCATTCCGCCAAATTCGTCACCTAAATATCGCCAAGAGTTATGAACGGAGAAATAAGTTATTCTTATAGACGATAAATGACCATTGGCGTTCAAATGCAAAAGTATTACTAAAAGTATCTTTTTCCATGAATGGAACGAGCTGGTTCGACGAGAATGATGTCACCAAATTTATCGCATGGTATTACATATGAAAAGTGAACATGTTTCTCAATAGGAAATATATTTTTTTTATTTCATATCACTTTTTGATCATTTTTTTGAAAAATGTGCAATATCTCAAGAACGGTTCATGTTAGCGTTTTAAAATGTATGTCAATCGTTTTCTAATGAAGAATTACATAAGAAATGTCTATTTGCGTAACTTTATTAGTGGTTTTGATTTTTTGACGATTTTTTTAAAATTTCACTCGAAAATTTATGGGGGTTCTGAACATTCGATTGCGTATAAAAACAATAGGCTTCCAGTATTTACGGATTGTGATTTTTGTACCAAATTTCGTTCGAATCGGTCCATTCGTTCGTCAGTTATCGTCTCCACAGACTCACTGACACACACACATCATTTCAAAAATGTTTGATTCGTGATCAGAGATGCTTGAAACGTGGTCTCTCGTCGAAAACTCGAATTCGAATTTTCGACCCCGTCACAATACTTTCCTTATACATTATGTATATAAGGAAAATAATAAATAAATAAAACATTTCAAAATACTAAAAAATATACAAACTTTCTCTTGCTACTTTGTACCATCATCACACACAACACACATCAACTGTTTCCCATTCGAAACAGGATTCGAAGGAGTAATATTTCATATCAATTTATAATAAGCAACAAAGTTATTTACTATTTTTTATTTGTAATTGAGTGTGAGGTCTTCGGTACCATAGTCTCAACTGACTTATCCTGTGGGGGATCCAGTGGTGGATTAAAAGTTTGGGGGTCTTACCTTAAACCTGATTCAGATTTTACTATGTCATGTTTTCAGACATCATAAATTGTATTCAATTTTAATGTCATGTAGTGATGCCATTAAAATGTTATCTTTATGGAGATATATATTTTAAGCACAATGGTCTAGTATGTCGTTGCAATGATACTGCTCTTATCAGAAATATATTATAGAATTTGGTTAATTCAAAGTCAAGTAGCAGGGCCAGCAAGTTTGTAATTGGCACACTCCCCATCAAAACATAAGTAAAATAAAAAAATGTTGTTTTTTAAAGTATATCATTTTATTATTTGTATGTAATTTAACTGTCTGAAAAAGAAGTCCAATATTAAGCTTTTATTATTATGTTAAAATTTGCTCTTTTATATATACAGTGTAATCTTGATAAGTCGACATGTCATGGGGTAAGATATTTATGTGAAATTATGCGGGTATCAAGTTATTGAGGTAGTGGAAAATTAAAAAAAAAAAGAACTTCTAATGTTAATTAAATTATAATTTGCTAAATATTTTTAAAGATTTTTTTTTGTTGTTTACTAAATTACATAGTGAATCAGTACTTACTGTGATGCTGTACATTTGAACTTGTTTACAGTAAAAACTGGCTTTAAATATGTTTAAAAAAGTCCTGAATCATAGTTTGTTTTTGTTTTATCATTGAATATAAACTATCTTCAACACTGAGCAATTGTCTCAAAGCTGCTTCTGTACCATCTTGAACATGGAGAAATTGACAAATTTATCAAATTGTACTCGAATTGTATCAGTAGTATCAATTTGCACAAATTTAGTGACAGTCAAACAAGGATTGCCATGTCCCTATGCAACACTAGATTGCATTTGACCATTTAGAAGTTTTCTTAAAATTTCAACTTTAGTTTTCATTGGAAAAGACTGAAGTTTACGAAGTGCAAAATTCACACCAAAGAGACAAAGTCACCAAGTCGTTTGCTGCCTCATGTATGAAGGAAAAAATTTATCCACACAAGGCTGCACCCTGAACCTGTGAACTGAAAGCCATCTGCTGCAAAAATACCATAAAATGATTCGTTAACTCTCATAGCATGGGATGAGACCTGAGATGTACCATTTGAGCAAAAATTTCTTTGTTTTGATATTGCGCCAAATGGAAATAAATTTATGTTGACTGAAGCGGGTGTTCATTTTACGATGCTGAGCTAGCAATGTTTTTCTCCATAGCACAATACATTAAACCAAACAAAATCTAAAGAAAAGTCGAGTTATTTGAGGGTTGAGATAGCAAGACTCTACTGTATATTAAAGTGAAGCTAAATATTGGACTCCTTTCTTATTATCTTACAACAATGGTTATTCATATCACCATTGTTGTAAACAAACTGTCACTCAACTAAAAGGGCTTGCAGAGTCTACAAAAAGGTTAAAATTCTATGATGGGCTGACCCAATAAGGTTGAAAATCTAAAGAATTAAAATGCAACACAAAAAATGGTATGCCAAACTTTGTCACTACAATTAACGGAGCCTTGTTAATTAGGGCCTTAAAGGTTTTATATGTGATAAATATAAATCTATATATAAACACCAAAGCATTCATTCTAAAATCTTCCAAACTGCAAGTCACAGTTCAAATTCGAGCACATCCCCATGAACAAAATCAGAAAGTGCACTACACCAGTGAATAACACCAGATTCCAAAAAAATTGATTAAGGTCATTTTAAGACCTCTTTAATAAATTTTGTCTTGTTGATGCTAATGAAAAATTATTTTTAGACACCTTATAACTCTCGTAAAAAATCCAACAAACCGTTTGAACATTTGATTGAAGATCCTTAATGGATTTTGAACTAAAAATAGAGAGAAATACATTTGTGAAACTGCTTCCACCAGACAGCATTCACTCGCATGTGATGTCAATAAACAAGTAGTGAAGTGCAAAGTATATAATGGTGTGGATGCCAAACAGTATCTCACTATAAAATACATTGTCACAGATTCTGACATTAATTCATTTTTTTTTTACTTTTCATAAACAAAAGTTAGCACATCAATGTAAAATCAATTGATGTCTTATGTAACATATTTATTGCACAATTAAAGATGTAATTCTTTAAATTTATTATTAAAAACCGTTGTTACGGATTCTAATTTTATTTTATTTATTTTTAATTTTTATAAACAAAATCACAATGACATTTTGTTACTACCTGAACAATCAGATCAAAAGGGAGCAATCACCAGTTTGCCCCTTCCTGAAAACAAAACTCTGATTCCATTTCAATGACTATATGGGCCATATCCCATGAATAAGATAATTTTTAAAATTATTTTTTGGGCAGAATGCCCATGGCTTTCATTAGTATATATACACTCCATTTGAAGTTAAATAAAATGGGGGGGGGGGGGGGGGGCACTGGTAAAAGAATCTTTAAAAACAGTTGAATTTTTTAAGTAACAAAACAAAATCTTTTTCTGTTTTTGATGAACAAATACAATTTTCCCACGAGTTTTTCCTTGATATTTTGGGTAACATTTAAATTCCTGATGAATTCCAAGACTTTTATTTGTTCTCTTTCAGCCATATAAATCCCTCAACAGAAGTTAACAATAAAGAAGTGCAGAGAACAGAAGTAACAATAAAGAAGTGCAGATTCATATCCATGTTTAATATAACACATGATCACAACATACTCTTTAGACAAAACAATGAACAATGAGATTGATTTTACAAGATAAAATGGCTTAAATACGAGACAGCTGGTGTAAAAGACTTGATGGCAACATTGCTTCCACTTTTTCCAACAGATATCCTAACGGCAAGGATAGCCAACTGATAGCCTGAAATTAAAAAAATTATTATAATTATATTTTTTTGGATACAGTTCAAAAGAAATTAAGGTACCACATTTTAAAATTACAATAAAATCTGACTTTCTACATTAAAAACTTTTGGACTTCTTTTGATATAACATATCAATACAGAGTATATATCAAGTGCCATGAAACAATATTAGCTTACAACCTATGGTGACCATTTAGCCAAAACTTCAGTTCCAGAATCTTTCTACCTTTCCTTTCATTATGTTTTTTTATTATTATTTGAGTCTTAGTATATTCTATACTTCAACTTTCCTTATGGTAATATTTTCATAGATTCCAAAATGAAAAAGCATTAACAGTTGGTAAACTGAATGTATAATATAATCAAACACGTTGGTCAAACTAAAGAACTATGTGAAAATTGAATTCTGAAATATTCTCATTGGTAAATAAAAAGTGAAATCATTGAAAATTTGTGATGTAACTCATTTTTAAAATTTTGCACATGATATAATGTCATGTCTACACCCATAGATAACAAAATAGGTACAGAGCTACACCAAGGTTTGGAAAATTTAAATGAAAATAAATGCATATTTTAAATATAACTGTCAGAATATTTTAATTTACTCAAAAAGGCTCTCAATTATTTATAAATTATAAAATATTCATTCAACTCACAAGGAAGCAAATATATTTAAAAATTATAACTATTTTAAAGCAAATAAAAATATATTAATATTTAAAAATAAATAAAACATTTTTAATATTTAAATAATTACATGCAAACAAAACACTGTAAAGAAAAACTAATGAAATGTAAAGTATTATGAAATGTAAATAATTAAATATACAAACTGCAAATTATGATATTAACCTTTTTGCTTACGGTGGGACAGAGTCAATTCAAAGCGAAGAACCTCTCAAAAAGACAGGTATTTGGCATACCTTATCCCAAACAGTTCGATCCCCCTTTGCAGACATTGGCGTCCAGATGCCAATCTGCAAAGGGGGATTTGTTTGTTAAAATTGCTGTAGAACTTTAATTTGAAATCAGAATTGCAACATTTCAATCCAATTTAGTTACTTATCTGAATAATTAAATTTTAATCAGTTACTTTTTATGTACTATAACTTTTAACTTAATTAGCTACTTTTCTATGGAGTAACATTTAATTTATGTAACATTAGTAACTTTCTCAAGTCTGACAGTTTCACTGGCTTTCTGACAAAATTTTATATTGGATCTGTTTCTTGCGTGACAGTAATGTGTATATTTTACACTAATGTGTATATTTTACAGTAATGCGTATATTTTACAGTAATGCGTATATTTTACATTAATGTGTATATTTGACAGTAATGCGTATATTTTACAGTAATGCGTATATTTTACACTAATGTGTATATTTTACAGTAATGCATATATTTTACACTAATGCGTATATTTTACAGTAATGCGTATATTTTACACTAATGTGTATATTTTACAGTAATGCGTATATTTTACAGTAATGCGCATATTTTACACTAATGTGTATATTTTACAGTAATGCGTATATTTTACAGTAATGCGTATATTTTACACTAATGTGTATATTTTACAGTAATGCGTATATTTTACAGTAATGCATATATTTTACAGTAATGCGTATATTTTACACTATGTGTATATTTTACAGTAATGAGTATATTTTACAGTAATGCGTATATTTTACACTAATGTGTATATTTTACAGTAATGCGTATATTTTATACTAATGTGTATATTTTACAGTAATGCATATATTTTACACTAATGTGTATATTTTACAGTAATGCGTATATTTTACACTAATGTGTATATTTTACAGTAATGTGTATATTACAATAATATGAATATTATTTTTTATGACACTGGATGGGTCAAGTCAGAAAATAATGCAAGTTGTAATATTTCTACAATGTATTTTTCTAATTTTTACATCTAAATTAAACATATTACAAAAACAATGAAGTGAAAATGTGTTTATTCAAGTTATTCTAAGTTGAGTCGAACACAGCTCCGTGTAGAGATATGCAAGTAAGCTATGTATGTAGTTTTTGGGAAGAATGTGTTTCATTTTCATTTTCTCCTAGCATTGTAGATTTTCTCCCTCAATACAAAAAACTGCATTTTAAAATGTTCTGATCGCATTTCATGCACTTTTAGGAAGGTGCCAGTCAGTGTATATATATATCTGACATGTGGATGAAATTACTCCAGAACAAATGGAAATACTGTTATGAAATTTTATGCATAGATACATTATGCAAAATTTAGAACACAATTTTTATGGTTGTTAGTACTTCTGGTTCTGTAGTCCATGTGATATAATGTGCAACAAACTTGATATTGAGACTTGAAATCTGATTCAAATTACCAGATTATTTGACAAACTTTCCATTGAAGTGAACAAGTCTGGGAACCCTCCACTCAGCCTGAGCATCCAATTCATTGATAAAATTTCACCAGATCATGTCTTTTACCCATTATTTCACAAGCACTGCATTTCATTAGTCTTTGCATGTTTTTAACTCTTATACTCATGTAATATCACCAATAACTATGAAGTAGCTACTTACATAAAATAACCTGGTGATCGTAACAATTTGGCCACTCAGTGGGTAATATTGAATGTAAGCCATTAGAATAACAAATAAATTTAATTTTAAAACAATTTAATCAAAATGAAAAATGGCACTTTTTGACACTGCTCTTGGTTAAATTAAAAAATAAGATTTAGCAGTCTATAGTTGGTTATTGTGACAATAAATATGTTTGATTCTGAATTGAGCATTTTGAATTTTATGATGCTTTAGAACAAACAGTTCATAGCAAAAAATTGGCAAGAAGCCAGAGATACAAGCAATAAACTTTACAATGCGCTGAACAATGTACCCAGTCAGCCTGGTGGCAAGGAGATGTTAAAACTCAATTTATTTTTTTAGGACATAAGTCATAAGCCAGACTGAGAAAAATGTGGGATTTTGACGGTAAGAAAATCTTTTACAGAATATGTTAGAGTATTTGTTTTCATAACAGCAATGTACGTGATCACGATTATTAAACATTCACTTCCAACCAAAGGCTTTGTTATTAAAGTGCCAGAGCCAGATATTTAAAATTAATAATGACAATAAATTTCATCACATGTTAGTAATTATTATAGTCGACAAATAATTTCACTTTTTTTTTTAATTGTACTAAATTTTTAAGGTATCACCAATTTTTTGAAGTCATCATTTTTCAAATTCTTGACAGGAGAAAATAAGAACCTTTTAGGGACCTTTGAGAAAAACAAGTATTATGGACTTTATAAGAAATAATTTTTAGAACCAATTAAAATGAAAAATAGATTTTTTAAAGGCTATGAAGAACCTAGAGTTGTCTAATTTTACATAGTGGATGGCTTTATGGGCAGTCATTATTTTAACTTAAAGTTGGTGTTTATTGAAAATGGTTATTTTAAATTGAGTATTCAAAGTTTTCACCTGTATTTAACATTGTTAATTAAAAGTATTTGTTTGCACGGGGCTGTTTTCATATCAAATATGTTTCTGAATAAAAGGACTATTTTAAGGGTGAGCGTCAGTAAATCTTCTGCCCTATCCATGTTTTGTTAACTTTTGCAGAACACATTTTCCCCCAAAATTCTGTTCAAATAGTTGCGAAATATTTTCTGAAAAATAAAATGCAATGCTTATAGATTATAAAACTAAATTTCATACTGAATAAAATGTAGAATATATTTTTTATTTTAATCCAAAATATTTTTGGCATTGCCATCTGTTGTAATTTAATTTATACTGACTATTTTTATTTTTTAATGAACATTTTTAAATGTCTATTCCTTTCAATACAGTATTATATACAACAACAGATTATATATAATAATGCCACAATCACAGAAAATTAATTTATCATTCTATAAATTTGATAAGGGGATTGGAATGTACATCACTGAGGACTGCAGCCTTGTCTTCAAGTCCAAGTTCAATTATCTTTCCGTGATTGTGGCATTATTATATATGATCTGTTGTATTTAATAGCGCATTAGAAGGAATAGACATTTAAAAAGGTTCATTAAAAAATAAAAATAGTCGGTATGAATTAAATTACGACAACAGATGGCAGCACCAAAAATATTTTGGATTACAATAAAAAATATATTCTATATTTTATTGAGTATTAAATTTAGTTTTAATATAATCTAAGCATTGCATTTTATTTTTCAGAAAATATTTTGTAACTGTTTGAGTAGAATTTCGGCGAAAAACGTGCTCTGCGAAAGTTAACAAAGCGCGGATAGAGCAGAAGATTTACTGATGCTCACCCTTAACATGACTGAGTGTGACATGAATTTGTGCAATACACACATGCAACCAAACTAACCTAAGATAGATAACAAAATGGACTAAAATTTCTTACCCTGATTTCTCCCTCACAAATGCAAAGAATTACCAAAACTAACTATTAATGAAAATTACATGAGAAACAGCTCCTGCTCTTTTATTATGTGCAATTGCAGTAAATTCTCACATTGCATAAGTAACAAAGTATACCACCACCACTGATGTACATTTGTGATGTTACTCAAAAATTTTAAGCTTACCAATGAAGTTGTTTACAATCAGGAACGCTTCAAATCAAACTAAACACCTACTCTTATAAGCTAAGCATCTAAAAGCAAAAAATTTTTTAAAAATGGGCATGTTTAAAAATTTATAAATCATACAAACTCTGTATTTTTTAGACATTAAATGGTTATTAGAATTTTTATGAAAACAAAAAACCTCCTTAAAAATGAGTGGTAAAAGAAACAAAAAAATCTCAAAATAACAAAAACCAAAGCAATTATGCAAGCCAAGACATTGTTTTGAGTTGAGTAAAAACATGCATTTTATACATAGATTATGCTAATGATAAATTATTAATAATTTGCCAAGCATTCACTGACCAGAGATTAATAAAAAATAAAAAAGTATCTATGACCATAAATACTGAAAAAAAAAAAAAAAAAAAATACTGGAAACTTTTGCAGTGCATAACAATAAAATAAGAAAATCAATATAAAAATTGCTTAAACAAATAATTATTTCAGAATCATAGGCTCAAAATATGACAAAATAAGTATGTTATGATTGCATATGCAACAAAGAATGGTATGATTTGTATTTTTCTATGAGTACTTGCAGAACTAGCTAAATGTAATTTTGGAATGCAGATATAGGTAGTACATAGGTACATTGTGCATTCCTATTCTACAGTTTTTCCCATCGGCCATCAATAGAGAATATACTTGAAGGAGAAAAAATATTATTCTCCTTACAATTATTTACATTTTTCAAATTTAATTTACAATTTGCTTCCTACAATTTGATGTATATAAAGAGCAAGAAATTAGTTTTTTGTACACTTAGTTTATGAACTCTTTAAAGTTTCCCAATAGTACATAGAGAATAGGGTCTCTGTAAAGAAAGTAGAGAATAGGGCCAAAAATTAGAATTCAAGTTTTTGATAGAGTTTAATTTGGGAACTATAGAACATGAATCAAATATTTTTGACACGTGTGTTTGAAATAAATTCTTAGGGCAATTCTCAAAGTGTCTTTTTCTGATTTGAAATTTCGTGAACTGTTCTTTTCTGAAGTGCAGAATTTTGTGAGAAATCCATTTTCAAAGAGTGAAATTTTGTGAAAGGCCCTGAAAACAAACCTGCAAATATATCTCCCAATTTCAAACTTACATTTTTGGCAAATGTTCCCATTGGCTCTGGGTACTGATGTGTAAGAAGAGCTAAAAGAGCTGTAAATGAGCATAGCCCAGCAGTGAAGAGGATGAAAAATGGTAATTCTTTTTTAGGATACACTGAAACTTCGTGAAATGCTGCAAAGACAAAACAAGTATATATTTTTTTTAATACAATACAAGTATATACAATATATTTTTTTTTAATTCATACTTATATTCAGTGGAAACTGGTTATAACAAACCCTCAAGAGACTATGAAAAATATTTGTTTGGGCTAAATTTTGTTATAGGTAAAACAATGAATTTCTCATAATTATTTCTAAGCTCTTATTTTGCAATTAGTAACTGTACCTGATGTTGCCCAGGATTAATTGAATTGATTCATTAATTAAGTTTAACGAAAAGTGTAGTCACCTGCTGCACGAGCATACACATAAGTTACAAAACACATGCAAACACATGTTGCACCCTAAATAAGCACCTAATCACAGCTTAAATTGTTGCTTGGGTACATAATATGCCTTTGTCCCAGAGCTGGGCACATCAAACGCTATGCCTTAACATGAATTTTATTTATTTAATACCCAAACAGTTCAGCTCACCCAAAGGGTGTAGAGCAGTTACAAGGGATGACCGGCATTTTCTGGCTGTCCAAATAGATACCTTACACCTTCAGGTAGGGGCGCGGTAGCCCTGCTGTTAGGGTGCTGGAGTTGCACTCGGTAGGTCCGGGTTTGATTCCAGCCGCTGCCCAAACTGCCGCCGTGTTCACGCGGAGTACGATCACGTTAAACATGTGGGTCCATAAGTCCTTCCGAAAGGTTGGTGGTAGGGGAAGGAGGGGTACGGTTCCTGTGAATGCCTCCCCCACTGAGTTCCGTTCTAAATTGGTTGGCACTTCCCGACCGTCCAAACAGTTAGCTTACATCTTTCTGGTAGGTCGGACGGTCTGGGTTTCAACAACTTCAACACATACAGGTAGGTTAAGACAGTCTGAGCCGAAGAAGAAAAGAAGAAGGGATGGCTGGGAAAAATACACAGACACACACACACAAAAGAAATACAGAAAAACACATAAACAAAACAATACACATAAACAAGACATACATACATAGAAATACAATATGCTAATATGTTCCATCCCAAATAACAGAAAATAGTATAAGAAATAATAGTAATTCAGTAAAAAACAATACAGGATTATACAAAAGGTGTTGAAAAAATTTTTAAAAAGAAAAGGTCTAAACCAAGAAGAGGGATTATATTATGCCCTAAATATGCCTTTTGCCCTTTGTGCAGGTATATAAGCTCTTTTGATATGCTGTAAATAAGCTTTTTTGATACACCTTAATAAACTGTTGTTTACAAATGCTGGTCATTTGGCCGCTAGGCTATTAGACAGCAAGCTCTCTGGTATTTCTCAATGATTGAATTAAAAGTCACTAGTGCAGGGCACTCATCCAAATGCTTTCCAGACATAGGCTATCCTAGGTTACATCCCTAAATAAATTTTGATATGCCTTTCACCCTCTATGTGGGCGTAATTCACTTTAAATATGCTCTTTTGATACACCTTAATAAACTGTTGTTTACAAATGCTGGTCGTTTGGCCGCTAGGCTATTAGACAGCAAGCTCTCTGGTATTTCTCAATGATTGAATTAAAAGTCACTAGTGCAGGGCACTCATCCAAATGCTTTCCAGACATAGGCTATCCTAGGTTACATCCCTAAATAAATTTTGATATGCCTTTCACCCTCTATGTGGGCGTAATTCACTTTAAATATGCTCTTTTGATATACCTAATATAAGCTCTCAAAATATGCCTAAATAAAGGAGTGGAGCTTATTCCAATTAGGAATGACTGAAATTAACAACACGTTTTCTAACTGAAAATCCTTGCAAACTCTGACATTTTCAATACCAGTACTAACTCACAATCCAAATAAACACCGCAAGCAGTTGACGGCAGATGACATCAGTTTCGGCAGGTGACTTTGCATCAAAATATCTGACCTTCCCAAAGTGCTCCATATACACCTACTTTAATATGTGCCTTCTGTAACAGTTTTATTTTCACAATATACTACAACTCTGTAATTAGCTCCTTTCATCTATCTTGTTCTGTCGAGTTCATTGTCTTAATTTTTTTAACACTTTACAAGAAAGTTGAAAAGTGTTTATGACTTTGTTCATTCTGTCTGTCTGTCTGTCCGTTAGCACGATAACTGCCGTAAAAATGACTTAATCAAAATGAAATTTTAGTATGTTGTTCAGACGGTCTGTAGGACCTATGGGAATATAAATGAATATCACCCAATTAGTTTTGGATTGAATCCGGGTTGAAAAAATGAAATACATTGAGCCCTATAGGACCTAATTTTTCAAACATTTTTTAAGCGGATTTAAAATTCACAAATTGCTTCGAAAATTTTAGGTAATAGTCAAATTGTTCCATAAAATATATAAAAAAAAATTCAGCGAAATATATTCAGTAGTTTTTTAAATAAAAATTAAAATAATAATTACACATCTTATATGAAAAGATCACGTGACCATGATATGAAACGATCACATGACCCACTTCAAAATGATATATGGCATCCATCTTGTTTCAAAATCGTGATTTTTTTAAAGTTCTTTTTAATTCATATTGAGTGTTGTATCCGTCCTAAAACTACTTTATTTTTGCTTAAATTCTGTGCATCTACATACTAAAACAACACAATGACAATATATTTGAGTTTAAATTCTCATTCAAATTTGATTATTTCTACAACTAAGCCTATTTTTCACCTATGTAAAATGTTGTTGGAAATAATCAATACATCGCGATTCACGTTCCCGTGAGCGGGCGTTTATGCAAATTTAATATGAACGACTCTTCCCGTTCACCGGCGTGAACCGTGACGTTTTTCAACATGAGGTTTCATGCAAATCAGTTCTCAATGCGTACGCATCTGATTTGCATATCCGGGGGCGTTTCCGGAACTGTCCATTCTCGGATATATAGGGCAGAGGTTTCTTGAAGCAATCAGACATTAAGGAGACGTCTGCAGGAGACATTGGAGATAGGTCGACAGTAGAAAGGTCGATCGAGATCAGACAGAAATGTTTTTGACAGAAGCACTGCGGAATATCTTTTTGACGACGGTTAATAGTCGAAACGGATGCAGATGTATTGAACGTTAAATTTACTTACAAACGTTCGGAAGCCGCTTTAAATATTTTCCTGATGTTATATCCTTTGGTTTCCCTTTACCAAGTGATGGTGGCTGAAATATACGCAACTGATAGAGGTAGTATAGTAATTTACTACCAAATGCTTCAAGGAATCTCTGTCTAGTCATTTACAACTAAAAATCTTTTGTACATAGTTTATTTTGATGTTTTACGGCATGGAGAATTACCAGGTATGTGTAATATGCTGAGTTGTGTTTTTCACCAAATAAAGTGAACGAAGTTTTCCTTTAAAACTGGACTTGTGTACTTTCATGACCCAGCCAACACTTATTGACTCTGACAGTGCGTGCTTTGCTATCTGCAAATTTTAAATTTTCCAACAGTAAAACGGTTACGGGGCCAGTTCAACGCCCAATAGAGTCATAAGTGCAAGTATCTTTAAAGAAATCGTTCCAGTGTTCAGATGGGGGCCGCACCTGGCACCATTTTGAAGTTCGTGTGAACAACGAAACGCAACAGTGTAAACGTAAACAGTGTACAAGAACTTTTACTTCTGCTTCTTCAAAACTACGAGTGGCCATGGAGGCAAGTAGAACGGAGTTGCTGACGCGGGACAACTACGTCACCTGGTGTACCGACATCTCATTCGTCCTCAAGGGAGAAGGATGTTTCGGACATGTAGATGGAAGCGCTAAGCCTATCGAAGAAGACGCAACCGCGAGTCGCCGCGACTACGATGATTTTTATTGCCGGAAAGACCGAGCATTAGCCATAATTTATCAGAGCTTATCCTCGGAATACAAGGAGTTGATAAACGTCACTGACGAACCTAGTCAAGTATGGAATACCTTGAAAGAACATTTTCAAGCGCCTTCCCGAGCCAACCTGGTTAGATTACTAGATGAGTTCTTCGACATTCGGCCGGAGCCAGACGAGCCTGTTGACATTTTTTGCTCAAGACTGCGGAATGCCGTGACGAGGCTTAAAGACGCGAAACACCCCATTGAAGACCTGTATGTAGCATTCCAGTCGATTCGGTACCTTCCGGAAGAATTCCGAGGTATCGTTCAGCTTATATATCGATGGAATGACTCGGACTTCAAGCTCAGCAAAATACAAGCAGAGCTAGCAGCGGAGGAGAGCCGGCTGAGGCAGCAAGCAAGTGACTTTTCCAAAACTGTGAGTTCAAATTCTGCATATTTTACTTCTAAGAAATTTGTAAATAGAGTAAATGTGTCTAAACTTAAATTTCCAAATGTATCTCATAATGTGTCTAATGTAAATACTTCTAGTCATAATGTAAATATTTCTAAAAGTAAAATTAAGTGTTTTAAGTGTAATAAACTAGGTCATACCAAATCTAATTGCAGTAGAAATAATGGATCTAGTATTGTGGAATTTCTTGGGTCTCCACAGATTGAGGCTAATACTGTAATCGATCCTAGCGATAGACTCAGCTGGGTAGTAGACACTGCTGCTACGCGACATTTCTGTAATAACATTAAGTTATTTTCAAAATTTAATGAGTGCAAAGGCACTTCAATGTCGCTAGCAGTAGGGGATGTCGAAAGTCCAGTTGAGGCTATCGGGACGGTGGAAATGTATGTCCAATTTAAGGATAAGCAAAGTATTATCAAATTGGAAAATGTTATGTATTCTCCTAAACTTAGGAGAAATTTATTAGCTGCATCTGTTCTTGAGGAACAAAATTTTAGTTTTAATGGAGCTAATGGGGTTCTATGGTTTTTTACACCTAAAGGGGAGAAATTCTTTTATGCAAAAAGAAAGGATGGGTTATATTTTTTAAAACCTAAGTATAGTACCCAGGAACAACATAACGTAGAAAACCGTCAATCTAAAGATAGGGATCGAGATGGAGACAAGAAACACAAAAAGGATAAGAAATCCAAGGATAGGGATCCTAGTGCTTCCAGAAAAATAGACAAAGTAAAAATAGCACCTAATCTTAAAGAAACTGAATTTAAATCTGACAAAACAAAAACTAAGCAGAATAGAAATGTGGATAGTTCAATATCTAAGCCTAGCAGTTCAGTAACTGAACTTAATAGTACAAACTGTCTTTGGCATAAACGATATTGCCACATAAACGCTGAATATCTTCTCCAAACCAGCAAAGTTTCTGCCGTAAACGGACTTCCTAGGCTTAAATACAAAAAGTTAAATTGTAAATCGTGTAAATTGGCTAAGTCTAGGAGAGTATCATATAAACCCACCGGTAGGATAAGGTCCACTAAACCATTGCAATTGTTACACATGGATGTGTGTGGTCCCTTACCCACAGCCTCATATGGTGGGAACAAGTATGTCTTAACTATAACAGATGATTATAGTAGAAAAGTTTTTGTTTACCTCATGAAACAGAAGTCAGAAGTATTTTCACATTTTAAAGAGTTTCAGGCCAGAGAAGAAAGGCAGTTAGGTACTAAAATTCTATGTATCCGGACGGATAATGGGATGGAATTCTGCCATGATAAGTTCAAAAATTACCTGAAGGATATCGGTATTAAGGCTGAGAGGACTAACACATATACCCCACAGCAAAATGGAGTATCAGAGCGATTCAACTTAACCGCATTTGACTGTGTTAGAGCCATGTTGAACGACAGCAAATTACATGACAGATTCTGGGCGGAAGCAATATTGTGTTTTGCATACACTAAAAATCGAATATGTCACAAATTTAAGACAAAAACACCACATGAGCTCTACAGTGGTAGAAAACCTTCAGTCAAACATCTTAGAACCTTTGGTTGTAGAGCATATGTAGGCAAACCCAGTCAGCTCAGAAAGAAGTTAGACATGAAAGCTACAGAAGGGGTGATGGTAGGCTATGCTACTAAAACTAAGGGCTATAGGATATTTTTGTCAGGAGAGAAACGAACAATTGAGACCTGCAATGTGAGGTTTGATGAGGGTGATGTAGTGGAAGGCATCCTGGACCCAATTTGTCCCAGAAATATCTCCTCAGGGATATCAAGAGATAACCTTTCAGAATACTCCGACGGGGAATATCCGAGAGAGCAGTCTGATGGGGGGGCAGGAGAGAGTGAAGACACTGGTGACGATCCATCTGAATCCAGTGAGGAAACGGACTCTCCTGCTGACTCCAGTATGACTCCTTGCTCGGATATTGCTTGGCAGCGAAAGACGGTTCCAAGACCCGATGGGAGTAGAACCGATGTGTATTATTACGCTCAAGGAGATAATAAAAGGCTGAGGTCGCACAATGATGTTAAGAAATATTGTGATAAAAGGAATATACAATTTGATCAGCAACTGTTTAATTTTCGGGAAAATAAAGGTCTTAAAAGGGTCAGAGGCAGACCAGAAGCAAGCAATATTGAAATAAATATACCAAAAGGGTACAACGCTGCTATAAAATCTTCCCAGTCCGAAAAATGGTGTAAAGCTATGGATGAGGAAATGGCCGTAATGCAAGAGAGGGGTGTCTGGGAACTAGTTCCTGCATCCACCTCACAAAAGCATATAGGCAGTAGATGGGTCTACACCATTAAGAAAGACGAGAATGGGAAAATCAAGAGGTTTAAAGCTCGTTTGGTAGCCCAGGGGTATGGTCAGAAAAAGGGAGAATCATACGATGAAGTTTTTAGCCCTGTTGTTAACTTCAACTTAATTAGAGCATTCTTCTCAATTTTCGTATGCATGCTTGGCTGGATGCATTTCCAATTAGATATCAAATCTGCCTATCTCTATGCTAAATTGAGTCAAAAGGTATATATGAAACAGCCTCAAGGTTATGTCAATCAGGAACAGCCTGATTATGTTTGTTTGTTGAAGAAAGCCATTTACGGTCTTCATCAAAGTGGAAGAGAATGGTTTAATGAACTTGACACCAAATTAAAAGAATTAAATTTTTTAAAACTTCAATGGTGTAATTGTGCATATATTTACAATAGCAAAGTTCTTATGCTAGTCTATGTAGATGACATAATTCTCTTCTCAAAGTATCAAAGGGACATAGACCACATTGTTTCATTACTTAGCATAGAATTTGATATCAAGGTATTAGGAAAAATTAGAAAACTTTTAGGCGTGGAATTTAAAGAGTGTGACAATAAATTTTTTATACATCAAAGTCAGTATATAGATAAAGTATGTCAAATGTTTCAACAGTATAAATATCCAGTTACTTCACTTCCCATTTCTAAAGGGAATATTCTAAGTAAAATAGATTGTCCAAAGACAAGTGAAGAAATAAAGCAAATGCAAAGTTTTCCTTACAGGAGCTTAATTGGGTGTTTGGCTTTTATATCTAGTAGGACTAGACCTGATATTTGTTACGCCATCAATATATTATCTCAATTTCAAGAAAACCCTGGAATTAAGCATTGGGATGCATTGTTAAGACTTTTAGGATATGTAGAAACGACTAAAAACTATATGTTGAATTTATCTAACATTCAGGAGTTAAAATTAAATTGTTACTCAGATTCTGACTTTGCTGCAAACAGAGATGACCGTGTTTCACTTGGAGGCATGATACTCTTTATTGACAATGTACCTATTTCTTGGCGTACCTTTAAACATAAGTGTGTCAGCTTATCAACCATGGAATCTGAATATGTATCACTAACTGAAGCCGCTAAGGAAATGGTATGGGTACAAAACATAATAGAAGAATGTCATTTACTTGGGTTAAACTTTAATAAAAGTAACAGTGTTATTTTTAGCGACAACCAAGCAGCCATTAATTTTTCTAACTCTCCAATTGAAAACAACAGAACTAAGCATATTGATGTTAGATATCATTTCCTAAGAAATTTAATAGTCAATGAATCTTTTAATGTTAAATTTGTAAATAGTAAAGATAACTTAGCAGATTACTTTACTAAACCAATGACTAAGGAAATAATACTTAAATTTTGTAATAAAATTTTTAAAAACTAAATCAAAACTTTTTGAGATTAAATGTTTAGTCTAAAGAAAAATTTTAAATACTAAATTGAATTTACAACTTGGGAATTTTTTTTAAGATATCATATATATACATTATTGTTTATCTTAAACCTCATTGATATAAGATAGTATATCTTGAGTATAAATTTTTGTGATATTGAATCTTTTTCACTTTACACCTTTGTATATACATCCATTTTCCATGACCCGCATGATGCTAAATAATAGCTTATGTGTATAAAATTTTGTATTTTTCAACTTGGTAAAAAGTATGTGTTGAAAGTTTTGATAAAGGAATTTTATTATCTAATTACTTGCATCATGTATTTTTAAATATTTGGTATATCAATGCAGTCTAATAGTATTAATTATGTATACTTATATTGTGTTAATAGACTAAATTTTTTTTAAGCTTTTTGAATTATAGTGTTTATACTCAAATTTAAAGTAAACTTAAATTCTATGCTTATACAAAATCTTAATCTTTTAAAGTTGACTTGTTTAAAATGATAATGTGCTTATACTTAAATTTTGGATACTTATAATTAAATTTAAACTAAAATTTAAATTTTTGAATGATGATACTTAAGCATTGAAGTTGTGTTGTATATAAATTTCTACTTGATGTGAAATGTTGTTGTTACAATATTGTAGACAATACTTAACTATTTTTCAGATGCTATAAGTACTTATGCATTTTATTTTAAATTTAATAATGATATAATACTTTAAATTTTTTCCTTCATTATGTTTGAGAGGATACTGGGGGCCCTGGTGTTTATTGATATACCTTGGTTTCTCAGAGTAAGTTTTCTTTTGCATATGCATTGAGACTTAAGGATTTGCATGAGGGGGCCGATTGTTGGAAATAATCAATACATCGCGATTCACGTTCCCGTGAGCGGTCGTTTATGCAAATTTAATATGAACGACTCTTCCCGTTCACCGGCGTGAACCGTGACGTTTTTCAACATGAGGTTTCATGCAAATCAGTTCTCAATGCATACGCATCTGATTTGCATATCCGGGGGCGTTTCCGGAACTGTCCATTCTCGGATATATAGGGCAGAGGTTTCTTGAAGCAATCAGACATTAAGGAGACGTCTGCAGGAGACATTGGAGATAGGTGGACAGTAGAAAGGTCGATCGAAATCAGACAGAAATGTTTTTGACAGAAGCACTGCGGAATATCTTTTTGACGACGGTTAATAGTCGAAACGGATGCAGATGTATTGAACGTTAAATTTACTTACAAACGTTCGGAAGCCGCTTTAAATATTTTCCTGATGTTATATCCTTTGGTTTCCCTTTACCAAGTGATGGTGGCTGAAATATACGCAACTGATAGAGGTAGTATAGTAATTTACTACCAAATGCTTCAAGGAATCTCTGTCTAGTCATTTACAACTAAAAATCTTTTGTACATAGTTTATTTTGATGTTTTACGGCATGGAGAATTACCAGGTATGTGTAATATGCTGAGTTGTGTTTTTCACCAAATAAAGTGAACGAAGTTTTCCTTTAAAACTGGACTTGTGTACTTTCATGACCTAGCCAACACTTATTGACTCTGACAGTGCGTGCTTTGCTATCTGCAAATTTTAAATTTTCCAACAGTAAATGTAAACAGCAAAATATGTAGAATGAGTTGTATTAGAATTACTGTATTTCTTTAACACAAAATAATTCAGTCCATGGAGTCTGCATGGCTGATATGAATGAAATATTAATTGATTTTATAAACAGAAGGACGATTTTTTTCGATGAAGTTTTAAGCATAGAGTTTATGAATTGTAGCTCCATGGTCTTAATTTTTAAATAAAATAAATTATTATAGTATTGTGATGAATGAAATGAATGAAATCCTGCTTTTATAGAGAGATCCAGGCGTGTTATTTTTTCTATGACGTCATTTGAATTTATTTCAGTTGTTTTCGATGAAGTTTTCAAAGATAATAAATTATCTTAGTATTATGATAGTTTTAAAAATATTACCGTAGAATGTATTGCATTTTAGAGATATTTAAACCAGGCAATTTATATTTCAATGCCGTCATTTGAATGAAGTTCTTTTTTTTCAATGAAGGTTTAAGTTTTCAAATATAATAAATCAATGTAGTATTGTGATAAGTTTTAAAATATTACCGAGGAATGTATTGCATTTTCGACTTTTTTAAATAAAATTGCATTGAAGTTGGAAAGTGTTTCTTAATCAATGCTTTAAGCATGATTGATCTTTCTTGTTTATTCTCTGCTAAGGTTGTTGCAATCATTTTTATTTGATCGGGCATGTTCACTTTACTACAGATAGACCTAACATGTAACAAACAAGATACCAATATGAGGTATTAAAACAGATTATTGGTTAGAGAAAGAGGATGGTACCATTTATAACCCGTGCTACAATTTTTTGTAGTTCTGATACACATTCAAATATGTGATCTGGTAGCAACTGTATCAGCCATCAAAGAATGAATACTGTTTATGTGAGTAAATAATCAAATAAATGTGACAGTTAAACTGTAAATATTCATTTCAGAAAAAAAAGGTCTAACTGCTTAATATTCCTTTTAACCCTTTCGGGACGGCGGCATTCCGGAGCTGTCGCGGCCCAAAAGACGACGCGCTTCGCTTCCGAACTGGTCGAAAAGGACGGCGCATTTTTTGCGCTAAGCCTAACTCTCGAAAAAAATTCACTAAAAATCACCTATTCAACACAGAAATCTACTTTTTACAGGAATAAAAGAAATATTTATGTTCTATTTGATGTATAATTTTCATACAAATCTGAATACAAAATACTCGTTAGTTGCTCCCATTCTTTTATCGGAAATAAACGAATAATTTCACTGCCTCTAAAACCCAAACAAAAAAAATACTCTCTTATATTCCTATGATTCACCAACAAAATCATAACGCTGAAATAAAAATAAAAACCGAAACTCAATTATAAAATTGTTGATGCTACGAGAATTGTTCTGTTTGTTTATGTTACAAAATGATTTTCACCGCTCCAAATGGAGAAATAATTCATTCGATCTTCTTCTGCCAAGGTCATGCCTCTGCAAAATGCATTGAAGTTAGTTCCATGGACAAGTAACGCCATCTAGTTCACAAATTAAAACGTTCTGCGTAGTGACACTTATAGGTGCCACTATCCGCTTGCGGTAAAATTTTCTCTGGCCCGAGTGAGTGCCGTTCGTCCTTGAATGCATGTTCGCATCTGGCACCTGGGCGTGCCGTTCGTCGCGAAAGGGTTAAGCACCTAAATTACAAAAGTACTTTTAAAAAATACACACTTACATAATAAAAGTCTTTATTTGATCACACTAAAAGTCATTGAAATCACTTAAAAAGACCGAGTACTTTCGGATGTCAAATGTTGAGGGGTGGGGGTGGGGGAGAGAGAGAAACACACACACACACTGGCTTTTATATGCAGTCAAAAATCATGAACAAAATTTGCATATAAATTACAAAATTGCACAAGGAAAAATATTGGAATGAAAAACATTTAATTATAAAATTGATACAGCAGAAGTATAGTACAAAAATAACAAATTTAAATGTCTAAAAATTCGGACAAAGATTAAGCTCTCAAGAAGTTGAGAATGAGACGTTACACAAAACTGAGGTTTTGAACAAGGTTAAAAATAAAAATGATGTCATGATAAATATAAATAAAGAGGGATTCAAAAAACCATTACTATCATGGTTTTCATACCTCTGATTTTTGTAAACCCACTTATGTTAATTCCTGTATTTTCGCCAATTCTTCCCACCCTGTTTCTTCTACAGAAGCTTCTTTTATTACCTATTTTAATTGTATCTTTAATGTCTGCTCTTTTATTGATGACTAACGTAATGACATTAACTATATCTTTAATCTTGGTGATAAAGCCACTTTATTTGAATTTATTTATCAAATACTCTCCACTATGCATTCTAAATTTATCTATTTTAAAACTAAACTCAAACTGACTTCCAACCTTTTGCCTTGCAAATCGAGTCTTCCCTACTATCCTGAGATTTACCATCTTCTAGTTCAGTTTTGCCACAAAGCTAAATGTAAACTGAAGTTGTATTTAAGTTGTATTCCTACTGATAAGCTTAAAAGTATTATCTTAAATCAGTCTGGGATGTATGTTATTTTCTACCTTTCCCCTGAAAATAGTTATAAATTTTATATTGGCAGACCTAAACATACAATTGGCATTAGAATGGCATTAGACCTAAACATACAATTGGCCGAACATGAGTATGGTATTCAAAATTAACTGCCCACTGCTTTATCCCAAATTGTTGTTAATAATAATTTTATCTGTGATAAAACTTATCTTTAAACTAGTTATAACAACTTATGCAATATTTTGCTTCTCTCTTGAAAATCAATTTTAATTTATATTTATTATGAATCCATTTGTAATTTTAATTCTGTTCAAAACCTCATTGTGTCTCATTGTTAACTCCCTGAAATTAAAATCTTTGTGTGAATTATTAGACATCTAAATTTGTTATTTTTATATTTTACTTCTTCTGTATCAATTCCATAATTTAATGTATTTTATTCCAATATACTTTTCCTTGTGTAGTTTGGCAATTCATATGCACATTTTGTTAGTGGTTTATGACTGGGTATAAAAGTCAATGTATCTTTTTTTTTTTTCATACTTTAATAAAAATACTTACTAGGTAGAAGTTCCCTATCTGTTGTTTCTGTACAAGTAGGATAAGGATAGAAGAGATGACCTTTTTCTAAAGGATATGGAATCATTCGGAATGCTGGAAAATAGTTCAGATGTATTAATAAATTATTAAAATACTGAAGAAAATAAATACTGAACTTAGTTAGGATTTAATACTATTTAAAATTGCTTTATCCACTAAAAATATCCACAGATGGCCACATAGTAAAAACTGTAATGTGTTCAAAATGTAACTTTCCATATAGATCAATACATTTTACAATTGTGGGATAAGAATAATGCAAAATAGAACTTCCTCATAAATAGATCTTGCTGAGAATCAACAATTTTGTTGTTTTTACCAATTAAAATAAGCATATCCTTTTCATAAAAATTGTTTGATTTTTTCAAGATTTCGTACTCCCCTGGAAAAATAAATTCCAAGTTAGATAAATAAATTCAAAATATCTCAAAACAGCACATGTTAACATGCTGTTTAACCCTTTCGCGACGATTGGCACGCCCACGTGCCAGCTACAAACTTGCATTCAAGGACGAACGGCACGCACTCGGGCCGGAGGAAATTTTACCTTAAAGGACGACTGGCACGTATTGGTGTTTCTACGTGGAACGTTTTAATTTGAATGTATTTGTCTACTAGATGGCGTTAAATGCCCGTGGAAGCAATTTAAATGTATTTTGTAGATGTTTGACCTTGGCACAAGGAGAATCCAATGAATTATTTCTCCATTTGGAGGAATGAAACATGGTTCTGTAGCGTAAGCAGACAACTAGCTCACTTCTCGCAGCATAAACAATTTTATAATTGAGTTCCGGGTCCGTTCTGATTTTGTCTTTTATTGATTTCGTTGTTGAATTAGAGGAATATAAGAGAGTATTTTTTTTTTGAGTGGGTGGGGGAGGGGGGTAAAGGAATGTGCGGCAATAAAATGATTAGGTTATTTATGTTCTCATGGAAAGGAAGGCTGGGATTTCGTTAATATATCCCATCGAAAAGGTCCAGATATGGAATAAAAATATATAAATCATCAGAATCGGAATGAGGCTATAAATGGAATTTCCTTGTGTATACTGGAAAGGACACAGGATTATCAAGCTCTGATGGTGGGTATGGAGAACGCGTTGTGAAAACATTTCTAACTTCTAAGTGAACTTTTAGGAAAAGGATATACTTTGTATTTGGATAAATTTTTTACCTCTCCTGTACTTGCAAAGTATTTGTTGTCTAAGAATACGCATGTATGTGGTACAGTTTTAAAAAATTGGAAGGACGTGCCAAAGAATTATCCATCTGTACCTAAAACATATATACACTAAAATTTTTAATATTTTGATAAAAGAAAATTTGTATAAAAAATATACATCAAATAGAAAATAAGTATTTCCTTTCTTCCTGAAAAAAGTAGAATGCTGTGTTGAACGGGTGATTTTTAGTGAATTTTTTTCGAGAGTTAGGCTTAGCGCAAAAAAATAGCCGTCTTTTGGGCACATTTCGGAAACGAAGCGCTTCGTCCTTTGGGCCACGGTAGTTTCGGAATGCCGCCGTCCCGAAAAGGTTAAGGAATAGGCAATACCTGAATTAGTAACTAGAAAACATGATATGTGCCACAATTTTGTGAACTTTCATGGATATTAACAAATTCAGTTGCACAATATAGTTGGTTTTAAATACAAGCAACTTTTCTATTGAGGGCATAAAAAGCTTGAAACTAATCCATAGATACTGTTATCTATAATGGGAGCATGAGGGAGTGCTTTAGAAATGCCTCCTATAGAAGGGTTCTGTGAATATAAACTTAGCCATTGCAGCTCAAACTCAATCGTTATAAAATTTGATGCTAGCTGCATGGTAGGATTAAATTTTTTGATTACTATAGAAGTTTGCAAAATTATGGCACATAACAAGTTTTCTAGCTGCTCTGCAATTATTGGCTATTCCATGTATACAAGTACATGAAATTAGTCTAACAAAGTTGCTATCTGCAATGGGAGAGTAATTCCATTTTCAGGAACACCACAACCTTGTGTAGCCTGAGCTCAATCTAAGTATGAACTCCACTACATCATAGGACTGAATTTGTTGGTTTCCAAAGATATTTGCAAAGTCATGGCACATAGCAAGTTTTCTTCATGTAGTATTGCTATGATCAGATGTAGTATGCACAAGTATTGCCTATTTTGAGTTGGCGAGTGCATGATAATGCACATATATAGTCTATAGATAACACTATTATTTACAGTGGGAGTACAGTCCCTTATATAAATGTTACTTGTGTTTAATGCTTTGTGAATAACTGTTATTGTTTTATTTTTATTCCATCATTACTATTATTCAGAGGTCTATTACAGCAAAGGCAACCTAAGCAACTGCCTAGAGTGACATATTTTGGAGGGTGGCAAATTTCACTGCCCATCCAAGTGTTATTTTCAGCTGCCTTTCAAGGGGTAACTGATTTTAACCCTAAAGCTATGTTTGAAGGAGAAACTACTAAAGCTATATTTGTCATTAGGAGTATGCACAAGTAGCATCATTATATAATATTATCATAAAATATAATTCTCTAGAGCAACGATTTTCGAAAAATGGCTATAAATTGCTATACAGTTATGATCAAAATAAGAAATCATGATGTATCCCAAGGTAAAATAATTATAAAGATATGTAAAAAACAAATTTAAAAACAATAATTACAAAATTATGTTAATTGCATTTATATATGTGCATCTATCATTGAATTTTTGCCTGTACAGCTATGTAATTGAATAAATAAACTGCAACATTAGATGGTACAGATATGGTACATGTCTGTTAAAAAAAATCTATCTGATGGGGGAGGAGGGTGAAGGATTGCCTATGGGTGGCAAAACTTTAAATCCACCTCAATTATTATTGTTAGATTATTATTACAATTGTCTTTATTCCATATCCTCTTAACATACAAAATGAAACTCATATAATATCTTTACAAAGATATATTATGAAACAGTTATTGAGCTTATACTGCTTGTCTACTTTATGGCTCTTTCTTTAAGTCAAGGAATCAAAGTACACTCACAACTGCAAAAAGTTTGATGATTATGGAACAAAATCTACCAAGAAACCAAATATCACAAATAGAGATTCATACTTACTTCCTTCCCATGTGCAGTGTAAGAGATTTAAAGCTCCTTCCACTCGCTTCCAGTGTGGCAGGTGAAAGAAAGCGTAGGCTATTGCTTCACTATCACCTCTTTTTAGTATGTGCTCGGGAGGTAATATGAGACTTTTCATTTCTAAAAGATACTGTAAAATGTTATATTAGTAATAAAAAGCAAGAAACAGTTTTAAACTACAATCAATTAAAAAAGTCCATCCCTGAACTTTTATAGTCTTTAAAATAAAGCAGTGGCATGATACATATTTTAAAAAAAATTTCAAGTTTTCCAGATTTTACTTAATTATAGAGATATTTCTAGATATGAGGTGAAGTTTCTCCTGAAGTTCCTACATATTATGGGAAACTGGGTGAATTTCAAACTTATTTCAACTACTTTATAAGCAAGGCTAAAAATTTGAAGACACCGCACTCACCATAAATGAGTTAAGATTTAAATTTGGCATAAAACATAAGATATGATTATTTTACCCATTTTCTGAAGAAATAATAGAAAATCTAGAGTGCTCAAAATAATCAACTTAAACAAATGTTTTAATAACTTTTCCCCCAAAAATATTTACATTTTCCAAAGTCTAATTAACAGTATGTGGTTTAAAACACCCTAAATACATAAAATAGTCACTTGTTCAAATTCTCCCATTTTTGCCTAATGATCATAAGGTACAGAGTAACTATCGTTTTTAGCAGTTCTTGGTCAATTTTCCAGAGATCTCCAACAGACACACTTTGATAAATGAATCCCATTAAAATCTGTCAAACAATTAGTTTCAAGGCAAAACAATCCAGGTTGTCTGACCAAATCCAGTTCCAAACTTCCTTGACTTTTCTGGGTTTGTCAGATAATTCTTCATCTATTTTTAGTCATAAATTCAAATAAACTACCCATTATTACAAATATTAAAATTTGCTTCATCGCAGCAAATATTATGACCATAAAATCCAATAACATTAGTTAAACTTGTTTATAATTGATAGTAAATTTAGTTATAACAAGGGAAAAAAATGTATATTACAAATATCTTGATAAACTATATAATTTTGATACAGGTTTCATTGTTAATATAGAGACCTGGTGATAGGCTCAGTATCATAAACAGGGGGTGGGGAATTCTACTCGCCAGCTCACCATTGGCAAGTCCAGTTTTTCACTTGGCGAGTTCAATTTTATTTGAGTCACAAAATTTTAAAATTCTACCTCAAAGCAAGCCTTATTGCACAAAAAATGCAGACTTCCCAAAGGCTCGAAACAAGTGGTAGACCGCAAATTCCAACATAATTAAGGTTTGGAATCAGTTGCGAGTGGTCGTGGGTGTGAAAATTGGTTTATTCAATAACCATCTAGATCCGTGCATTGTGCATCACATCATGTATAAGGGCACTTCGGCCTTCACCCGTGGAGAATGAATGCAAAGCTAGCTCTTCCCGTAAAGTTTTCGACTGTGTGTTATCACCCCCCCCCTTTCCCCAAATAATAATAAACAGTGATCTAGCACCAAAGAAAAACAAATAAACATGTACTTCATTCCTCCATTTAAAGAAACAAAATAAACAAATACATTCCCTCTTCCAATAGATAAAAACTTTCAAAGTTGTTTTCATTTATTATTTATCAAGTTAAAGTTCTGAAGATTTGATCTCAGTAAGCATTTTTGATCTAAAACTAATACTTAATTTAGCTTTCTGGACTACGTTTTTCTTTGTTTTTTGCGCCGTTATTTGTAGGAACATGTGTGTTTATGTTAACTCTGTCAAAATACAGGGTGATTGAAAGAGGAAAGAAAATTTATGTAATTAGCCCTTTTCAGTAGCTTCGATCTTTTCCGGCTTTGATGAAATATGGAAGATTGTATTTGGCTCATGCTATTTACTAACCACTTCTGGTGACCAGCCTTGTTGCTGTTTGAAAAAACTCTTAACTATTAATAGATGTTTTGTAGTAGCTGTCGATCGTGCGTGCAAGTCACGGCTAATGACACAGTTCATAAAGTAGGTGTTTATCACGCAGCCCCGCAACGCGTGAAAGTCACGGCTAATGGTGCAGATCATGAAGTAACTTTCGACCATTTACCTCTGCTACGCGTGTATGCTATGGCTAACAGTGAGTTCATGAAGTAGCTGTCTGTCGCACACCTCAGCTAAGCGTGCAAGTTATGGCTTGCAGCGCAGTTCATGAAGTAGCAATTGATCACTCCACTATACGCAAAAGTCACAGCTAACAGGATAGTTTACAAAGTAGGTGTAGATAGTACAACTCTGCTATACACCAAAGTCGCGGCTAACAGTACAGTTCATGAAATAGCTGTTGATCTAGCACATCAGTTACGCTTTTAAACCACAAGTTGCGGTGTAGTTCCTGAAGTAGCTGTCGATTGCACACCTCTGCTACATGCAAAAGTCACGGTTAACGGTGCAGTTCATAAAGTAGTTGTTAATTGAGCATTTTCCATTATGCACACAAATCATGGCTAATAGTGCAGTTGATAAAGTATCTGTCGACCGCATACCCGGATGCTAAGTGGGCTCATCGCTAATGATGTGGCTGTTGTGAGGATACATTCAATTTCGCTCTGTAACTTACTGCCTTCAATTATTTTAAATGATCTTTTGGGGTAATAGCATCCTGGCCTGTTTCAATTCTGGGGGCTCTGACTAGTAAATAAGCCTTCTATATTCAATTTTTTTAAAATAAGAACTAAAGTTCCTACATCATGAAGTACTACATTTTAAAATAAATGAATCTGTTATTCTATGTATATTCCATTAATGTTGCTGCCAGTGCTACATATACCTAGGTATGTGCTCAAATTTAAATGATTATTTATAAAAAAAATTAAGTTGTGTGCACATTGTACATTCTAATAAAAAAAAAGCTATGAAAGTCTAGCAATATACATAATTTTATTATTTTTGGTATTGTATTTAAACTTATGCGAAATGTATTAAAGTGCATGTAAAAATTGCATTTTGGAGTCTTATTTCTTTTTGCTTATAAAAATTGAGAACCTTGAACAGTGCGTGCAAATTGGTTGCTAGATATTTTTACTGGTTGGTAGAAATTTTTTCTGGCTGGTAAGAATTCCTAATAATTCTCCATCCCTGATCATAAAAGACCTACAGATACTTGGAGTCTGGGGCTGACAAACTGCTGCTTTGGATATGGGATGATGGAGAAGTGTTGCTGTGGTTGTCGGGGGCCTGTAGCACCACAGAAGAAGAAGAAGACAAGTGTTTCAGTGTGCAGCATGCATGCTGAAACAGTGTTTAGTTTTAAGACATTACTGTGTCAACAGGTAAGATAGAGCCCTCACCCACCACTTGCTTTGATTTTCCTATCTGCAAAAAAAAAAAAAAAAAAAAGCTCTAGCTTGACCAACTTTTGGAATTTATCCTGCTATTTTTGTGAAGCACAAATGATGAAAAGTGAAAGATTTGTGCTTTTAAAAAAATTCAATATTATTAGGAGTATCTATAATTCTGAAGTATATTAAAGGAAATATACTGCAATAAATATAAAGATTTAAAAAATATAAGCACTTCTTATTTTCTTTATGGAATTTTAAAAAAATAAATGAAAATAAAAACCTTTTTCTTTACAGCATCTACAGAAAAATCTCCTCGAAACAAAACAAACTAGAGACTTATGACTATTTAATAAATATTAACATGAGAATGGAAACATGCAGTGGGATAATTGGTTTCTTCTTAATTTATGGAGAAAATACTAAATTTTATCCTAGTATTGTTTTGGTGTGAATGTAAGGGAAAACCAAAAGTTCAGCTAAATTTACATATGTTATGTAAAGACAATTAGTATTTATTTATTTATTTATTTTTTGGCTATAGTGTTTACTTCTGATGAGGAGTTTCTTTTGAGTTTACGTTTATGTTGACCTCTTAATTTGTTATACATCATTTTTGTTACTACAGAATATTTTCCGAGAGCTATGATTTTTTTTTTTTAATTTCCCAAAATTGAAGGTTATGTAGTAGAGAGAATTCACAAAAAATGAAATAAATATTTTCTAAATCGTACTTTTGGCACATGTGGGTTGAATTCCACTGCTCGATGAATCGCTTCAACAGCATTCATCTCTGCTGTGCTTAACCCTCGTTTTGATGCAATGTCAGGTGAAAACCTATGCAATAAAAAGTTCAACAAGTTAATTCTTTGAAGAATGCAACTCTAAGAGGAATATTTTTCTACATCTTAATTGAATCAGCTGTCCTACTGAATCATAATATCTTACACCTGCATATATTACTTCTTAGACAATTAGTAAAATAATTTAACATTGCAGCAAATTCTAAAGAGTCTGATCTGACTACCTTTCTGGACTAGTGATGCACATATTGGTACAGCAATATCAAAATGTTGATGATGAAATGCTGTACATTTCATCTTTTGGACTTCAGATTTGTTGGATTGTTTAATACTCATAAATCAGATCCAGTGTATCTCTAAAACAGCTGTATGCTGCATTGTACAATGTAATTAGGCTATAGTTACATTACTTATTTCTCCTCGTCCTTCGCACAAAGTGTCGTTACTTATTGGAAACCATAAATTGATATTTTGCACTAATACACTTACATTAAGTATTACCTGTGTATAAATATAAAAACAAGCAATATACATCATATTGTATTGCCAATCATTCTGTCTGTAGATTTTCAATAATGTGTAGATTTATCAAGTTAATGACTAACAGGAGATGCTAATGGATTCATGTACAAAACAATTTTGTTATTGATACAACTCAGTGGCGGCTCGTGACTTCAGGAATGGGTGAAGCAGATTCAGTGGTAGGATTCCCCCTACTCCTCGACAATGAACATCATCAAAACACATCATACTACTGGCACAAGTGTTGTCAAATATTACCTAAAAATGGCTAAACGAGTCTGAAAAATTCACCAAATAATATAAGTGAAGCAGTGCTTATCCTCACGAATCGCCACTGATACAACTATAAAACAAGAAAGATCAATCATGCATAAAGCAATGAGTATGAAACATTTTCCAACTGCAATGCAATTTTAATTAAACATCTCTAAAATGTAATATATTCAGCACTGATATTTTTTAAATTATCACAGTACTACAATAATTTCTTAAACTTGAAACTTCATCGAAATAGACAATGCTAGTTGTTCAAATTGAACTTTATTCAAATGATGTCATCAAAATATAAATCATCTACCTCTCTATATAAAATTAATGAAATTTTATTCATAACACTTACATTCCAGACTCCAGAGCTAAGTAATTTTACATGGAAAAAATGCAACAATCGTTATGCAATTCACCTCACAATCGCTCGATTTGTTTACATTCTGCAAGTGTTAAATGGCTTCATTGTAGAAATAACCAAAACTTAGTGATAATTTAAAATAAAAAATATTGTAACTGCATTGACACAGAATTCAGATACACAAATACGCAAATATAAAGCAGTTTTATAACAGATGTAACACTAAATATAAATTTAAACGATCTTTAAACAACATGATCTTTACACAGCAGGAAAAAAATGGATGCCATATTTTATTTTGCAAAGAGTCACATGATCTCTTCATATATCATGAGTGAAATTATTATTTCAATTTTTATTTAAAAACATACCCAACATATTTTGCTGAATTTTTTTAAAATATTTTAAGTGATAATTTGAATATTTCCTAAAATTTTCTAAACAATTTGTTAATTTTAACTTCACTTAAAATTTTTTGAAAAATTAAGTCCCATAGGGTTCAATGTATTTCATTTTTTCAACCCAGGTTAAATCCGAAACTAATTGGGTAATATTATTCATTTTCATATGTCCCACAGACTGTCTCAACAGCATACTAAAATTTTATTCTGATAAAGCTATTTTTACAGCAGTTGTCATGCGAACAGACAGACAGAATGACCAAAGTCATAAACACTTTTCAACTATGTTGGAAAGTGTTAATAAAAATGAACAAACATCAAGCAATTCCAATGAAGCTGATGACATTGGTCCTCATTTTAATTTTAGATTCTTATGATCAGCTACTGTGTTTTAAGTCAAAATTATAAAAATTGGTAGATTTTGAACAAGTATCCAGGAGGAGAGAATACATATATCTAAATAAACTAAAAATGTAATTATGTTATAAAGTTATAATTGAACTTTATCAGCTTTGGAATATGTTACACCCTCTTATTGCAAAATATATGTTATAAAATAAGCTTATTCTAATATATATAATTCATCAAGGGGTAGATGGTTGAAACTTCCTTCAAAACTGAAGTTCAGGCAAATCTCCTAAAATAACATTGTATATCTGTATCTCTAGGTAATTTTAAACGGATGTTCAATTGACTCCCCCCCCCACACACACACACACCAAATGAATGTTCAAAATATGTCAATGAACATGTTAATGAATATATTAATGACAAGTTTTTAACTTTTAATTTTTAAAACTTTTCTCTATTACAGTTCAAGAAAGTTGGAAAAAAGAAAAGTAAAGAAGGTTGTATTCAAACATATTGGGTTTAGAGTAACGATCATACAGAACTGATTCCATTTATGATGGAAAGAGCAGTGGAGCAAAACTGTGAAATCATGTGTGTGCTCTTTATTACTCATAGAACATTTACAATGACCTAAAGCCTTGCTGTAGAACACAGGACTTATTGCTCCTGGATCTCAAAGCTTCCCATTGCAAACAATACAATCATGAAGTTGGTTTCATTTTCATCAGTACAGCTCATAGCATACAAACAGCAGTGAGATATATCTATAGCATAAAAATTTAAGTCATATACAGGTTGCCCATTTATATCCGTTACACCCCCCCCTTAACTTCTAAACGGTGACAGCTTAGGCCATAAAGTAAGTGTCTAGGTATAGTAAAAAGGCTATGTGCGCTACTCGATGAGATAACTTACAATGCCATCTATCAGCAAATTTTGGAATTAGCGGTCCTATCTCGTAAATGGTGAAAGATACGTGAAAAAATCAATTAGAAAGTTGTAGAGCACTCTCGATTTAGTACGAAAAGATACCTTGCGCACCTTAATACTCAAAACAGAATGCAAAAAATGAACATTTGTTTGGTCACGATTTCGAAAATGGTCATGTCATAAAGAGTGGAAGAAAGAAACTGAGACACTTCCCGATCTTCAGGATCATTTATTTACACAATAGTATATTGCTCAAAATGCTCTCCGTTAGCCACTATACACATTTGTACTTTGGACTGGATTTCTCGCTGCATATTGTGCAACATGGCAGGTGTTACGGACGCACAAGCATCAGTAATGCATCGTCGAAGATCCTGCAATGTTGGCGGAGGGGTAGCATATACCTGCCCTTTTATGTGTCCCCATAAGAAGAAGTCCAATGGGGTCCAGTCAGGTGAGCGCGGGGGCCACTCGGCGGAACTACCATACCCGATGACTTGATTATGGAATATCTCTATTAGGTACTGCTGAACGTTTGAAATCTTATGCGGAGGTGCGCCGTCATGTTGGAACCATACATTTAGGAGTTGGTGCAACGGTAGATTCTCAACAAAGTCGGTTATTACATTCTGCAGAAGCTGCAAATACCGTTGTCCCATTAACGTGCCCTCGTAAAATACTTGTCCAATGAGCCTGTCATTAAAAATTCCGCACCAAACATTAATCGACCAGCATTGTTGATGTCGAACTTTGACGGCATATCTCGGATTTTCCAGCGACCGGGTATGAACATTCTGTCTATTAAACATTCCGTTCCTCGAAAAACATGCGTCATACGTCCATATTATGTCTGCCAGGAATGTTGAGTGGACCTCCAAGTTATTCATCACAAAGTTGCACCACGTGAAAGGTCTCTCAGCATCTCTTGGCAGCAATCCCTGCACAGGTGTGGATTGGCATGGATGAGCACCTGATTCATTCAGGATTTTCCAGACACGGCTTTTTGAGAGGCCATAATTTTCACTGATCATTCTTGTGCTGCTCTGAGGATGGGCGAAAGCGTACGCTAGCACATCTTCAGGTTGCACTTTGCGTCCTACATTACGAGGTGTACAAATTCGAGGTCGGCTGGTCACGCAGTCCATCTCCCTTAAACGTTTTACAACTTTTAAGATGGTCTGCCGTGTAGGATGCAGGCCTTGAGGGAAATGTTCACGATACAGCCTTGCAGCTGATTTTGCCTTACGCCCACATTCACCGTAAATTAACAACATCTCGCAATATTGGTTACTGCCAAATATTGCCATAACTCTCCGGTTTAACGTACAACAGAGCAGAAACATCCTTTTTATAGTAGTAGTCTCTGGTGAACAGGTATGACGTTCCATCCTCATTTGCATAATACATGAGATCCATGTGAATTTTATACCAGACATGGTTGAGTTGAGCTGTGCATTTGGAGAGACGATTTTGTAAGATCAGCAGAAAGTTTTCATGGTTTGTAGAGACATTCAGTAAAACATGCAACCGGTGGGGACAGAACCATTGTCTTCATGAATGCAAATCACGTGCGTTTCCTCTGCGCCACAACACAGGCTCGTATTTAGTCCGTAAGGTGGTCTTTTCTCACTTCGCTTCACAATCAAACAGATGTTCATTATTTGCATTCTGTTTTGAGTATTAATGTGCGCGTATCTTTTCATACTAAATCAAGAGTGCTCTACAACTTTCTAATTGACTTTTTTCATGTATCTTTCACCGTTTACGAGATAGGACTGCTAATTCCAAAATTTGCCGATAGATGGCGTTGTAAGTTGTCTCATCTAGTAGCGCACAGCCTTTTTACTATACCTAGACACCAACTTTATGGCCTAAGCTGTCACCGATTAGAAGTTAAGGGTGATGTAACGGATATAAGTGAACAAAGAATACATAACATCAGTCAAAATTTGAAAAAAAAAAAAGTAAGTAAGTCTTAAAGAAAAGACAACTAGGTCTAAAATCTTGGTCATCAAAATAAAATTTATGTTGCAAACAGGGATGTATCTAGAGAAATATAAGTGGTGGTTGATTTTCCAGAACAATTATAATTGAGAATATAAAATTTCGAAACGAGCTTCACGTTAATTCGCACACACAAACAGTATTAGTATTGTATACTTTTATATTAAAGAAAAACATTTGATAAAATTGAATATAACTTTTTTTAAATGTAATTATAATATGTATATTTTTCTGGATGAGTGGTGGTCGGCAATTGAGTGGTGGTCGGAAATTCTGAGTGGTGGAAACCCCGACCACCACCGACCACTGTAGATACATCCCTGGTTGCAAAATATGACTAATGACCACTAATTTTGAACTCTGCTACTGAGACTAAATCATGAAAGATCTCATCTTTCTTTAGTAGAAAGCCATGTGCAAATAAAATTTCACGTCACAAAGTCAAAAGAATAATTAAGTAATTATTAGCAAGCAGAGTTGGGCAAAATACATTGAAAATGTATTTTCGATACAAAATACATAGCCTTTAGGGCATAAAATACAAAATACAAAATACTTTTCAAATTTAAAATATTACAAATACAAAATACATGTATTTTCAAAAAACATTTAAAATACAAAATACATCATAAAAAATTAAACATTGCCTGCCGTGTATTGAACCGGATTGAATTTTCAATCCAAAGCAATATTTATGTATACATTTTATTGGAAATAAAAAAACCTTTTGTGTTTGTTAAATAATAACATTTTAAAAGGATTAGAATGTATCAAAAAAGTATGACTTAAAAGACTTCAACTGTTTGAAATTTTAAATCTCCATATTAATAAAGTAAAAATAAATAAAGAAAATAAATGAATCCATGTGAGAACACTTTATATAACAGACAAACATATAATAAAAGATAAGAAATGTATGAAGAAACCATCATATTGTGGCAAATATGGTTTGTACACTTCATTTTTGACAGAACTATTAAGCATTTTAATTCTATACATATTTTGTACAGTAATATGAATTTTCAAAAAAAAAAAAGGAAGTATCATCTCCATCTAAGCTCTATAGATATTCTTAGAAATAGATGTTATTAGAAATTAGAAATTTGTGAGCCTAAAGTGGGGGAAAAAAAAAGAAAAAAAAAAAAGCGAAATCTTTAGTGAACCCCTAATCATCTCCCGAATTTTATGCTGAATTCATATCAGTCATCCTCAGCTCTATCTATACCAATCTTAAGTATTAAAGTTTCAAGAAAATTTTGTTGAGCCAGAAGCGGAAAAAGAACCGAGGGTGCAAATTCTTCGTGAACCTCCGAATCCGCTCCAGAATTTGATGCTGAATCCACAACAGTCATTAGCTTTATACACAATTCTGAGAAATATATGTTTTAAGAAATTTTTTTGAAGCAGATGTGAAAAAGAAATCGGAAGTAAAAATTCTTAGTGAACCACTTTACATCCACTAGAATTTGATGCAGAATCCATATTATCAGTTATCATCTAAGCTATAGCCAATTTTGAGATATAAATGTTTCAAGTAAAATGACAATACTTGAAACGGAAATGAAAATGAACCGAAAATGGAAATCTATAGTGAATCTCAAACCCCTTTGAAATATGCTAACTTCAAATCAGTCATCTGAGTTCTATCTATAGCAAATCCTGAAAAATAGATGTTTCAAGGAAACACTTTACCTAAAAATAATAATATGACAAATGTTTTAGTACCAATAAAACTTACTGAATAAAACTTGCAACTCTGTTAGAAAGATCTTTTAAATCAAGCACAATCCTTGTTTCACCACTCTTTCAAAATTATAAGATGGTCAACATCGTCTGTGTTTAAGCAATATAAGTGTGGTCGCGAATAGAAGTGCCGCCAGCAAACTGCAATAGGGCTTCCATCAAATTAATTGGACGGTCGCTGTATTCTGGTGGAAGGTAGCACATTATATTCCGTTTACTAACGATTGCCAACATTATGCTGACTGCAGTATACAAGTATAAGAAATTTTTATATATTTTTAAATTTAAACCTTTTATTCTAGCCCTGTTATGTAATATATGTTTGACTGCAGCTGTAATATAAGAATAAATACTTAAAAAAGTAATTGGACATATTATTCCAGCTAACATTTAATATTGAAAATAATTTCAATATTTTCCAAAAAATCAACACATCTAGCTATATGTATATAGGAGGAAATAACTTCATTCTTCAAGCACTATTTTAATGTTATATATGTATTGATGGGATCTAGAAAAACAATTCATACAATTTGACTCTTTTATTGGAAGCTATAAAATAATTGTTTTATCTACAACAAGATTTTTTTTTTCTATATCACAAATTTAAAACATTACACAAAAAGAATAGCAGGAAAAATAATTAAAAATTCTTAAAACTATTCAGAATCCTAAATAATTTACTGTTTATTATATGTATAAAAAGCAAATTATTAAATATAATATTATAAGAACAAATTTAAAAATTCTTTTTAAAAATAAATTATTAAATATTATATATTCCTTTTAAATACTTACAGATGGAAAACCTTTCTGCCACTTTTATAAAAAAAAAATAAAATTAATAATAAAAAGAAAAAATAAATTACTCAGTTTATTATATGCATAAAAATTAAATTATTAAATATATATAAATATTATATGGCAAAAATAAATGAAGAACAGGTTTATAATTAAACCTTTTTTAAAAAATATTATTATATATAATATTAAAAATTGTTTAATAAATATCTGCTTGTAATTGAATGATTGAGAGTATTATGAAATGGAAGAGACAATTTGCTGGAAGATGAGTTAAGCATATATTTAATAGAACTAATTAGTGCTATTAAATCATTTCTTCACTAGAAGCACCTGTTGAAGACCCAGACCGACCGGCTCGTCAGCAAGGACATGAGCAACCGATTAGTCGGCCGGGCTAGAAGCACCTGTGTAAACATTCTATATTTTTCTTTCATTTACATTTCTCTTTACAATTTTACCAGCGTTTGTTTTCCTGAGGAGTATAATGTCCCTTGTACCCTTTTTCTCATCCATTCTTTTTCTTAAAAATAAAGCACACACACACAGGCCCATGGAAAGGGATCGCGGGGCCTGGGGCTAAAGCCTCTCTAGGCCCCTTCCCCTCATTGTTCTATCTAATTTTCCCTCTAGCTCCTAAGCCAGGTAGAGGGAGGACTGAGGCTGAGGCTGAATAGACTGAGGCTCCAGTCCTGGTCTTTTAATTAAAAAACTTAATGTTGAAACACTTCCTGTAAAGCTATTTGCTTCCCGGAAAAAAAAAGTTTGGAAAAATAATTATATTTCATATTCAGAAAAAATAGAAGTGGAAAAAAAAGAAATCACTCCATTCTTCAAGCTCTATTTTAATGTTATATATACATTTGTGAGAGCTAGAAACCATAAAATCCGACACTTTGATTGATAGTTTATTTTTAAATATATTTGGAGATTCACAATTTAAATAATACTGTCGGCTAACATTAGTAAACAGAATATATTGGGCTACCTTCCATCGTAAGACAGCGACTGTCTGATTAATTTGATGGCAGATTGCTCAATGTATGACCGCACTTGATGGCAGCCAAATTACTTTGTTTTCGCAACTGCATTTGCAGGTAGCTTAACCACTTCGATCAACACCGCAAACTCTGTACAAGCATTAAGAGGATAAATAATCAATTATAGCAAATGTTCATAAAATAATACTAAAGGCATTGAGCTGTAGACATCTTTAGCTCAATGCTATAATGTTCGCCTACTATACTTTGGCCCCGAGATCAAACCCTGGCACAGTTAATTGTGTGATCACATGTCTTTGCTACATTAGTGACCACGTACAAGCAAAAAGCATCCTTCACTATATTATTTACAAGTATTCAGCTTTTTGACAATTATGTATATATATTGTAAAAAATTTTTGCAAAATTTTCTGAACTACCCATGAGATAGTGCCAAGAGGTAGTTTAACAAAGAATTCATTTCAAGTGAAAGATTCACAAAATTTTCACAGAATATTATAGACTCAAAATACATTTTCACAAGACTATGATACAGTTATACAAATATTTAAATAACATTTAACTTACTTATCACTAACACCTCTTGCTTTTAAAAGAGCAGCTGTATAACATATTGTTGCTGATTTGGGCAAATTTATATCTATAAAGAGAAAATTAATAAGAATAAAAATCAATAGTGTTGTGTTTGACAGATAGAATAAAACCTGCTGTGTTTAAAAAAAATAAATGAAGACATAATATTTAGTTTAAAGAAAATTAGTTTATTAAATTGTACTTCAAATTAATTCAAATTAACAAATACAAAAACACTGCTCACAGGCAGGCAACTCAGGAAGAATTAACATTAGAATTTTAGACATTAGAATTTTATCAACTTAGTTAAAATTAAGGAATTAGCATAAAAACTTAACTCAAAACAATCTATTTAAATTTCATCAAAAATCATTAACAAAAATATTAAATTTAAAGAATTTTAGAATTTTAACCCAGGCTCTTAAAAATTATGAAGGTTTAGAAATTTGCTCTCAGAATGAAGTTTAGAATTTTAAATTTACAGAATAAATTTTAGTTAAATGCATTTCAAAAATATTGAGAAATCATATTCAGAATTAAAGAAATTAAGGGTTTAAATAAAACATCAGTATTCACCCGGATGGGCCGCCAGACAGGGGGAAAGTTCCAATCATTGGAGCAGCACAGATTTTGGAAAAAACTGGTTTTCTTGGGATCAGGATCTCAACAAACTTTAGTCAGGAAAGGATTCAGCACTTTTGAAAAACATCAGCAGAGGCCTAACAACCACATCTGGAACGCTAGGATTTTCTCAAAACTCGGACGTCATCGTCAGACGCTTCATTCACATAACTCGCAAAAGGAATTTCACCATACACTTTTCTGGAGAGTTACGTCGCGAATTACGCGAAAAAGCTTGAAAAATGCATAATTTAAATTAAAACAACTAATGAAAAAAAAGAATAACGCGAGGAACTTAACATTCCATTAAAAAAACTCGCGTGGAACATAAGTTCCATTCGAAAAAAAACAACGCGCTTCTCGCGCTAACGCACAACGAAGGATTTCAACAAAAAACTGAAACTGAAAAGTTCTGCGCGCGTATTTATACTTGCGGCAAAAGGGCGAGTTTAGATAAACGGCAGCAATTAAAATTCGCTTACCGAAATTAGAATTGCCAAAATAATACTCATAATTCCGAGAGCAGACGATCCGTAAAAACGCGAACCAATTAAAAAAAATCCCGAATTCTAAAGAGGCGCGAAAAACGCTTAGGTGGCGGCTTAATCGCAGTAAAGGGCCCGCGAAACAAAATTCCGAAAATGGCCGCAACTGAAATTTTTGAATTACAGTGAGACATGGAAATAACTTGAAACTGTAGAACAAACGGAATTTCTAACCAAAATGGGAAAATGGGACGTCAAATTAAAGGGAATTTTAAGGGGAATCAAATAAATAAATAATTTTTAAAATTTACAAATCAAAAGTAATATTAATTTAAGGAATGGAACATTTTTAACTAAGAATATTATAAAGAAAATTAATTTAGATGATTAAAAATATTCTAATTAAAGAATAAATGAAAAGCCAATAAATATTATTTAAATATTACCAAATTAAGAATATTGAGCCAGGGAAAAAGAAATAAAAGTAAATTTTCAAATCCCCAAATTACCTAAATTCTAAAGCAACCCAACAATAGTTTTGAATAATAAAACAACTTTTAGAAAATTCAGTTTCAAAAATATGTAAAACTAGACACATTTGATTTTAAAATGTTTCTTCTGGTCTTCCAAACTAGAGTGCTAACCCAACAACAAATTAATATTTTTCACATCATATTTTTCTGAATTACAGTTGAAACTGATCACAGCATTCTCAAGAAAGAAGTTTTTCCATTTGAAATCTTTCTATTTTATGGACCGTAGCATATTCTCATATACTTAATGTTATTTTTTTCTGTCTAAAATATTTTCAATTAAAATGATTGTTTGCTTATTTGGGGAATACATTTTACGTTATTTCAATATTTTTTCTGAAATACAGTTGAAACTGATCACAGCATTTCCATGAAAGAAGTTGTTCCATGTAAAACTTTTCTATTTTATGGACCGTAACATATTCTCATATGCTTAATATTATATTTTTCTGTCTAAAATACTCTCAATTAAAATGATTGTTTGCTTGTTCAGGGAATTCATTTTACATTATTTCTTCAAATAATTTTTCTAAAATTATTTGAAGTCAACAGTTGAAACTGATTGCAGCATTCCCAAGACAGAAGTTTTTCCATTAAAAACCTTTCTATTTTATGGACCGTAGCATATTCTCATATGCTTAATGTTATTTTTTTATGTCTAAAATATTCTCAATTAAATTAATTGTTTGCTTGTTCAGGGAATTCATTTTGCATTATTTCTTAAAATAATTTTTCTGAAATACAGTTGAAACTGATCGTAGCATATTCTCATATGCTTAATGTTATTTTTTATGTCTAAAATATTCTCAATTAAATTAATTGTTTGCTTGTTCAGGGAAATCATTTTACGTTATGTCTTTAAATAATTTTTCGGTACAAATGTACCAAATAGGGTTGCTACATATTTAATCTTAAAAGAAGATCATTTCATTTTGTTATTATTCATGCATGGTCTTTGGTTTAGTTAAAAAATAAATAAAATTGATAATGAAAGTTTTGTGCTGGCTGTATTATGTAGATAATAACAACAATAAAAAAATTAAGAAAATAAATCTATCCATGCTTATAAGTACAGTCGAAACCATATAACTAGACATAAGTTTGATATTTTATACTCATATTGCACATGTGCATAAAATATCAAAGACTCAAAATTCTCATTCTATCTTTTAATGTTATTTAAATCCACTTAACTGCACATCTTATAATTACACGAACTGCATAAATGCACACATTTTTTAAGTCAAACTAGTGTTTTATTAAGGAATTTGAACCTGGTAAGTGCACAAATAAATGTCAACAAAAGCACACTATTAATGTGCGGAGTAGGAATCCGGGAAGTAACACTTACCACTCCATCCATATCAGAATTTTCGTGTATTGTATGGGGAGTGAGTTATTTGCAAGGAATTGTTAACCAAGAAACATCTAATAGTGGAATTAAAATTCAAGAAAAGGAATTCAATGGTTTTGTTAAAGTTGTGGGGGGCCACAGATCCCCGATGATAGGGGGGGGGGGGGATAGGTTCGAACTCGGAACCTTTAGATTACTGAGCCTGTACTATGCCGTCTGGCCTAAAAGAATTTTCATAGGTCAAGGGAATAGCTGGTGAATCTTTCATAGCAATGAGTGATGCAATGCTGCCCCTTCAAACTCCCCTTCCTGGCGAGAAGCTCGGTCGAGTTTCAGTGAGGAGGGGGCCAGACTATTCTTTTGGCCTATGAGAATTTGTTTTAGGCCAGAAGGCATATTAAGGGCTCAGTAGTCGAAAGGTTCTGATTTTGAACCTATCCCCCACCATCAGGTATCTGTAGGCCCCATCATAAAGTCAATAATAATTTGCATTGCTATGGCGAACTCATCAATAAAAAGGTTCTCCATGAAGTTATAAATGCTAAACAGAATTCAGATGTGTGCTTTCTTGGGCATAGAGGACAGCATTTTATTTGTAACAAGAAAATGTACCTAACATTGCTCGTGATTTAAAGCAGGGATTTATTGAATTCAATTTTTCAAAAAACATAGTCCACTATGAAAACAATTAAATGCTATCTCAGCAAATCTTCATTAGAACTTTGAAATATTATAGCACAATACTCAATAACACCATATTAAAACATCATTACTATAATACCATATTAAAAAAACTAGAACAATATATTTTAAATTCACAATGTTAGAAAAACGATAAATAAAATACACTTTGTTAGATAAACAGCTATTTTTCTGTCACAATAAATATCTGCCATTTTATCTTTTGTCATCTGCCCAGAATAAAAATGATTTTGAAGTCGAAATTTCAATGGATTTTTAGCCTTAAATATTTGCAACTGTTAAACTAATTCAAATTTTAATAAAATTCAACAAAGTTTAGCATACTAGGAGTACAGCTAACCCAGTGCCGAATTTCATGTCTATCCAAAGCTTAGATTTTCTGCCACAGAAAGCACATACAGACAGACTTTCATACACCTTCTATTACTGTGCAAGAAAAGCTAGATACAGGTCAACACTAGCACCAAAACAGATTCAAAACATTTTATTTTTCAATGAATTTTTGGCTTTAAATATTTATAACCTCTAAACTAATTCAAATTTTAATAAAACTCGACGAAGTCTAACATACCAGGAGTACAGCTAACCCAGTACCGAATTTCATGTCTATCCGAAACTTAGATTTTCTGTCACAGAAAGCACATACAGACAGACATGCATCTTCTTTTACTGTGCAAGAAAAGCTAGATATAGGATAACACTAACACCAAAACAGATTCAAAACATTTTATTTAGTGAGAAAGATTTTTCAATGAATTTTTGGCTTTAAATATTTGTAACCTCTAAAGTCTAAACTAATTCGAATTTTAATAAAACTCGAAGAAGTCTATCATACCAGGAATACAGCTAACCGAGTAACGAATTCCATGTCTATCCAAACCACAGAAAGTACATACAGACGAAAGACATAGATCTTCTTTTACTGTGCAAGAAAAGCTAGATATAGGACAACACTAGCACCAAAACAGATATAAAACATTTTATTTAGTGAGAAAGGTAAAACATGATTCTGCACAAATATTATTTGACAGAAAGAAATTATATTATTAGAAAATTTAGATCAAATTTAGGTTCACTATTTCTGATATATTTTTTATACTAGAAAATCTTTCTCCTTATCATTGAAGCAAAGCTAGTTCCAGGCATAGCTTCCTTAACACCGGCTTAGATCTGATTGTGTTGTTGTTGTTGAGACCCAGACCATCCGACCTACCAGAAAGGTGTAAGGTAACTGTTTGGACGGCCGGGAAGTGCCACCTAATATAGACCGGAACCCAGTGAGGGAGACATCCACAGGGACCGTACCCTCCTTCCCCTACTACCAACCTTTCGGAAGGACTTACGGACCCACATGTTTAACGTGATCGTACTCCGCGTGACCACGGTGGCAGTTTTGGCAGCAGTAGGAATGAAAACCCGAGCCTACCAAGTGCAATTCCCGAACGCTAACCACAGGGCTACTGCGCCCTAAATCTTATTGTGTGCAAAAGTTTCATTGTTTAAAACTCAACTAATTCGAATAAATTTTTGTATATAGCCTGAACTAATCATGTTTTAGGTCATGATGAAGCCTGAATTTTAAATTTCAATCTATGTACTGACATATCTGAAGTCAAAGACCAGGTAATGTTAAATCAATAGAGAAAAATTAATTAAAAAAAATCTATTTATGAAACAAAATTTTATTTGTGTATGGTATAACTTGCACAACTGTACAAGTTACTAGGCTGTTTTGTACATTATTATTTAATACTTTGAGTTTTTACTATTTTTATAAATGTCTGAAAATATGAAATAAATGTCTCAGTTATTGAACATCTAGCTTGATACCCAGCTTCTATTTAGTTTGAGGCCAAGAAAGACAGTGTAGTTAATAATTTTGTTAAAAAGTGTTATCTATTGAATTTAAATTGTCTGTGATAAATACTTAAATTTACCTCCATATATTAAAAGTCTATAAAATAAAGTCTATAAAATAAAAGTCATTCTATAAGATAGCAAAATGAAGGTATATGAATGAAATCATATTGCACTATAAAATATACATGAACTTATCACTGCCATTTATTTAATGAGATACGTTTCTGACTTTTATAAAAAAATTTAGCAGCATTTTAATATGAAAGCAATTTTACAATTAGTCAATTAAAGTACTTTTATTACATAAATATATAAGTATAGAAAATTCTGAAAACATTTTGCAAACAAAAATTAACTTTAAAAATTAAAAAATAAATATATACCACTGATGATCAATCCATCGATGAAAAGTCTGCTATTATTTGGGATTTTAAATATATTAAAGAGGATTCAAGGAACAGCAGCTTTGAATAAGACCATTTTAGCAACTGATTCAAATATTAAGACAACTGTGATTATTGACTACTAATTATTAATACTTATTAATATTAAGACAACTGAGACTGAGATAACTGCTGCTTTGAGTTAATGTGTGCCCTTAATGGTGCAATTCTCTTTAGTAATATGAATACATTCTGATAGTTTTAAAGTACAGGTTGATCATAAATAAAGTAGCTGTATTCAAAGTTTTTTGCAGAGGTATCTATTTGGCAAAAGTCAACCAAACTTAGTAGGAATATCTACTAAAATATAAGGAATTGATTCTTTTAACATAATAGTTAAAGAATATTATCACCAAGAAAGATTTTCCACTGAAAATGATAAAACAAATCTCTAATAGCCAATGCTTTTGAGTTAATTTTCCAAGCACAGCCATATAATTCTATATTTTAAAAAGAGTGTGGTTTTTTAAAATGTGTGAAATTTTGATGTAAATGAACCCTAAACTTAAACCTTGCAAGTGTGGTCAAAGACTTTTATTGGTTTTTTTGAGTTAAATTCCCAAACACAGTACTATAATTGATATTAATTTTAATAAATGATTTCTGAAGCAGGTAACTCTCAGCTATCGAGAATCATGTTCATTCTATAAGCAAAAATAACATAAAATGCTTCTATTGAGTCTGTAAATTCAGAAATTTCCCATTAGAGTTCATGTGTGTACAAATTTTACCTAATTTTGCTACTCACATCACTCCACTGATTGCTGGTGAAAAATGTTTAAACAAATAATTTTAGTCAATCATTTCCTCATGTTTTGAGAGTATTATTAACTATTAAGTTTTTTTTTTTTTTAATTTCAATTGCTAGATAAATTTGTAGAAGGCTCTGAACAGTAATACCTTAATTATCAGCACCTTATACTGACTATTTGCATGTAGTTATTTATGTCGCAATGTCAGACAGAATAAAAGCTGATGTAGTAATTGATCCAATCAGAATATCATTACAGATACAATAAAAAATATGGATGTACGCCCTTGAGAAAGGAATTTGACTATTTTTCTACCCTGTATATTAGTGCATTGCACTGCAATGCACAACAAATTATAACCCTTGTATTATTTGAAAAAATATACAATTGTACTAATAAAACTTCAAACAGCATGAAAAGCATACTCTGATATTGAATGGCAAAGCAATCATTTCAACCAACATGACTGACAGAAAGTAGATTTGCTGATAGTGAAGCTGCATGCAAATGATCAATATAAAAGTTTATGACTGCTATTTTACATTAAAAATTGTAAAAACTATATTTATTAGAGTTTCTTGAGTGTGCAATACACACTTACTTCCAACTAAACATATATGCAAAAGAAGGGCAAAACTTATTTTTGCAGATAAATCTATGTTGAGTAAAATTAAATCTATATAAATAAAATTGAAAATCTGTCTGTCTGTATGTTTGTCTCATCATCACGAGAGAACGGCTAAATCTAATTTCTTGAAATTTTGTGAGTAACCTTGGGAAAGTAGCCCCACTTAAAATTTAGTCCATGTTTCAACTTTCTAGGATCAGGGATTGTCTAGATATTAATTAAAAAAATGCACAGTTAAACCTTCCATAGACATAGCACTATGCAGACGATATTTTATCCAGTAAATTTAATTGAAGAAAGTAATATCATGTCACTTAGCAACGAATGTAAATCCAATGTATTTATGCAGCAGACGATTTTTATTAAATCTTTTCCAATTTAAATAATAAAGAAACTTATATAAAATGAATTTTGTCGAAATTGCATTATTGACTGGATTATATAAATTACAGAAATTAGGTTAAAATATTACTGGGAGTATTGATATTTTCAATTTATTACAAAATCTGTTTTAATTTGGCAAAAATGGTTGAAACTCATATATTGTAATATGGGTAATTTTCTATTAGTACATGGGTATATATTTTAATCTATGAGAATATAAGTAGTACATGGTTAAATCTTCCCATAGAATTTTAGAGCTTTCATTTTGGTATATATTGAAATTAATTACAGCCTTCAGGTTTAAAGATATGGGATTATTGATGTTTTCAATTTATTATGTCGTCTGTTTTATTTTGACAAAGATGTTAGAAACTCATATGTTGCAGTACATGTAATCTTCTGCTAATACATGGATATATCTTTTAGCATTCGCGAATATAAGTAGTACGGGTCCCATATAATATTAGCACTTCAATTTTGCATATATTGATTCAATTTCATATTTTTGTAAATTTGTTTACAAGCGGGACTAAGATGTTTTATTCTTCTTTTTAGGAACATTAAATTAAATATTTTAATAGACTATTTTGATTAACAATGTCATTTAGTATACTATAAGAATTTGCACTTGATAGTGAATTTTAAATTTCTTTACATTATATACTCCAAAGAACGGGCATACTGCTAGTTGTATATAAGCTTAAAACATGTTACAAATTATTCCTCAGCTATTTCTTTAGAAAAAATGCAAACTGAAAATTTTTACAACAATCACCTAAAAGGGGTTAGAAATATACCAATAAAAAAACTTGAAAAGCATGCCAATAAGTCAGAAAAATGTCAAAACATTACCATCATATTTTGCAAGAACAGCTTGAACATCAGCATATGCTTGCATTTCTAAAAGAGCTTCTATTAAATTTTCGTGAATATTAAAAACGTTCATCATTGGAAATTCTTTTATAAGCTGAAAACATTACAGAATATAATTTAGGGATTTACATAATATATATACACAAATAACTGGAAAACTGTATAACTAAGACACAAACAAAAAGTTAATTTTGATAATTTCCAACTCACTTAACACCATACAATTTAATGACTTTTTAAGGATGTTTACCAAAATTATTCACTAAATCACCTTTCGTTATCACCAAGTTTAGTTCTAAAACAAAATAATAGGTTCCCCACTTGTTGCTCATGGTCCCTAGGATACACAATGGGAATGCAAGGCCTATATTTTAAAATACATGGAAGCACTGACCAGAACTACACTGGGTGTATTTCATAAATGTATAATGTCCCTAGATGCAATAGGATTTTACAGCAGAGAATGAACAACATATTAGAGTTTTATTTTTATTTCAAGCTTTTGTTCTACAAGTTTAAAACAGTTACATGAATTCACGGGCTACGTAATTTTCACCTTTAATTTAAAAACTATCTTTAGGCGACAAAAATATTTATTCCATATAAATAATGCTGCTTTCAATTTCAGTTTATATATAAAATCCCACTTAATGAAAAAAATAATAATTAAAAATCTAAACACTCTTAGAATTAGAAATATATAATATATATATATATATATATATATATACTATGTGACAGTGAAAATAAGACACCAAGAAGGAGTGGGCAGAAAAATGTGCAAATTGCAGGGTAGACCCAGCTCACCGAGTTATGTAAATGATGAGAAATGCGCAGCCGTCCCGGCACGTTGAGTGAGATATAAGGGAAGGAACCTACAGAATCAGCAATAGTCGCACTACTCTGTCTGAAAGGGAAATCATTTTGAAATTTCTTTTGTCTCAGGAAAAGTGTAGTAGTAGAGAATGCCAGGCCGCCACCAACTGAGGCAGTTCCAGCAGATAGATGATTTCCCGAAGGGTATGGTGATCAGACTCAGAAGGGCAGGTTGGTCCTTACATCAAATCTTAGCAGACAGCAACCTACACACGTCTACGGTGCACCAGCTATAGCGAAGATGGTTGGAACTAGGGAATGTGGCATGTTTGAGGGGTGCCGGTATGGCCAGAGCGAAGTCAGCATGAGTGGACCGGTGCATCTGGTGGCAAGCGTTGGCTACCCCGCAGGCCACTTTCGCCGCCCTTTTGCAGTATATGCAAAACACCCTTGATGATCCCATATCGACCAGGACCATTATTTGCCAATTGGTCGCCGGCAATCTGCACTCATGGCATCCGTTAAGAAGACTGCCATTGACCCAACATCATAGATGCCTCCGTTTGCAATGGTGTCGGGATAGAGCCACATGGACGTCGGAATGGCACAGGGTTGTGTTCTCAGACGAGTCACGCTCTTGTTTCAGCAATGACAGTCACCATGTACGAGTCTGGTGCCGAAGTGGTGACAGATCCAATCCGACCGCATCTGTGGAATGCCACACCGTGTGACAACGTGCCATCATGATTTGGGGCACTATCACCTACGATAACAGGTCACCTCTGGTCCACATTGAGGGCACTATGATGGCCTAACTATACGTGGATGACATGCTACAGCCGGTGACACTTCCCTTCCTTCAGAGGGTGCCCAATGCCATTTACCAGCAGGATAACGCCCGACCCAACACGGCACGCATCAGCTAACATGCCCTGCAAGGTACTCAGCTGCTTCCCTGGCCACCGATCTCCCCATATCTTTCACCAATCGAACACATCTGTAACGTGATTGGACATCGCTTGCGTGCACTGCCACAATCGCATTTAGAAGACAAACTCTGGCAAATGGTTGACAAGGAATGGGCAGCCATTCCTCAGAACACCATCTGCATGCTCATGGACTCTGTACCTAAATGTGTTACTGCCTGTATCACTGCCTGCAGTGGTCCTACAACCTACTGATCAGATGATGTTATCGTTCAGTGTATAGGTGTATCATGTTGTAAGAAACATCACTTATTGTTCATTGCTGTCTCTCTCTGTTTGGCGATTTTCATTCACTGTCACGTAGTGTATATGCCATCTTTTGACAAAATGATAAAATAAAAGTAGCTAGATAAATTTTACTTAGTCTATGGAATGGAAAACTAACAGACAGAAAAACCATAATTGAATTGCATTGAATTTATTCATAGAAAGATTTTATTTTTAATTTCATGCTTTTAAGGGCAGCACTTCTCAGTTTCAAATTTTCCAGGGAAAAACAAAGTTAAATGTCTTAAATTTTGCACCAACTGCATACATTCATTAATGCTTGAAATTTCATGCTCTAGAATTTTGACATTATGTTTTCCAAAATAATTAAAATAATAATTGTTCTTTACTACAGAGATATATATAGTAATATCTTGGATTTATGGTAAATTAGGTTCCGGAGCATATTTGTATGTTGAAGCAATGTATGTTTTCACCTATGAATGTATATAATGCCTGTGATCATCATATGTGTACCTAACTGGACTAGGCCATCAAATTCATACATGACTAAATAAAACTGTTGTAAATAAAATAAGACTAGATCTTATTTGTATGCATAATTTACTAATCTAGTTGTATGAAGTGTAAAGGCAAGGGCATATCTCAAGCTATTTATTAACTCATACATGATCAGTGAGTAAAAGAAGAAGCGTTTCTATGAGACCGAGCATAGCGAGAATCATCTGATACTCCAGGTCCTGCCACTTTCAGATGCTAAGACTAACATGGTGAAAAATTGTATTAAATAAAGGTAGTTTTAAAATACATCTACAATTATCACTGAAATAATTGGATGTTACTGCATTTGAGGGACCTAACTCTACAATTGTTTTTCAAATGTGAGACTTGAAAACTTGTTTGTTTTGCTGATTATTACTTGCATAATAACATCACTAAAATACTTCCATCACCACTACAGTTCATCTGGCTACATTTTTATTATCTAATATGCACTCCTGTGAAAATCGGCAATAAGAATTTCCAGTCCTAACACCCTTCTAAAAACTAATAAGTTTTTAATGCAATACAAAAACTAAAATACAGTGAACACCAGTTGAAATTTTTGCTAACTTTGGACATATCTAGCTTAATACACTGGAGACTACTTAAGACTTAATATAATAAAAAGCACCAACATAAGTCCATATTTCTGATACTTAAGTGTGCCAACTATGTGCGATATTTAGGTGTTCTTAAAAGTGCCAGCTTTAGACAAACTATTAATAAAGTGTTTATATTTAAAAAAAAATTCATGCACTAAACACAAATATGTTAAAAATCTAACAATTCAATACGAAAATAATTGATTTTTTAATCTATTGTAAAATTTTTACACCTCAAAAATCAGTTTGCTGATGTGCTTTAAGATTAAAATTTGATTAATCATGGCAGTCTCACACACACTATAATGCTTTCCTGCAAACATAAGTGTTCCAATTTGTTTATTTAACACACTTTATGAATGTTAATCTCAGTTTTGTCATTGCTGTAATGCATTGAGAAATTTTATAAAACATACTTTGTCCCATACTTTTATAATCAGCTGCACAACACCTACTTCAGGGGGATTTTTGATCTTGCTTTGTTTGCATACTGATTTCTTATTTCAGCTAAGATAGCTTAAATCTCTTTTATTGCATATATATTAAATCTGTGCTTGGTATGTGCTCCATACAAGATTTGACCAAAAGTTTCCATACTGATTATTCCAGCTAAGATAGCTTAAATTTATTTTATTGCATATATATTAAATGTGTGCTCTGCATGTGTTCTATACAAAATTTGACCAAAAGTTTCCATACTGATTATTCTGGCTAAGATAACTTAAATTTTTTTTATTGCATATATATTAAATGTGTGCTCTGCATGTATACCATACAATATTTGACCAAAAGTTATCATACTGATTATTCAAGCTAAGGTAGCTTAAATTAATTTTATTACATATATATTAAATGTGTGCTCTGCATGTGCTCCATACAAGATTTGACCAAAAGTTTTCATCCTGATTTCATATTCCAGCTAAGATAGCTTAAATTTATTTTATTGCATATATAGTATTAAATATGTGCACTGCAAGTGTTTCATACACGGTTTGACCAAAAGTTTTCATACTCATTATTCCAACTAAGAGGGCTTAAATTTATTTTATTGCATACATACTAAATGTGTGCTCTGCATGTGAGCATAAGTTGATACTTTAAAATTTTGTTGTACTTGATGAATTTTTATACCATGATAAAGCATCAATAACCAAGTGTGAAATGTCAAAGTTTAAATTTTGAAAGCAATATCGTTGATGTTTTGCATGTGCTTAAAAATGAATATGTTATTTTTGTAATAGTAACACCACTATTGCATCTGTACATGTGAGAAAGGATAGGTAACCTTATTGACTTTGCCCCTAATTTGTTCTCAAATCTGTGATCAATTTATAGCTAAAACAATTCTCATCTTTATTCTTAAAAGACTTCTAAATGTGCAAATTCTACTGAGCAATTTGGCACTGTGTGAGGAGGTATAAATAACTTTCTTGACCTTGCCCCTAATTTATTCTCAAATCTGCGATCAATTTACAGTTTAAAACAATTGTCATCTTTATTCTTAAAAAACTTCTAAATTTGCAAATTCTACTAAGCAATATGGCACTTTACAAAATACTGAACTTGATAAAAAGGAAGAAGTTTACTGTATTTTAAAACAAGAAAAGATAACGTACATCTCTCATGATTTTTACAGATTCTCTTAACTTCCCCAGCTTTCTTGCACACATTGCGAGCCTTCTCCTTATGTACACTAATACATTTGTATCTCTCCCTAAAATAATGAAATCATTAGGGAAGGTGAGAGTAAAAAAGTTAAACAAATGCTGAAAAAGTTAGTATATATTACTTATTAGATGTTACATAAAGTAAATTAAGTAAAATTATTAAATAAATAAATACATTGGTTATACAACATAAATTAATATAATACATTAAAATATCAAAATAAATAAAACAACAACAGAATCTCAGAGTATCATTTTCTGCATTTCACATTGCTCTTAAAAATTCCCCTTTTACATCACACACATAACAATGTTGAAATAATTTAACATATTCAAGAAATCAAATGCCACACATTTAAATTTATCAAAAAACAATTTTTTAACCCCTTTCCAAATGCTACCAATGAGAAGCAAAGACAAAACTCAACATTAAATAGAATTAACAGAGCAAATATTAAACAGGACAAAAAATAGCTCTCCTCATCAAGACACACAAGAAGTCTTCACTCGAAAGATCAGCGACTGATGCAAGAACAGCAAACATGACAGAAATAGGGAAATGGTGTTGCCTAAGGCGGAGAGAAAAAAAAGGGGGTAAAAGCAACCCAGGAGGAAGGAACAAGAGGTGGGACATAATGAATGAATAGTAAAATACCATTCAAATAGAATTCAACCATTCATGTGATTCCTAGAACAAGGATGAAAATTTCTAAAAAATAAGAAAGAAGCAAATGAAATCAAAAAATTAAACCAGAGATTTCCAAGAAGAAAAGAAAAAGAAGTAAAAAGAATAAAAAGAAAAACCTTTTCCTTATTATGAAATTTAAGAGTCATTTTTTCTTTCTTTCACCAACATAACCAAAACCACATTCGCAAAAGATGTGATAAACACCCGAATTAATTCAAAACAGGAATAGGGTCTTTAAGAAAAGGGAAATCAATCTTCTTAATACGTTTAACGATACACCTAAAATTGGTTTATTGTTGACCTATAAGGTTGCTAATATTCTTTTCCATTTCAATTATAGATGTGTCTTTAAACCTCTTAACAAAATATATTTCCATTCTCTTAAAGAGTCAATTTCTGTAAATCATTGGAGTGTTAATCACATTCTTTGCGAATGCATATTAAGGAACACATGAGCCATGTTTCTAAATAAAAAGTTTCCAAGTCTGCAATTACTGAACATTCTCGGGACTCTAATCAGGTTTTTAATTTTTCCGAAGCTAAGATCATTTTTACTCTTAATTCCATTTTTGAATTGAACTTTCTTGAAAGTTTCTCTGTTAAAATCCTTTATTAATGATAATTATCCTTTCTACTTGTCTGCTTGAAAATCTCTGGGTTAATTTTTTGATTTCATTTGCTTCCTTCTTAATTTTCGGAAATTTTCATCTTTGTCCTGGGTTTTTAATTTAATTGGGTTTTTATGAACAATTGAACAAGTGATTCGAGTCCTTCATTGTTCACTTTCCCCTTAATTTTATCATTCATTCATTGTGTCCCACCTTTTATTCCTTTATCCTGGGTTTCTTTTCTGTCACCTTTTCTCACCGTTGACAACACCCTTTCCCTGCTTCTGTTATGTTTGTTTGTAGTTCTTGCTTCAGTTAGTGATCTTTCTCTGACGAGTGAAGATTGCAATTGTGCCCTGATGAGACAGACTGTTTTTTTGCTTTCAAAATCAATCGATACTATTTATTTTTATATTATATGCTGTTTTTAATGACGTTATTTTAATTTTAATAATCATTTACTTCATTGGATATTAATTTAACATCAATTGTATTTTGATGAAGCCTTTACATGTGATTATGCTACACCATTCTGTTTAAAATGCCAAAAGGGCCAAATTTTCATATACAAAATGTTAAATCAAAGCCAAAAACATTGTGTCATGGATCTTCTTGTATATCATTATTTTGATATGAAAGAAGTTAAAGTCATTACATTATAGAAAGAAAGTCATGTGCTGCCTATATCAGATATTTTAAAACCACTATATCAAATTTCAGATCCACCAACAGTATGCATTATTTAAGTTAATGTTTTTGTCTTTTTCTTTTTTTATCACTAAAGCATCTAAAGTTGTGATACTATGAGACTTTTCCAGTTATTTTAAAGGAATATCGGAGGAATTTAAAAAGTATTCTGTCAAAATTGTTTTTATAAAAGATTCTGAATTCTTCTTAGATTTCTGTTTTTATAAATAGTAATAAAATTTTTGTGAGTAAAATTTAACCATTTGCTTAATAAGCTTTTAATTACTGCTTACCAACTTATATAAAATCTTATACAATGCGACCGTACGAGATTGTGACGGCAAAGTTAAAAAGCTTTATTTACATTGTGCATTCAGAATAATACTAAGTAACTTATAAAGTACCTTATTAAAAATTCCAACAATAACTTGTAACTGGTAACATAGTGTTATCTCTCTTATTAAATTAGTAAATATAATAGAATTTGTATATATAATCATATATAACAGACATACTAAAAGAGTCATGGTAACTGACTGATTACACTTTTAAAGTAATTTTTTTTCAACTGTATACAAATATGAAAACAAAGTCGACTAACTTGAACAAAATACATAAAAACATATTTGTACATAACTAACATATTTGTACATATATAAATAACTAAATTATAATACTGTATGCTAGTTAATCATTCACAAGAATGTAAAAGAAATCAAATATAAAATTAGTTTAAAACAAGAGCACTGTGCACAATACAATTTAAATTATGTAATTAAATGTGTAATATACTTTTAAAGGCACTCAGAATTAAAATTTCATGAAAGAATATTTTTGTTTTTAACTAAAACATAAAAAAAAAATTTAAATAATACCAAATTTATTTTTATATGTGAATTAAAACATACTTTAAGATAGCTTCAAAGTCATGTGGTGCTATTTTTAGCAACGGGCATGTTTATTTCTGAGTTTTTCTCAATTTACAGTTTTGAATAATATGTACTTCTGAGCAAACACACTTCTTCAAAATTTTCAGGAAAAGTATATACAGTGAAACCCCGATTTTACGTTTCTCAAGGGACTGGGTGAAAAAACATAAAATGCGGGAAAAACGTAAAATACGGGAAATACATAGAATGCAAAAATCAAATAGAAAAAAACTAAAGGTAGTAAAGATGACTCTTTCAAAAGGTATAATATGTATATTTTACGAAAAGAACATTATTATACATACCATTTTAAGATCATTTTAACACATTTAGTTACGAATCCTGGTGTTTAGGTTGAAAATAGTCCGTAATAGTGCATTGTTTTTTAGTCATTGAGTTCAAAGTGAATGCAGCATCTTCTGGGATTGAAATATTTTGCAAGTTTTTTTCCTGGTCTTTATAAGAAAGAAAATAGTCTTTCACTATTTGTAAGCTCTTCAATGCAATACTGAAAGAAGGGACGAGCTGTGTTTCCGGTTGTTCTTGTTCATATTCATCGGCGGACGAAAAGTCCATAAGGTCGTCTACGGATGGAGCAGTAGCTCTTTCAGCTTCGCATGTTGCTAAGTTTTTCGGGATGTAATCACCGAAGTCCCTAGATAAGTGTTTCGTTGTCCTCCTCCGAGTCCACCGCAGCTGATTCTTCATCTGTTCCCGGTTCATTAGACGCTACGATTCCGCTTTCTTCAAAACAATGGGAAATGCACTGTTGTGTAACGTTTCTCCACGACGCAGAAATAAAATGCATAGCCTCTAGAACACTTAATTTTAGTTTACAGGAGTCATTTAGGTTTCCATTTTCTAGTTCAGCTACAGCTTTCCGGACAAGTTGCTTTCTGTAATAAACCTTGAAAGATCGAATAATGCCGAGATCACAAGGCTGCAATTTGCTTGTACAATTTGCAGGAAAAAATACGACACGCACATTAGACAGTTGCAAATCCAGATGTGCAGTGCATTGATCAATGAACAAAATTATTTTACGATTTTGCAACTTCATTTGTTTGTTTAGTTTGCGCAAAAAGTCTTCGAAAAGGGCTTGGGTTATCCACGCTTTTTTGTTTGCTTCGTACTTTGTCGGAAAACTTCTAACGTTTTTGAAGCATCGTGGTTTGCGCGACTTTCCAACAACAAGAGGCATCAGCTTCTCACTTCCATCAGAATTACAGCACAGTAAAACCGTAAAGCGCAATTTAGACATCTTCCCTCCATGGCAGGAGTCTCCTTTAGCAACGTAACTTTTATCCGGTAGGAGGTTAAAGAAAAGTCCGGTCTAGTCCGCATTGAATACATCCTTTGGCTTGTATCCTTTGGTCAAATTTGGTAGATTTTTCTTCCATTCTTCTATTGTAGCTTCTTCTACACTTGATGATTCTCCCGAAAGTGATCTATACACAAGATTATGTCTTTTTTTCATTCTGTCAATCCAGCCATTTGAAGCTGTGAAGTCTTTCAAACCACCAAGCCTATCGGCGATTTCTAGAGCTTTTTCTCTTATTATCGTGCCATTTATAGGTACATTCGCGGCACGAGCTTCTTTCACACACTTTACTAAGATACCTTCCAGCTCGTCGTACGGCGATTTTTTCAATGTTTTCCCTTTCTTGGAATTTTTTTCACCCACTTTCTCGATGTTTTTTTCAGTGCATTCTTTTTACTGTAGTATGGATTGCAGGGTTGTCACGGGAATTTCTTGCGATTGAGCGAACGCTAATTTGGTTCCATGAAATTCATCAAATTGTTTAACAATTTCGGCTTTCTCAGCAACAGAAAAGTTTTTGCGTTTTTTACTCATCATTTTGGCACAAAAAGGTTAGAAATGCGACCACCGTGTGCTAAACAGCAACTGAAAGGCTTATCTGAAAACGTGGAGAAGGGTAAGGCCCCCCCCCCCCCCCCGACGTAAGAAAAGGAGCCACCCCATCTGATTGGTTAACTGGAGTGTTCTTCCCCGGCAAGGGAGCAGTCCGCAACAGCGGGTGTTCAACAAAGGAGGGGGGGTGGGGGTGGAATCCAAGAAGACAGGAGTCTGGACAGGAAGACAGGATTTCAGAAGACAGGAGTCTGTGGAATGCGTTTCTGTTTTCATGATTAACTTTCAACAACGTGGATTAGCTTTAAAAAAGCACAAAAGGAAAAAATAGTAGTATTGCTTTTTTTTTGCAAATTTTTTTGTAAATTATTGCAAATTTTAATTTTTTTTTTACTTTCCAGTCCAGGGAAAAAACGTAAAATGCGGGAAAGTCCATAAATAACAAACTTACAATCCAGGTTAAATTAACATGTATTGGTATACGGAAAAATGGGACCTGATGAAAAAAACATAAAATGCAAGGAAAATGTAGATTCGGGGGACGTAAAATCGGGGTTTCACTGTATATATATTTATATATAGTATATTTATATGTTCTATATACTATACCAAAATGGTAAGCTTACTTTCAAATTTAGTCATTAAAAAATACTGTAATATGTTCTAAAATGCTGTATTTTTATGAGCATGAATGAATAAAGAAACATTAAAATAGAAAATAATCACTGAATTTATACAATTTTGCTCAGGTGTGTACCCAAAGTTCCGTTTAATATGCTGAAAAAAATTTCAAATGCCTGGTTTTACAGTCATAGGAACATAAAAATAGATAATAGTATTATATATAGGGGTGTCCACATGCACTTAAAGTTGAATATCAGTGATGAATATAGAAATAGAAATAAATAATATTACTATGTAGTGTTTCTTGCATAGGGCCTTGATGCTGGACTTGTTGACTTTTCCTATAATTTACTTCTGCAACTTTTAATGCTTGTCGAAAAAGTTTCTCTGACTGGAAATTAAACAGTAATATAAGTACCAGTGAAACATACAATTGTATTAAAAGATAATATATAAACAGAATATATAATTTCGCAGTTAACAACATATTTATGCAACTTCTTATAAATCACTTGATTTTCCATTACAGTAGATATTTCCATTGGAGATGTAAAGCAAGAAATTTTCCCTACGCTGTTCCCAGACATGAGATTGGCATATTTTTTTGCCTTCTTTTTTGGGGAGGGGAGGGGGGATATTTTTACCCTTTTCCTAAAATTTAAGAATTAATCTCCTAAAGTGAAAGAATTTCAAATAAGGAGGGGGGGGGGGTACAATATTATAACTTTTGTATTTTATTTATTTTATAAAAATCACAATATTTACTTTCAAACACATTATAACTCTAATTATTTAAAATCCTAATTGGCTAAATAGTCTTTTTTTTTTCATTAATATATTCTACCTGAATTTTGTGCATCAAAATTTAAAAAAAATCATGTCATGCTAAAGTACACACTTTCACCAATTTTTGCAATTATTTAAAAACACTCTGGCATATTCTATCTTTTCACTTGGTCTTCAGGAATTTGTGCAATATTTAATGTCATCTTAATTTTTTTAAACGTTATAAATATAGACCACAATTCATATATGTTTGCTGAATGTCTGAAACTGTCAGTGCTTTGCGGGAAAAATCAACTAACACAGCATGCAATGCACTCCATCATGACAGCAGCGCCAATATTTGAAAACAGAATTTACTTTCCAGATATAGCTCGTATACAAGAAAATATTTTTGTTGATAATTTTTAACACTTTCTAACATAGTTGAAAAGTGGTTATGACTTTGTTCATTCTGTCAGAGTTCATGCCCATTTTTCAAAGTTAGCCTGAATTTTCCAGGTTTCATCAAAATTCCAAGTACTGTGTACTACTATTTTAACGCCAATTTCAAAAAATAATTTTAGATTTAATTGATATTTACCGTGAATATATGACAGTGAGAAATAAAAAAATATTCAAAATAACTCAAAATTTTCTATATTTGTATACAATTTCGTCTGCATATACAGTACAAACTCAAAAATTTAGACTTTGCCAATTTCGGATTTTAGAATTTTCTGGGTTACAGTTCAGATAAAATTCAGACCTAATATCAACTAAATATATCATAAAATATTATTTTTATTAAAAATAATGATAATTAACCCATTAAAAATAGTATTTAATACAAAAAAATGGAAGAAAAAAAAATTCTAAGAAAAAATATACATATACAAGAAATAAAAAGAAAAAGAAAGTTTACACTTTATTATTTTGTTCAAACATTTTAACTAATGTTTGTTGTTTTATTAATTTTCATTTGTGGGAATGCAGTTTTTCTTTTATCCTGTAGGTAGATGGGCATTATTTCCTGTTTGGTTACAAAGTTTCTTTGTTCAAGACCTTTAATTGCATGATCGACTGTTTGTACATGATTATCAATAGGTATTTTTTATGGAGGATAAGCCGACCTGTGTGCATGTGGCCGTAAATTTACATTGGCCTTCACAGAAGACAATTTTCCATAGGAAACTATGCAAATTTCATAATTTGTATTATGATGTCTCCCGTAGAAACTACGGAGAATCCATAGTAATTGGCATCTCAGTGAGCAGCAGCAAGTCGGCAAATTGAAAATTCCCTGACTTTTTCAGAATTTTTAACAAAAAATCGATTTTCCCTGACAGTTTAGTCCACTTTCAAATTCCCTGTAAATTCCCAGTTTTCCTGATTTCCAGAGTACACACAAACTCTGTTTTGTCTGTCTGTCTGTCCGTCCGTCCATTTACACGATAACTACTCTAAAAATTACTTTATCAAAACAAAATTTTAGTATATCGTTCAGACACTCTGTGGGACATATGGGAATGTAAATGCATATCACAAAATTAGTTTAGGATTGAACTCGGGTTGAAAAAGTGAAATACATTGAACCCTATGGGACAAAATATTTCAAGCATTTTTTAAGTGCAGTTAAAATTCACAAATTGCTTTGAAAATTTTAGGAAATACTCACATTATCCCATAAAAATATGTGAAAAAATTTTGAGCAAAATATATTTGGTAGTTTTTTAAATAAAAAATTAAAATAATAATTATCCCCATATTATATGAAGAGATCACGTGACCCCCTTCAAAATAAAATACGGCATTCATCTTTTTTCCCAGTGTCAAAATTAAGATTTTTAAATTTATATTTAAATTTATATTCAGATTTTATTTAATTATTAGATTTTATTAAAATTATATTTAAATTTATATTCTTTAAAATTTATATTTAGTGCTCCATCCACTCGCTTTACTTTTGAGTATTTTCTGTGTATCTATATTCTGTGCTAATGCAGCTATAATATTTTTTAATTTAAATATGATCATCAAACTTTGATTATTTCTACAACAAAATCTAATTTTAATGGATGCAGAATGTAAACAAATCAAGCTGTAAGATGAGTTCCATAAGAATTTGCTGAAATTTTTAACGCCAAATTATTTAGCTCTGGAGTCTGGAATATAGGTAATGAGTGAAATATTCATTCATTTTACATAAAGAAGCAGAAGATTTTATAGCATTGTGTTTTTCAATAAAGTTTTAAGCATGGAGTTAGAAAGTACTTTTACTTCCATCGTTTTAAGTTTTTAAGCAAAATAAATTACTGTAGTACTCTGATAATTTAAAAAATATCACCGCTGAATGTATCACATTTTAGAGATGTTTAAATAAAATTGCATTGCAGTTGGAAAGTGTTTCATAATCAATGCTTTATGCATGATTGATCTTTTTACTTTCCTTATATACATAATGTATAAGGAAAGTATTGTTGTTGTTGAAACCCAGACCGTCCGACCTACCAGAAAGGTAAGGAAAGTATTGTGAAGGGGTTGAAAATTCGAATTCGAGTTTTCGACAGGAGAGCACGTTTCAAGCATCCCTGATCACGAATCAAACATTTTTGGAGTGATGTCTGTGTGTGTGTGTGTGTGTCAGTGAGTCTGTGGAAACGATAACTGACGAACAAATGGACCGATTCGAACGAAATTTGTTACAAAAATCACAATCCGTAAACACTGGAAGCCTATTGTTTTTATACGCAATCGAATGCTCAGAACCCCCCTAAATTTTCGAATGAAATTTTGAAAAAATCGTCAAAAAATTAAAACCGCTCATAATGTTACGCAAATAGACATTTCTTATGTAATTTTTCATTAGAAAATGATTGACATAAATTTTAGAATGCTAACATGAACCGTTCTCGAGATATTGCACATTTTTCAAAAAAAAATTATGAAAAAAGTCATATAAAAAAAAAATATATATATATATATATATATATTTCCCATTGAGAAACATGTTCACTTTTCATATGTAATACCATGCGATAAATTGGGTGCCATCATTCTCGTGGATCTAGCTCGTTCCATTCACGAAAAAAGATACTTTGTGTAATAATTTTGTATTTGAACGTCAATAGTCATTTATCTTCTGTAAGAATAACTTATTTCTCCATTCATAACGCTTGGCGAGATTTTTGGCAACGAATTTGACGGAATGTCGCCAACTTGGCGACATTTTTAATTGTTTCCAAATTAACAAAAATCTCGCCAAATTGATAAAAATGATGCTAAATCAATGAAATGACGTCTAATTGAAGAAAATGCAATATCATGGAAAGAATATAAGTATCTACTATAAGAATAACGTTTTTTTTAGTTGTAAAAGTAGTAAATTCATTGCATTATATAAGGAAAGTCATGTGTTGCCCAAGGTAAATGGAAGTAAGAGAGGTAGGCCATTCGTTTCTGGCAACCTACTCCTGTCCAGAGTTCTTGGAATTACTGACGTCACTGGTCCCTAGCCGGACCTTTCCGAAGCATGGGGAAATGTGTCGATGTTTTTAATTCTCGCGTTCCTAATAAATCAAAGCGCTCAGCTTTTGGAAATAATATAAATGACCAAATGCAAATTCTGAGTCAAATGCAAGCGGATATTACGGAACTCAGAGTCATTTCTAAAACATCAATACTGCCTTTCCAAAAAGACATTCTTGTTTCAATAGCAAGCTTGAAAGGACTTTATGATGACATGAAAGAAAATAATATTAAATGCATAATGAAAAGTAGAGTCAATCAAGATGCTTTAGAAAATATATTTTCCCAAATTAGAGGTCTTGTACGATTTTATAACCATCCTCTTGCTACTGATTTCAAAACCCGACTTAAAACATTATTGCTTGAGTCTAAGCTTCCTATGCCAATAAATACAAATGTGGAAAATGACCAAGATCAAACACTAACTGCTACTTTATTTTTCAAATTAGAAGAAAAAGACGATGCAGTCAGCATCACTGCAGATATTGAGCCTCAACATGACATTCATTCCAGTCCTGATGTAAATGAAAAAAGAAGCCTTGCGTTTTTTTTTTTTTTTTTTGCAGAATGTTTGGCATATCGTCACAAAGAAGCGCAGTTAGGAATTTATTCATATCTAGTGGAATCAACATCCGAAAATGACAAAAAATGGATTGAATCTTTATCAAGAGGTGGTTTAATTGTTCCACATGATACCTGGATAGAAACAGTCACCAAATTATAAGATATTTTTTTTAAACTACACGGAAATTTTATTTTTAATTCAAGAAATATTTTAGAGAACTTCCAACTGAAAATAAAAGAACAATTTCCTGAAATAGCTCTTGATGTTGTAAGAACATATACCAGAACCAGAACCTTCTTTCGAATAAGGCACATAAATGAACAGATCAAAAGAAACGCCATGAAAAGAAAAGCTGAAAGAATTTCTGGTCATTCACGTGAAGAAATGAAAAATAAGCAATGGAGAGAGAGCTTTAAATTTTAAGGTTTACTCATGACCTAGTAGTTAGGAATTGACGGGCTGCGTGTGTTAGGTTTTCATGGTTTTCCTAACATGTAACATAAATGTGACGCAGCTTCCCTTTAAAGTCCTCCATGAAGGCATTCCTCCTTTATAGAATGGCCATTTTTAAAATTATCCTTCTCTCCCATAGGGGAAAATCTGTAACTGACCTTTGTAACACCAGAATTAGTTGAAAGATCGTGAGATCAAATCTAATAAAGTCACTAAAGAGGTATTGGGAGATATACCCCCCCCCCCCGAAAACTATCGAAAACTATACGCAGTTGATTAAAACCTACTGACCGGTTGGACGTGTTAGTTTTCATTGATTTCCAAACATATAGCGTAAATAAGGCACAATTTCGGTAGATGTTCCTTTATGAAAGGCATTTTCAAAATCTGGTCACAACCGAACTTATCTAATCAGTATCTCGTCCTATCTCTTTACTTTTTTTTATTTTTAAATTTTTTTTATCATGAAGTACCCATATTCAAAAATTGCCTATCGTTATATGAAATTCAGTGCTTATTTAATTTCTTGAATAATTCAATTTTTTGACCATCATGAAACAATAATGATACATAATTAAAGAAAACAATTGTACTGATCTTTTGTATCGTACAAAATATGATTTCCACATTTGTTCGCATTCGGAGAAGTCTTTAAATAATTGGATTTCGTACACATATCAATTTCATTATGAAAAAAAAAATAATAATACGAGCATTTTTCTGCCTGATATCTTTAAGGACGTCATATATTTATTTATTTCTATAATTCTGAAAACTATTTTTGAATTACATTCAGCAAGTCATTCAAGTCTTCTAATTTATTTTATCATGTCAAGTCTACAAGCATGATATTTTAAAGCAGTTCGATAAAAATGGACAGGTTTTGTTGGCTTATTATTCTAGTCTCAGATAGAATAATGGTGCCTTGTATTTTAGCTAAATCCTCCGATATTTTACTATGCACTTATTAAAGAAAAACTAATAACAATTTTAAAATTCAGAAAATATTTTAACATAGTTTAAACAGCTCAATTGCTAATGTCATCGTTAGAGATGCTTAAAAACAACTCTAACAATTCAGTCCTAAATAAAATTTACCATAACTAGTTTTATTTAATATTATATTCTTATATATGAATAATGAAATCTAATCTATCATTTACTTGGTAGAAATTTCAATATACTATATGATGTATATTTAAATTAAGAAAATTGCTGCGGTACTCAATGTATTTCTTATGACAGCAACGGGCTACGGACCTGTCTTTGGGACCAGTGACGTCAGTCGCGAAGGGAGGGGAGAATTCCAGCTGTTGGCGTACAATCTTTGGCCAACCTTACCTTTCAATAGACCTTGTGTGTTGCCCACATCATATTTTTTTTGTTTAAACATTACAGAATATTTTTATGTGCATATGTGTAAATAAATAATTCACAAATTTTACTGAGGTGACTCCAGCTACATCATCCATTCCATTACTCTGCTTAAAGCGTCGTTACTCTCGCATGTGTCCTATGTATGGGGGATATGATACAGAGGTTTCAGAATAAACACTAAACTTTGTATGATCTGAATAAAAGGTATTCTACAGCAACAAGAAAATTTGTGCTATAAAATCTGTAATACCTCAAGAATTGTAGCGGATTCTTCTTCAGCTAGTAGAATATAAGCAGGGGTGCAACTAATTAAAAATTGAAGGAAAATGTAAATACACATGACCTACATTAAAGTAAATCGAAATAATAAAAATGATTAAATATATGTTTATAAAAAGTTATTACATGCTAATTAAAAATTTAAATAAAAATAAGGGAATAACATAAAATACATAACACATAAATGAGGCATTATATTAATATTTTTAATTGTAAAAAGATACATCTTTATAACAGGCTTCCGGAAATCGCCCGTCCTCCCGTCCTCGCCGGGTTAAAATTCGGCGAGGACGACCAATTTTCGGAAGTTGCCGTCCTCTCGGACGGCCTTGAGATTAGAGATTCCGTAAAAAAAAAAAAAAAAATGTTGTCATCGTAAAATTGTGGCAAAAATTGAAATGTCGTCACCTGCAAATCCCCCTAGTGTGCATTATCAATGCCTTCTTTCTAGGCGAGCCGTCAGATCTGAATTGTAACCATAGGCGCTAGCTATTTTTTCTCCCCTCATCCTCCATCCAGTGAATCCGATGATCGCACGAAAATGCGATAGCGCACTCACGATCAAAGTGACATGTTCTCTTCTCCTTTTCAAGGTCTACATGAGCGGAAATTTTCGGATTTTCACAAGACCGACAATACCAATGCTTAAATCCAGACCAAGCCCGAAGAAATTTATAAATGTTGAATGAACTCGGCCTGAAGATAACTGCGTCTCAGCAGGCCCGAAATAATTTGTATTCAAATATGTTAAAAATAAATTTTTCAAAATTTTGTGCGGATAATTTAGTTTGTTTTCTTAAACATTTATCTTTACACAGCTGAAATAAAAGCAATAAGTTCATGCATTCAATTTAAATCCATTTTAAAAATTTTCAAAAGAAATATGTTCGGCCCGGTCGTAACGGACGTTTAAAACAAAAAAAAAAAGACTCAACCCTGCCCGAAACAATAGAAAACTCAAGTCCAGCCCGGGCCTAAGCCCAAATCACCATTTAACTCTTTAAAACCCAAACTATAAAATTTTCATTTGCTGTAATAGACGGGAGTAAGTAACAAGTTTGAATTTTTGGAATGGATTCTTCTAGTTTCAGCCAGAAGTGTTTTATTTTCTTCCCACTTTGGTTTCAACTTTAAAACTAAAACGTTTAAAATTCATTCATGGCATTTGTTCCAGTTGTTTGACAACTAAAGTTAAAGTATGAAACATCTATTCAGTCCAAGAAGATTTTAATCGTGATTGACTACATTCCCTAGAAATTCAGAGTACCAATGAGGTTTAAACTGCTTAGAGACAAGAGGATTTATATGATTATTTATTTACCACGCCTTCAAGTTACCAAACATTGAAAAAAGGAGCGATTCCTTACAGATCTTACCCCTTTGACCCCACCCATAGATCGGATTTCCGCCGGTCAGATCCATTATCGGAGACTCCGCGTCGGCGACTTTCATCGCGGCGGTTAAGTGCTGTGGGGGTGGTGTATGAATATGCAGTTATCGCACTTCATCATGAGACAGTTGGTTCTAATTTATTATTGTTGTATGATGTATTTAAGCACATATATTAAGGAATATAAAGTGAAAAAAAATTCTTAGGATTACGGGTAAAAATTTTCGAGGACGGGTAAAAAATTTCAATAGCCGTCCTCGCGGACGGGCTAGATTTTGCCGATTTCCCGAAGCCTGCTTTATACACATAATTGAAAGTCCATTGTCTATTTTCTTATTCCCATTAGAATACACATCTACATTTTTTTTTTTTTTTTGCATTTTTAAATTTGTTATATATAATTATTCTTTGCTCTTTATTGTGTATAACTATATTCATATTTTGAATTCTTAGGTCAAGAAGTTGTTGTAAAAATGATGATACTAGCATGGAAGGGACATTTCCAAAATCAGTGCTAAATTGTACAGTGCAATATAAGATGTTTTTTCATGCTAATCAAGTTTGATCGTATCTGAGCTGTTGTTCTCAGTCCACAGTCTGAAATAAATGGTATACTACTGTACTTCAGAATTAAGAGTCAACTTATAGCATATTTAAAATGGTGATCAATACCTACAAAACAAACTAGAACATTTACATTCAATATTAATACTTATTTTAATGTTCACTTCATGAAATTTTAAAACATATTTTTTAACACAAATTTTTTAAATAGTCATTTACAATAATGCCATTTAATAAAATCTAGATATTGTCTTAATTAACAGGCAATTTCATTTTAGATGAATGACATGCAGGAGTTGTTCTGGATTTTTGATTACTTTCGCCAACCTATTCACCAAATGAAATTGTCTTTCATAAAATGAAGTTTTTATTTGGCAAATTTTATCTTGACTTTTCACTTGAAAAATTTGATTTGAGTTATAAATTCTCAAATTCCAAAGATCATTGTTTTGGAGATGACAAACAGTATACATTAGAATTGAGTCCGTGAGTGGAAAGACAGTACAAGTCCAAAAACCTCATTTTGAGATATTTGCAAAAATAACTTTTGTTTTCAAATATAACAAATACAGTCGACATTATAATGGAATCTTTTAAAATTGTTGCTCTGCAAATTGTACTTTTCTTCATCACAACGTGTAGTTCTAAGTATTTAGCGTTATTTTTTTAAGTTATCTAAAAATAGCTGATTATGGACTAGTACTGTTTTTTCACTCACCAATTCAATTAGTATACCATGATTTTTTATTTTGACATCACCAGAATTTATAATCACCAAAATTTTTTTTTAATTGCCAAATTTAATTTTTTTTTTTTTTTTTTTTTTTTTTTTTTGCAAAATAGGACAATGGCTATCAGCAGAGCCATAACTGCATATGTTTGGTTTTTGATAATTATATAAGCAAACATGTTAAAAGTAACTTACTCTGCATTTTTCTCCAATGCCTGATGGGCTGCTTTTACTCTAGCCTCAGGATCTCGCTCTCTCCATGCAGTTTGCATAACTGAAAATTTAAATAATACATTTTAGTTAAGAGTGCACTCACATATATATGCACACACACACACAAAAAAAAAAACTATAAATTGGAATATAAATGTCTGTTACTATTGTAGCATTTGGATATTGGTCGGATTTTGCACATCATCACTAATGAAAAAACTTAAAAGCTATAAATTTTAAATAAATTAAGATGTGAAAAATTCCAAATTTACAAATAAAAATTGTAGAAGTTTCCTTCACATGGCTTGACATTTTATCTTAATGTAACTTTCTGGTGTTTCTTTGAAGAAAACGGACTCAAGAAAATTAGGTGGCTATAATTGCTTCAAGGGTGAGACCTGTTCTTCAGGTCAACAGTAGTGTGCTCTTAACAAATGCTAAGATATAACTGTAGGGCTAAGATAAAACTGTTTAGGCAGGTGTATCTTAGCATTTTTGACCTGAGGAAGAGGGCTCATAACACCATAAAAGAAATTGATCCAAAAATTTTATTCTCACAAGCAGTAGTTTCATTTATTATAATTATAGCTAAAATTATGATTCTGCAGTTTAGTAGTCATTGGCTACTAGATGTAATTATTTTACTAGTCAATTTTGGCTCATTATTAACCACTTTTAGAATTAAGATAGGAATTTAAAATATTTAACATTGAAAAAGTTTGATTCAGCAAGGGATCTAGAAAATATTATACAGAGGAAATTGTTTATAACAAACATTCAAAAGACCATCAGAAATGTTCGTATGACCAAACTTTATTATAGGCAAATTATTGGCTTATGCAATTATACTTCTAAACTACTTTGAAAGGTGAATATTCTGATGCACTTTTATTAAAAATCTTTACAGCGGCAGTACTAGGGAAATAATATACAGAGATTTGGCAAGAATGAATCTGCTTTCACCAAAGTTCACGAAATAAGACAAGAAGATTTTTTTTTACTTTACCTATATCTGACATATAAAAAAAATATGATTGGTGAGTGGCACTTGTAAATGTCCTCTTGTAAGTAATATATTGGGTTTAGAGAAAACCAAAATGATGTTAAGCTTTTATATAGTTTCCACACATTTCTAATATGAAACACGTTTAACACCAGCAAAACATTGAAATAATAATGAAATTTGTTTACATACTTTCATATTCAGGTTTATTTCCATCAGCTTCGCAAGTAAAGAAAGTTTGATGATCTTGAGCAGATAAGTTCATGTCATAATATGTAAGAGGCTCTTTATTTGTGTTCCATGTAAAACGGTTATATTCAGATCCTCTAAATAGACTCAAAGGATTTCTCCAGACTTTGCATTCTGTAAGAAACATATAAGATTTAGTTAAAAGAACAGGATTTTTAGTCAATTTTAATAAAAAAAATTACTTGTACTAGTGGTCCTTTCCAACTGCTATCATAGTATAATTAAAACGAAACATGTTTCATAAGCATGGAACAAAGCTCATATTGGGACTTTTAAAATCAGCACTTTAAGATTGAAGTATAGACTGTCATGCCCATAAAAAATTTCAAGGGATGAGCAACAAATACATAGAGTGGGCTGCTCCAAATCTCTTTTTAAAATATAGGCCGAAAAAATAGGCTAAAGTCTGGTACAAAAGATATAAAATATTTTTTTTTTAAATTGCTGAAGCACCTACGGAAGGAAAAATAAATATGCATAAGCAAAAATAAGACATTATAACATTTTTATCTATTGATTTTGGATTATAATACTTGAAAAAATCACTTATTTAAATCAAAAATAAGCTACAAAAAGAGCATTATTACATTATAAAGTTTTTTTTTATGTCTGATACTGCTAAATATATCCAAAAAATTTTTGGTATGATGCTATAGTAATATCCTTATTGTATCTCTATACTGAAAAAAGAAAAAACGTCCAGCCCATTTTTGCGACTACTTTATGAGCAAATTGAACAGATTTGAAATTTTACATATAGATTAATATGAACCCGTAGATGTGTAACACAAGCCCATAATGTTGAATAAGGCTTTAGTTAATTAAATATTAATTAATAAAATATTGCATTGCCAATGTAAGCATAGATATAACAGGTCGCCAAGCCTATTTCCCACTTCCCTGTGATTGGTTGCTGACAGAAACATCATAAAGATGGCTGAGAACAATGATATGCCTTATTGTTGATTTTTATAAAGAGCATTTCACAGCCATTATTGTCATGAACAATTACAATTAAAATGTAATTATCATTGCAGTTAACAATTATGTCTTATTGATGATTCTTATAAACAATAACACACAATAATTACAAAAACTAATTTTTTATGATCACAATTGTTAGAACTTTTAGCAAGCTAACTATCTGTTTAATTAAAATCATTTCATTTGTTTGCATTTTAATTTTAAACCATGTGCATTATAAAATCAATTAAATCTTGAATAAAATATTTACCTGGTATACAGCTCACATCCAGTTACTTACATTATTGTATAATCCCACCAAAACAAAAACAATCTTATAGCACTCGGGTTGAAAATCAAAAATGCTTTAGGGCTATTGGTAGACAATCAGGTTTAAAGGCAAGTGCAGTGAAAGAGCTTACAAAGCAAACTTTATGGGTTGGTGAGTATCAGCAAGCAAGGGGTGTTGAAGGCCCAGACCACACGACCAACCCTAAGGCTTGTGGCAGCTTAATGTGTGGCCGGAGCAAGCAAGGGGTAAAGCCCCAACAGGTGCATTACAGCTGTGTAACAGGCAGATTAAAAGAGTTCATGAAGTGAATTTTGGGGGTTAGAGAGCATCAGCAAGCAAGGGGGTAAAGACACTAGTAGTAAAAAAAAGATAACTTTTTTTTTTGTCACAATTCTCTATCATATCAAATTTTGGTGGAAGTTAACATTTAAAGTTAAATAGTAGTGTGCTATACTAAAACAATACAGAAAAATTTTCTTTTTCATTCATGGATTTCAGGCTTTTTGATTATGTTGGTAAATGGTAAAATTCCATTTTAAAGCACTTTATATGCAAAGCCTTTCACCCAGTCTTTAAATTTTATAAAACTTTATCTGAATCAATATAATTACTAGACTATATAAAATGTTTTTGAATAATTGAGAGTAGGGATCAAACAAACTATTCCTTAGACCTGACCCCCCCCCCCTTCCAATTATGGGCTGATTGACTATTGATTCAGACTGCTCAGATTTATAGTAATGCAATAAAGAGATTCTAACATATATGCTACTGCTGCATAAACACTTTAGTGTAAAAATTAAAACTGCAAACTCATCATATACAAGGTGTTCCAAAAGGTCTTAGACAAACTTTAAGGGTAGGTCAGGTTACAAAAACAAGCCCGTTTAGAATGGGAACATGTGGACAATGCCACCATGGGGTGCTACAGATGCAGGAAGAAACAAAAGAAAGGAATGCAGATACAACACAGGTTTATTTTATCAGTATTAAAGTAGGTGTTCAAATTTCTTGCCACCTGCAGCTGTGCATGTTTCAACCAGATGTGCAGGACTATCTCAATAGGACCTTTTCTGCAAGATATATCGGTCGGAAAGGACCAGTCAATTGGCCACCACATTCCCCCAACGTGTCCTCTATTGATTTCTTCCTATGGGGTTACCTCAAAAGCCTTGTTTACAAGACCCCGGTAACATCTGACGCTGACTTTGTCGCTAGAGTCGTTGAGGCAGCAGCATATGTCTGAGAGTGTCCTGACATTTTTTAACGCAATTCCCAATCCATGCTTTGACATTGCATGCATATCTGCAGATGGCAAGAACTTAGAACACCTACTTCATACTATGATAAAGAATTGTAATTGATATGTCTAAAACACCTGTGTTGTATTATCTGCATTCCTTTCTTTTGCTTCTTCTTGCATCTGTAGCACCCCACTGTGGCATTTGCGGCTACATGTTCCTATGCAAAATGGGTGTGTTGTTGTATGTCTGACCAACCCTTAAAAGTTTCTCTAAGACCTATTGGATCACCCTGTATATCACAGCTTTTTTACCAGAAATTACATTAATTCAAAGCATAATGATTTAATGACTCGGTCATGGGTTCCTTTGCTTTTTCTTTAATAAATAAATCTGCATAAATAAAATATTTTACCTAGAACTTTAAAAATGACATAATATAATAACAAGAAAGAACAATCATGCATAAAGCATTGATTATTAAACATTTTCCAACTGAATTGGAATTTTATTTAAACATCTCTAAAATGCTATACATTAAAATTATTACAATACTGCAATAATTTATTATATTTGAAAACTTAAAACTTAATTGGAAAAAAAAATGAACTTTATTCAAATGAAGTCATCGAAATATAAATCGCCTGGCACTCTATGCAAAAGCAGTAAATATTTCATAGACTTTTATTCCATTCCTTTCATTCATCACAATATTACAATAATTTATTTTACTTAAAATCTCAAAACCATGGAGGTAAAAGTAATTTAACTCTATGCTTAACACTTCATCGAAAAAGTCTGCTATAAAATCATCTGTTTCTCTATGTAAAATCAATGAATGTTTCATTCATATCAGCTATAACGCAGATACCAGAGCTAAATAATTTTGAGTTAAAGACATTCAGCAATTCTTATACAACTCATCTTATAGCTTGATATGTTTACATTTCCCATAAGTGAAAATTAGACTTTGTTGCAGAAATAATCAAAGTTTGATGATCATTTAAACTCAAATATATTGTAATTGCATTGTTTCAGAATATAGATGCACAGAAATTAAGCACAAATAAAGCAGTTTTAGGATGGATACAACACTAAATGTAAATTAAAAAGAATTTAAAAAATCATGATTTTGACACAAGATGAATGGAATTGATCATTTAAACTCAAATATGTTGTAATTCCGTTGTTTCAGAATATAGATGCACAGAAATTAAGCAAATATAAAGCGCTTTTAGAATGGATACAACACTACATATAAATTAAAAAGAACTTTAAAAATCACGATTTTGACACAAGATGGATGCCATATTTTATTTTGAAGTGGGTCACGTGATCCCATCATATAATATGGGTGTAATTATTATTTTAATTGTTATTTAAAAAACTACCGAATATATTTTGCTGAAATTTTTTTCATATTTTTTATGGGATAATTTGCATATTTAATAAAACTTTCGAAGCAATTTGTGAATTTTAAATTTGCTTAAAAATTTTTTGAAAAATTAGGTCCCATAGGATTCAATGTATTCCATTTTTTCAACCCGGGTTCAATCCAAAACTAATTGGGTGCCATTATCCATTTATATTCCCATATGTTCCACAGACCGTCTGAACAGCATACTAAAATTTTATTTTGATACATTTTTACGGCAGTTATTGTGCGAACGGACAGACAGACAGAATGAACAAAGTCATAAATACTTTTCAACTATGTAGTAAAATGTTAATAACACTTCATCTTTAAATTCATACTTCACTCAACTTTCTCAGAATACAGATGTAATGATTTTACAGAGTTAACACCCAAAGAACATAAAAATATTCCCTTTCAGAAAGTTTTTTCATAAGTTCCAAATTATTATAACAACAGATTTAAGAAACTGATTTAAATAGCTATATAAATACATAAGATCCTTTATTCTATCATATTTCTGGACACAAGCAAATTTTAAAATACATGACAGTGTGATACCGTCCCCGGTTTGGTATATTTTAAAATAATTCCCTAGCATTTAGGCTAATTTTTCAGATATCCTGGTAATTACTATATTTTCCCTGTTTTCTTGGTAGGTTGGTAGAAATGTTATATTATAAATACAGCTAGCCAATAATTCTTTAAAATTTAGTTAACTGAAAACTCAGTTCACAAGATATTGATTAAAATATGACTTTTTTCTGAAAAAAAAATATATATTTATTGCTTGATAATTAGATAAGGTTCAATGAATGCCTGGTTAACCAGGTACTGGTCAACTGGGTGTAGTTAATAAAAAATTTAAAAAAATTCTAAATGTAGTTCACTGAATGTCTGGATAATCTGGATAATTAAAATGTCTGGGTAACTGGGTACGAAGTTTTTTTTAGCTTCTTTGGTTTGAATTTTTTGATAACTAAGTACTATTCAGCTTTCAATCACTATGCAATAAATATTACAATTTAACTGTAGTTAAATAACAAAGTCATGTGACCCATACAGAATTTGTTTTCTCATCTACTCTTGCAATGAAGCTAACAATATGAAACTATATTAAACTAGCAGTATCAGGTTTGTAACATAGATATTGCAAACCTGATATTGCTAGTTTCAAACCCATATAGAATTATGAAAAGACCTATGTCTAGAATACAACCTTACATCAATACTATTTTTGCAGCTTATTCAATAGCTAATTAGCTTGGACTTTTTAACTAACATGCTTTTATATAAGAACTATATTGAATTTTCAAATATCGCATTCAGCTCTACATGTTTCTAGCTTCAATTTAAAACGAAATTTAACTTCCTATATCAAGTGATCTTACTACACGAAATCATAATTCAAGTTATACCAAAGATAAAGAGTAAGATACAATTTTTAACAAATGTATAATGTAAGTCAACTAGTCACATTGAACGAAGATATTACAAACCCGATTGTTGATTATTGTTTGAAGTTCCACAAGTCCCATTTCCATTTCCTTCATTTCCTGATGAACCATTGGAAGCTGTGTCTGCATTGTTGTCCCCACCTCCAAGCCATGGAGAAATATGATTCAGAGACACTTGCTCAATAAATGAAGTTCCATACTTTCGAAAATACCACCACTCAAATATCTAGAAAAGAAATGTATTTATTTATTTATTAATACAGTAGCACTCCGCCAATGCATCATAGGTCGGGACTGAGAAAGTGGCGAATGAATAAAACCAACTGATTAATAAATATATAGAAAAATTTTCAATTGTTTTTATATACAGTATGTACATAAATCTACTTATCAATACACAAAAATTACACAAATAATTGTTACACAAATTACTGCAAAATTCCATAAAAATAATTACACAAAACTATTTTACAAAAGATGCACAAAGGATATTTCACAAATGCATTTTATATTACTATATACTAATACAATTACTAAATTTCACAAGCTTCATCATGAATATAAGAAACAACTGAAAAATACTGTACAATGAAAATTGATTCTTACTTTTTTTTGTTTCATGTTATTATAAACCTTTGCTGATGCTACATTGCATATTTCAGGGTTTGTATTCAATTTTGAAAACAAAAATTAAGGAGTTTTTAATGGCATATCAAAAATTTTTAAGGAGTTTATAGATAACACACTCAAATACTCTATATAAGCATTTTTTCCCCAAAAAAAATATGTTCCAGAAAAATTAATTAATGCCTATACAGCTGCTTAAATTACGAATTTCTTTAAATAATACCAATATATAATCAAGTGTGATATATTAATAACATAAATAAGTATCAGATAAAACTAAAATTCACATCCATTTTGTAGCAGCTAAATCTAATTTTAGTATTAGTTTTACAGCAGACCAATGCACAATTCAAATGATTTACAGCAGTGGAAATTCATTTAAAGTATTTTTTATCACAAATTTACATATATAAGAAATCTGCATACGAATAAACAAATGCTCACAGATTTTTATTAATTACTTTTTATGTATTGTTTAATATGTTATCAATTAAAAAATTATATCTATATGCATTGAACTGATTGACTGAGTGAGTGGATGATGCATCACAGTTATCAAGCACTTCCAATATAATTAGAATCTTGGTCTTGATGTTATCAAATCCTTCTCAGCTTCAAAACTAAGGGGAAAATCTAAAATTCCAAAATTTTGAATTAAGGGCAGCGGTGCACAGGAATAATAGAAAAAAAAGCTTAAAATCTCTTTGCCTAATTATCAAACACTTCCACTCTAGTTAGAATCTTGGCTCTTTAGTCTTGGTCTCTTTAGTCCTTTAGAATCTTGGCTTGTTAGAATCTCATCTTCTAGGTCAATGAAAAAATCTAATATTTCAAAACAAAAAATTTGAATTATGGAAGGCGATTCGAAGGAATAATTAAACAATACACAACAACTGTTCAAACTGATCGAATACTTTCACTCGAGCCAAAATCTTGGCTCTGTGCACATTCGATCCGTCTCAGCTTCCAGATCAATAAGAAAATCGAAAACTCCAATTAGGTGGAACAATACAAAGAGATTTAAAAAAAACTTGCATCATTTTAGCTCTCAAAATGTGCACCAGTCATTTTTGTTTTTTTTAATTGAAAGATTCTGATATTCAGAACTTTTAATTAGTGTGTCGATGTCCTATTTAGTGGCCACTAGCCATTAAAAATGGGCAAAGGCGGGTAAAATGGCTAGTTTTAAAATAAACTTAGCATAACAATCATTTAAAAAAAAAAAGCTTTGAAATTTCAAGCATTGCATGAGCATGTTAACTATAAGAGTCATCTTACTTCCATCATTATTAACTTTCGTAATATTTGGTTAATTATGCACAAAATAGCTTTAAAATTAACCACAATATAAAAATATGCAAGTTTCGTATGCCTAATGTGTAATAATTATAGGATGGAGATGGATGGGAAAAGATGTTTGTGGGCTCTGTAATGCACCGCGATACAAAATGAATTGAGCAATCCCACCATTTATGCAATAAATTATTTCGTTTAGCGAAATATTTATTCATTTATACCAGGGCACTATAAAAATAACCTGACGATAATAACTGAAATGAATCACTTGAAAAATATTGGGGTAATTTATGTATATAGTGCACATAAGCAGGAACTCTGAAGCCAAAAAAATTGTGATTGAAGAGAAAGTCATAAACTGCCCACATCAGATTTTTTGTAAAACAAATACTTATCTGTAAAGTTACACTTCTTTTTAAATCCATTTTTTATTGGGGCTGGCATGCTTAGAGAAATATTGAACTGGATAAAAAGTGATAGGGATTGAAAGTTGTATATTAAAATTCAAACCATATCAGTCAAATGTTTAAAACTAAACATTACATTCGAAAAATATTTATATATTTCTATATATTTTAACCTTATTAAGCTCCACATAGTGGTTCCCTCCCCTTCCGTATTTTGACATGACTGACTCATTCACATCAAACACTTAGAGAAAATATCATTCTTCTCGCTAATGAGGAATGTAAAAATCCTGGCCCAAATAATTATATTTAGAAATATTAATTTTAGAGCAAAAATTCTTATAGTTAAAATTTTCAAAATTTTTCACCTCAAGTTGACATCAAACAAAGTATAATTGAGCAAAAGTTTACTTTTGTGAAGGAAATGAAACTTGTAGCAATTTATCAAAAGGGAAGTGCATTACACTAATCAACAATCCTCCAGTATATTTCTACTTTATTTTATTTATTTATTTATTTATTTTTCTTCAGGAGAAGTGAAAGGGGATGTTTTGCTTCTTTTTTTTCTACTTTTGATCCCTCTAATGAAGTTCGGATTTTTTTTTTTTGGGGGGGGGGGGGGGACTAAAAAGCAATAGTAATCGCTAATATTTTGATAATATTCTTCACAGTGTCGATTCTGGACAGTCAGTAATTTGTTCAGTTACCTTTTGCTTTTCGGAATTAGAATGGCAAAAATTTTAAGGGGTTTTGAGCAAAAGTAAGGAGTTTTAAGGGCCTTTAAAGGCAAAATATGAATTTAAGGAATTCTTAGGGAGTTTTTAGGACCATGTAAACCCTGTGTTTTTCTCAGCAAAACTGGGTGACAAATTAGAAAGGCTCTACTGCAGTTACGTTGCAAACATCTACAAACAGTGGTGTACCAAATGCATTATAAAATATGTACATTCTACTTAAAATTCAAAATCCCATTCACCTTCAATGTTTAATTTTTGATATATATATATATATATATATTTTTTTTTTTTGGGGGGGGGGGGGGAGGGAGTATTAAAATGAGTCACATTTTAAAATAAATATATTTTAACACCAAATGTTGCTTTATTAAATAATTCATAGCTACACATATCTTGATAAGTTTGAGTTAGATGGAATTAATAAGTTCGATGTGAAAATCATTATCTGTATTCTAAAACCACACACGAGAAAAAAAAAATCCCAGATTAAAATCTTAGAAGTATATTTAACCTTCCGTCGGGTGTGGCATTTTTTGTAATGAGAGCAGGGGCGGTGTATCAAATTGATATCTACAGACTGACTACTTGGGAACTTTGTCTAATAGTGGTACTCTGAACTTTGTCTAATAGCGGTTAGCTGAGTACCAGACAAATCCGTTAGCTGGGTACAAGATAAAAACCGCCAAATTACAGCAATAACTCATCCAAACTAACAACTTTTAAAGAGTTTATCTTTTAACATGTATAGCAACCCTAAAACAAACCATTTTTTAAAAAATAAGTTTCTTTTTAGAAAAACTAGTCACTTTTTAAAACGCTAAAATGGACTACACAATTTGGCAATTGCCTAAAGACGAAGAGGCAAGCATTCAATTTTTCCAAAAAAATGAAATTCTTCATAAAGAAAAACAATGTTCAAATGATCATCTGATGAGGTTATGCACCAGTGATTCATCACCTAAATGGCTATGCAGTTTACGATCATGCCGAGAAAAGAAAGGAATGCACACACAAACCTGGTTTGATGGATCACGTATCCCTTTTCTCACTGCTTTACGATTTATATATCTATGGTATCAAGAGTTAATGTCGGTTGAATTTTATGAACTTCAGCTTCAAATGAATCACAACACAACTGTCGATTGGAATAACTATATGAGGCAAGTTTGTGCCAATGCTTTGTTGTTACGAAAACAACAAAAAATCGGAGGAGCTAACAGAGTAGTTGAAATAGACGAAAGTCTTTTTACTCGAATAAAAACAATGTTGGACGCATTCTTCCACCTCAGTGGGTTTTCGGTGGATTATGTTATGAAACTAAAGAATGTTTCCCTGTTGCAGTTCCAGATCGAACAGCAATCACTTTAATGGCTGCGATCGAAGAACATATAGCTGATGGTAGTACCATACTTTCCGACTGTTGGAATGAATACAAAACTGGAGAATTGAAAAATTCCGGATTTGAACATTTTACTGTCAATCACTCGTATAATTTTGTGGACCTGACAACTGGATGCCACCCCAAACAAAAGAACGGTTGTGGGGTTCTGCGAAATGGCAGAATAAACGTCAATGTGGAACTGTAAGAAATCATTTAGAATCTTATTTAATTGAATTTATGTGTGGTGACGTTTGCATGCTAAAATAAATTTATTTTCAGCAATTGTAAACGAAATTTACAATTTCATGCCTGCTATATAAATTGATCTTTTTTTTTATTGCATATAAAAATAAAAGTCCACCAGAGTGAACATTTAGACTTGTTGATGACTACGTCAACCTTAAAGCTCGGCAGTTTTGGTCTGGTACCCAGCTAACGGAAGAGTACCCTAATAGCAAAATAATATTTTATTTCTGATATTATTATAATAAACCCATAACATGAAATAAGTAGATTTAAAAAATCCATCTGCCAGTAACAAATAAGAGAAATGTTCAACATATATCAATCTGATCAGCCGTATTTGACAGAAGGTTAATAGAGTTTGTTGTCTGATTTGTTTAAAACTGCATATAAATATCACCAATATGATTAACGCTATTCTTTATTTAAAATGTCAATCATTTGATTTCATTCTATACATATAATATTACTTTTATGACCTTTCCATTAATGATTACAAATTTTCTAATAATCACAATTAAATTGGTGTTAATAAATTTAATATTATGCATATTTAAATATTTTACACACCCCTTAAACAAGGGTCGGTGGTGTGGTCTGGGCCTTCAACACCCCTTAAACGAGGCAGCTCCCACAGAAATTGTTGGCCCCCGTACAAACATAATTTATCATGCCCCCCCCCCCCCCCCCCCCATATTTGATTTTCTCATTTTTTGTGAATTTTTTATGTCTTCTTCTGCCACATAAAAAAAATATTGGTGGTTCACGCCTCCTCTGGAGCCTATCCCCCCTTATAGGTGGCCTTGCCTTAAAGTATTTTTCTATATGCCTGACTATAAAATTTTCAATTCTGTTAAAAGCCAGAACTTCAATTATTATACATATAAAAATAAGATTATGAGTTTAGTTGAGATACTATTATCCCTTTAGCACAGTAACAATTTAAAACACCACTATTGTGAGTTTTAGTTGAGATGGCTTTTTAAAGCAGCAATAATTTAAAATACAATATATGTACATTTGAAAATGAGATAGCCCTAAACTCTGTTTATAACCAGGGGCATACACAAAGAGACATTTTTAAGGAGAGACTCACTGATCTTGAAAAGGGCTGAATATTTTCTGACCTAATTTATCCTGGGTTATTGTTCTCATAATAATTATTTTAAAGGAAATTCAATGCTTGAAGAATTCAATTCTACACCCCTGATATTTTCTCATCCTTGAATGCACTACCACTTATGACTGTAAATGTAAATCCTGACTTAAAATATTCATTCTCTCAACAACTACTTATGTAAAAGTTGTGATGGATTTTTTTCTTTTCTTCACCAATTCAAAATAAATACATACATATATAATTGTAGAAATGTTGACAAAAATAAAATAGTTAAATAATAAAAAAGATCTAGGATAAGTCTAAATAAGATTATGCTCCCAATGCTGATGCAGATAACTTACATGGACTGGCTTTATGCTTTTAAACATAGAACTGCTACTACTTAACAATGGCAGTTAGAAAACTTATGCTATGTGTTAATGATATTTCAAAATATTCTTTGCTTTAGAAATGCCTCCTTCTAATGGAGGAGAGGTTCTGTGAGTAAAGGCCTTATCACATTCAAGAACTTTTGGAGCAACAAACTATTTCAGACAACTTTTCCCCCAATTTTTCGGCGAAAAAGTTGGCGATAGGGTTATTGACAGTTTGAAGAAGTTGTGCTAAATGACAAAACTACGGCGGTATGTTTATCACCTTTTGGCGACAACTATACATTTGTACATGTACTTTTCGGCAGGCAGCACGTTATCGCTTCGACTTCGGCAGTAAAACAAGACTTTTACTTAGTACTTCCTTTCGTAACCTTTATTACTTTGTAATTATGACTAAATTGCTATCAGCTGCAGGGAAAAATCCAATATGCCTTGGCATAATTACGCTAGGATTATTCCTGCTTAAGAAGAGGAAACAAAGCAAGCCAAGAAGGATGTGGACAAAATCTATTGTAAATTTTTGATTTGATCTTTTTTATATGGATTACTTCAGATATCAGAAGCTTAAACAGGTGAATGAACATTAAAAAATATTTTGATTTGTCAAACATTCGTATAAAAACGCAAATAAATATTTGTTGAAAAATATTCACTCTATTTTAAGATACAAAATTAGTTAAAAAAGCGATATTGCCGTTACTGACTGAAATGAAACAAAGAAAAAGAAAACGCAAAAAGTATTTAAATTCAAGAATGCCATCATTAAAATATCATGTCTTAAACAAATTTAAGTTCATTACCATTTTATACTTGATTTTAAAGATTTTCAAATACGTATCTATTTTAAATATCCAAATATGTTCTTTGCTCATTTGTAACGTTTAAAATATTTCTCATTAAAGTAAACTTTTAAAAATTATTTTATCTACATTTACATTTATTGAGTAATTATGTTTTAAAATAGATTTAAATGTATATTTCATCTATAGCTGGTATAAAAAAGTATACTTCAAGATGTTTTTCAAAGTAACTTCGAAATAAATATTATAAGCATTCAAATTTAAAAGAGTAAACTTTTCATATTTACATATAAATTTTTTTCTTTTTATTAAAAGTAAATGATTTTCAAATGTATTGTAAATTTCTAATTGTCTATGTGCATCTAAAATAATAAAAAAAAAATCTTCAATGTTTGAGTCAAATTATTAAAATTTCAAAGTAGTTTGATTTTTGTTTTTATTCTAATCTAAAATGTTCATAAAATTACATGTCGAAAGATAACTACTACTCGTATAAGGATGTTCGATGATTTCTGTCTAATTTTACATGCACATTTTATATTTGCTATTTCTACAAGCACTTTTTTAATTAAGAATATATTCCATCTATAGATGGTATAAAGTATACTTCAAGATATTTTTCAAAGTAACTTCGAAATAAATTTTTATAAGCATTCAAATTTAAAAATAATTTACTGATATAAGGTTATTTTGTATATAGAACTTAAAATAAATTAAAACAAAACAACTCTGCAGATTATTAAAGAAAAACTGTATTTGAATTTTTAGCAACAGATGGCAGCACTTGTAAAATTTAAGATTCGCTTGGATTCGAACCGAAGCCCAGTCGTTTACTGAGCTGATTCTCTACCACCCAAGCCAAAACTTCACATTTGAAATGCACTAACTAATTATATCATGCAATGCATTTAGTGCTATTTTAGAGTACTATTTTAAAGAGTAAACAGAATATGTTTTCAAGTTGTTTTAGTATTGCAATAGAAGGATAAAAAAAAAGTCTATGGAGAACATACATAAAAATTCATTTTTCAAATTCTGTCTGATGTTTTTTTTAACAATTCGAGAACGAGAACATAATTGCATTCGTAAAAACGAGGAAATTGCCATAGTGTTGTAAATATTCTAAAGCAATTTAAATTAGGATCCTTTGTTTTTGTGATGGAATCACTTTAGTTAACTTATTTTAGAAAACTGATGAAATATGTATATATCGTCAAAGCAAACTCGCGTACGCTCTTGTTTAAGTTCACAGAAAGGTGGATTTTCTGAAATGCGTCAATACTGTAAATTAGCGAGCCGCTGGTAAATATAAATTTGAATCAAAAGAGACCAAAGAGATTATATTAGTGTCATAATTTTTATTATATAATATTTCATGTATATGAAATCGCTTTGGAAGAGATGGTTTGTAAAGATGATATTTCCTCGTACACATGTTTCTTCAAATTCTTTTTTAACCCCTTGCCTGTGCTACCCGAATCCAGTTCGGGCAACCTTCTGCGCCAAATTTGGAATGCCCGAACTGACTTCGGGCAAGCGAAAAATCAGTGTTTCTAATCCGTTGATCCCGAATTGAGTTCGTTTCACCTTTCCAAATGCTGTACAATATAGTTCATTGTTTTTCCAACAGATAGCGATACTTGTCCACATTTTTTTTGGAAGTAGGCGTGATCAGCTTGCTTGATTAGCGGGATATAAACCGAGTTTATTGTAAAGAGTGTGATGTGGGCTTGTGTGCCGGGTCATATTTTTCGTATATATCATACTATAAAAGATTTGTGAAATTCTGAAAAATGATTCTGTGAAATTCAAAAGATTATTTGATTTATTTTGCTATAATTAAACAATTTTGAATAAAATATGAATATAATCCATTAATTTTCCACATGTATGTCAAAATATTAAATATAGTAGTTATTTCATATAAAAATTTATATTTTTACAAAATAAAATTTTTCTAACCTTTTTAAATGTTATAATAGACAAAACTGAAGCATAAAATTTTTTTTCCATTTTTGACCCACTTTCCTGAAATATACTCCACAGACAAGGGGTTAAATACAGTGGGTCTTTTAGATTCCACAAAAATGATTTTTCAAGTATTGATTCAATTAACATTTCCATCTCGCATGACCACTATTTTTCGACTTCGAGACGACTTCCATCTTTATGACACAGAAATATTATAAATACTTAACAAAATTCTACATCTAAACTAAAATAATACTTCGAGCTGCAAGGTTATTATATCAATATATTCTATCTGTTCGTGCTCCACAGATTCAAACTTGCGCAAGGATTTCACGCCAAACCAGAATGTAGTAAAATCTGCGCTAACCTTTCTACACACGTGATTCCTCCGCTACTCATCTGTGATTGGCTGGTTGGTGAAAAATTGTCCCAAATGAACACTTTTTCTATACCGGTCAGATAAACTTGTCCCAATTTTTTGACCTTATTTCACACGAGTTTTCCCCCCAACTCTGTGTAAAAATTGTTCGAAAAGTTGGTTGTCCGAAAAATTGCCGGAAAAGCTGTTGAATGTGATACGGCCTTAAGAAAAGTCTAAATACTTAGCTATTTTTACAGTATTTAAATTATTTTGACAGACCTCCAACTATTTCTTGACTTTATGAATGTGTATCAAATTTAATGCTAGAAAGAATTTTAAAAATTAAAATAAACTTTATTTCATCATAATTAAAAGTAAATTTAGCCTAAACAAAATGCTATTTTGAATATGGTTTATATATAAAATTTTAATTATTTTAAATGATCAATGTTTGATTTTACTTTCAAATAACTGATAAGTTACAATACATTCTCAGTTTCAATTGCTCTTGAAAAATAAGATAAATTAGAAAGCAAGCATAATACTATATACACAAGTTGTGCTAAACAATTTAGCATTTAAAAATAGTCAATGCAGAGAAAAAAAATGCTGAATTTTCTAACTTTGGATGAGTTTTTGCACTTTCAACCTCTTTCTATAAAATATGCTCAGCACAAAAAGTTGTTGGTGTAAACATAGTGTAAGTCAACTAAACATATTTAGATGATTAAACCAATTACCAGAATTAGGCCAGATATCAGAGATGATGTTCCTGTTAGAGCAACATAAAACTTTGGAGTCAATGTGTTCAAAAATACCGAAGCTGAAAATGAATAAAAGACCAATTACAAATAAAATATATTATAAGTAAACTGACTAAAAAAATCTGTGTAAAATAAAATAAATTTTAGAGATAATTGAATGATTTTAAAATTAATGGATAGTGAAATAATACTGAGAGAATTTAAGCAAATGTTAAAGGTTTTTTAATTTGCTGTAGTTACTTATTTTGCAAATACAAAACATTAACATAAGTGTCTAACCATTTCCACAGAAAATGACACCTAATAGATGAATATCATTTAATATAATACTCCTAGCAGGACAGATAAAGCAAATCTGCATGTTTAATACGAATCAAATACTGTGAAACTGATAAAATTCTGAATTTTAATATATAAACATTGAATTATCATAAACATAAAAAGCACTTTATAATGTTTACTTATATATTATTAAAATGATATCGATCGCTCATCCGAAAATGAAAACAAAACAAAGCTTATTTGACAGGTGAAAAATGTAAACAAAGGGAAAATATAAAGAATTGAAGGATCTTACATAAGTTAAGTGTTAGTCATTGGTTTGTGATAAAATCAATTACGATATTTTGATAAACATTTAATAAAATTTGAATAAAATACAACAAAATTAGACTTTTTTAGTCCCAGATGCGCGCAGCATCTTAATTATGCCCAAACTTACCCATACTTAAATTTTCGTTTATTTTCAAGGGACCACGTAGAATGTATATAAGAAACACAACAAGCATAAGCCAAAGTAGCCACAAATATGTCCAAGACCAAGTTAGCCAACGTTTTGCTATCGATAATAAATAACTAAAAACCCGCGCCATAACGCAACTCCATGTTGATTATGGCACATTTGGCGGAACGTTGCCATATGTGACAGTTGACCATAAGAAACTTTGAGAAATGCCAGCAGGTAAAGCAACACCTCCTCGCCTTTAGAGCCACGTCTCTAAACAGATGGTTTTCAGTTACGTCACAATCACCTTGAAACGGTTGCCATGCAGCCCTTTTGTCCGGGGTGCCATAAGCAATTACCTGCGTCCGTAATACAGCGATGTAATTAAAACATTTTTGTGACATTTTCCAAAAACATCTCTACTAATAGAGATGGTATATAATGCACGTTTCATATAACCCGCTAGCGCCATCTATTTATGAGTATTGTAAGCAAAACTAAAATTTTATATTTATGCTAGATAGTTGAAGTTTTTTATAATAAATACTTAATTATCTTAAGACTAATTACAGAACAGCTTCGATATAAAGAATCTTGGCAGAATCCGCCATATTTTGGCTATCAAATATGGCACCAAGAAAGATGGTGTTTGAAAAGTCCTAACGAAAAGTGTTGATAAATACCACAAGATCCACTGCGACGTTATGATGTTACGTCATCTGAAGTCACTATCGACGACCAATAGTAGCTTTAGAGAACTGCACCTGTGCACGGAGATTGTAGTTTATAATACGAACTCGTCATCACTCAGCTGCTAAAGTTACTATCGTATTAATTTGTTCAATCTGGTAATTAGTATTATTAGATAGTTTAGAATATTAAATTCTAAGTTATAGTTATGCTTAAAATGAACTATGCCTGTGCAAGGAGTATTTTGTTTTAAATTACGATCTCGGTATAAATCAATTAGTATTATTCAAGAAGATTTAAATATATTTAAATCTCCTTCATATTATTGGATAGCATAGAATATTAAACTCTATAATTGATGGTTAGATGTGATATATAGATATAATTTAGTCATTTTGAGAGCCATGTGTCAATCGCACCTAACCAATTTTCCCCATTTGAAAAATTATTTTACTTGGATGCAATTTAAAAATTATTTGCTTTGTCTATATTATGCATCTCACAAAATCAATCTCCTTTTACACATAGTTGAAAACTGTTTATGACTTTGTTAGTCATGCATTAGTTAAATTGTTAAAAGCAAGAATAAACAATTAGTTGTTTAGAATTTCAAAATAAAATTTATAGGTGTAAAATACTACTACTAATTTTAAAACCTTCAGCCTGGCTTACCTACTGACTTATGTTTTAGTAGTCTAGTTAAAACAGCACCGTATTTGCATTAGACAATAGACAGGGAAATACTGCATGTATGGAAATTTTTTTTTTAATTAAAAAATATTGTCAGTAAAAATAAAATTCATTAATTGTAATTGTATAAATTTGATAAAACTTTCAAAAATATGTATATATTATAAATTCTTAAAAATTTGAGATTTTAATGATAAAATAAATTTAAAAACTACTTAAACAAATTTCAGAAAGATATCCTGTGCCGGGAGGGCACAATAACTCAAGAATAAATGTATATTAAATATACATCACAGAATGTACATACATGTACATTAAATGCAAGCTTGGGCTAATCCGGAGACCAAACCACTGCACTTTCAGCTCATTTGCCAAGTCCCCTCTAAGCTTTCTGATTGCAAGCATTTTGTGTTGTAATCTGGTAATCTCTTGTATCCGTGTTTTTCGGCGGTAATTGTGTAACATGCAATAAGAATATTCACAAAGGTGATGTAAGAATACGTTTCTGTGGTTGCTGCAGTTTTCTGATGTAAAAGCTTTTGCCATAGTTGCACATACTTTTATTATTTGACTTTTTTGTATAAAATTCTACTATAATTTGGAAAATAAAAGTTTGAAAAAAGTGATTAATCGGTATGTTATGAAAGGGATTATGTGTGATAAGTATGTTTGTCCTAAGTGTGGAGATGAAATTAAATTGAGTGTGAGAGACCGAACAACTGATTTGTTTGAATGGAGGGTTTTTAGCATTTCAGCCAGAAGAGGAGTTCCGAAGGTCAGTGTTTTTTAAAAATTTTTAATCTTTTCAGTTAGAGTACAAACTTTTCATAAGTATCAATTTTTTGTATTTTGTTTGAGTACATTTTTTTTTCTAACACGGACCACTGGTACTTTCGTTCCAAAGTTTCGACCTTTAGGTTGAACCCCTGACCCTACATGGACCACTGGTACATACACACCACTGGTACATTCGTTCCACAGATTTTGTCCTTTAGTTACACTTTCAAAAATCGTGGTTGATGTCTGCTAAAATGCTGTTACGACCATAACTAATGCAAAATGAAAAAAGGAATAACTAATTTTTATTTATTTGCACAAAATTTCTCCAAATCGTACCAGAATGGAAAAGCATTTGATGAAATAATGCTCCCATTTCACAATAAATTTGAATGCAGTAGAAAAGTTTCATTGCTGTAAATATAGAATTAGAAGATTCACCATAAAAATATACAAGGGTAGTCGCGCGCGCGCGCGAAGGTGATACTTATAGATATTATGTGAGGAATTACTGCATAAAGTTTATATGAACTTTTATTACTGCATAAAGTTTCTATGAACCAACCATCTATTTAAAAAAAAAATTTTAATTTCTATTTAAAAAATTAAATTCCATTTAATAAATGTAAAAAAATATTTAATTGTAAATACTTTATTACTGAATGTAAAAATTTGTAAAATGATTATAAAAAAAATTCCAAGTATAAATCTTAAATAATAAAAGGCAATGTCTGTGTGTGTGTCTGTCTGTCTGTCTGTCTTATACACTATACGTTTCGCGACCGCGCGTCGGAGAGCTACGAAATTTGGCAATCGGAGACCCGGGGGGGAGGGAAGGGGACACGTGAAAACCGATTTTTAAAATTTTAATTATTTTTTTATTTATTTAATGTTTTATGCGATTTCGACCGTTTTTTGCCCTTTTTTCTCCACGATCCAGACATCGTAGAAAAAAACAAATTACACCATCGGAAAGAGCAGAGAATTTTGAGTAAAAATATATCAATTTCAAATCTGAATTTCGATTTCTAATATTTTTTAAAGATTTTAAAACAAAAGTCACTTTTTGCACAAGAAAACGATTTTTGGTTTTTAAATTCTCGTATCGTGAAAAGTACTCATAATTTCGACTAATAATTTACATTTTCAGAAAGGTCAAACATCTGGCATTCTTACAAGTCTAATCTGGTCCAGAAATAATGAAAATTGCCTTCAGGATCGCAATTTTAAAGACGTCATGATTTTAAATTTCTCGCCGTTCCGCTCGGCGTGACGCTTCGTAATCTCCCCCGCTGAAGCAGGGAAGGTGGTGGGTGGGGACGTCAAGGTGGAGGTGACGTCACGGTTCTGTATATGTATAGCGATGGGTGGGACAATAAGAAACCGAATTAGTTTTTACTTTCCGTTTCCCGCGCTTCCGATTTTAAATGAAATAAGAGCTTAACATATGCACTGTAGAAATTATTATATTTATATTTTAAATGATGGAACGATATGGATTTTTTAAATGGATATTTTAATTTTATGGATATTTTAAATGATGGAACGATGGATATTTTAATTTTATGGATATTTTAAATGATGGAACGATGGATATTTAAATTTTATGGATATTTTAAATGATGGAACAATGGAATGAGGATGATGGAATTAAGAGCTTAGAGAGCATATGGTCATTTTAAATTGTAAATTAGCGCGCGGGAAGTTAGCGGTAGGCCCGGGTACGATTCCCGCCACTGCCAAAACTGCCGAAGTGTTCACGCGGAATACGATCACGTTAAACATGTGGGCCCGTAAGTCCTTCCGAGAGGTTGGTGGTAGGGGAAGGAGGGTACGGTCCCTGTGGATGCCTCCTTCACAGGGTTCCCGTCTAAATTGGGTGAATATAAAGAAAGTTGCGGAGGGCGAGGCAGCCCAGTGGTTAGCGCTCAGGAATTGCACTCGGTAGGCCCGGGTTCGATTCCCGCCACTTCCAAAACTGCCGCCGTGTTCACGCGGAGTACGATCACGATAAACATGTGGGTCCGGAAGTCCTTCCGAGAGGTTGGTGGTAGGGGAAGGAGGGTACGGTCCCTGTGGATGCCTCCCTCACAGGGTTCCCGTCTAAATTGGGTGAATATAAAGAAAGTTGCGGAGGGCGAGGCAGCCCAGTGGTTAGCGCTCAAGAATTGCACTCGGTAGGCCCGGGTTCGATTCCCGCCACTTCCAAAACTGCCGCCGTGTACACGCGGAGTACGATCACGATAAACATGTGGGTCCGGAAGTCCTTCCGAGAGGTTGGTGGTAGGGGAAGGAGGGTACGGTCCCTGTGGATGCCTCCCTCACAGGGTTCCCGTCTAAATTGGGTGAATATAAAGAAAGTTGCGGAGGGCGAGGCAGCCCAGTGGTTAGCGCTCAGGAATTGCACTCGGTAGGCCCGGGTTCGATTCCCGCCACTTCCAAAACTGCCGCCGTGTTCACGCGGAGTACGATCACGATAAACATGTGGGTCCGGAAGTCCTTCCGAGAGGTTGGTGGTAGGGGAAGGAGGGTACGGTCCCTGTGGATGCCTCTCCCACTGGGTTCCGTTCTAAATTGGGTAAATAAAAAGAATGTTATGGAGATAGTCGCTGGGGGCGAAGAAGCCCAGTGGTTAGCGCGCGGGAATTGCACTCAGTAGGCCCGGGTTCGATTCCCAAAATTGCCGCCGTGTTTACGCGGAGTACGATCACGCTAAACATGTGGGTCCGTGAGTCCTTCCGAGAAGTTGGTGGTAGGGGAAGGAGGGTACGGTCTAAATTGGATGAATAAAAAGAAAGTTATGGAGATTGTCGCGTAGGGCAAAGTAGCCCAATGGTTAGCGCGCGGAAATTGCACTCGGTAGGCCCGGGTTCGATTCCCAAAATTGCCGCCGTGTTTACGCGGAGTACGATCACGTTAAACATGTGGGTCTGTAAGTCCTTCCGAGAGGTTGGTGGTAGGGGAAGAAGGGTACGGTCCCTGTGGATGCTTCTCCCACTTGGTTCCGGTCTAAATTGGGTGAATAAAAAGAAAGTTATGAAGAATATCGCGGAGGCTGAAGTACCCCAGTGGTTAGTGCGCGGGATTTGCACTTGGTAGGCCCGGGTTCGATTCCCAAAATTGCCGAATAAAAATAAAGTTATGGAGATTGTCGCGGATGGCACGGTAGCCCAGTGGTTAGCGCGCGGGAATTTCACTCGGTAGGCCCGGGTTCGATTCCCGCCATTGCCAAAACTGCAGCCGTGTTCACGCGGAGTACGATCACGTTAAACGTGTGGGACTTCAAGTCCTTCCGAGAGGTTTGTGGTAGGGGAAGGAGGGTACGGTCTCTTTGGATGCCTCCCCCATTGGGTTCCGGTCTAAATTGTGTGGCACTTCCTGGCCTTCCAAGCAGTTACCTTACACCTTTCTGGTAGGTCGCGCCAACGAGTTTGCCACGGTCAGAATTTTCAAGGGTAGCGAACAGGCTGGTCGCCAAAGGCGGCTAGTATTTAATATCTCATACATTGTGCCTTTTTATACTTGCCAATAGGCATAGCTGACTTAGAAAATTTACCCTGGTATATTGATTTGCCTTATTTAATAAAAATTTACAACCACACTCAATTCACTGCATTCACTTTAAAATGCATTCAAATATGCTATGGATCAGCGTTTCTCAACCTTTCAGTATTCACGGCCCAGTTTTCAATCATAATTTTCATCGCGCCCCCGCTTACAATAAAATGTATACAACAATAATGTATATTGAGTATTTTGGATTCTGTTTTTAAATTATTTTTAACTAACTGCCAAAACAAGAGTAAAAGCGAGCCAACGTTGGCGAGAAACCACATATGGCATTTTTCCAAGCGGGCGGTGAACAGATGAAGCGAATGAAAGCGGGGAAAATTTAAATATTATATTTGAAATGAAAGCCAAACAGGGAGATAACGTTTAAAGAATATGAAAGTAGAAAATTCGTTAATGAAAGTTAACCTAGACGGGTTAGCTAAATTTAGAAACTGGGAATACATTTTTTCGAATAATAAAAGAAATAAAACAGAAGCATGACTAAACAAAAGAGAAAAAAATAAGTAATGTTTGTGGAAGGGAATCCACACGACCGATGCCGTCTCGAGCATGCGCAGAGCAAATGTTTTCTCATAGGAAGAAGAAAAATGTTCGATAACACAAGTTTCAATTCCAGCCAGTTTCATTCGAGTCGATCCTTCTATCGCTATCGAATCTATCGTGAATGTGTATGTTATATATGTTTTCGTGTTAATTGCAATTCACCATATTAAATATTCACGGCAGCAGATTTATGCAGACTCATGGATAAATTTTTCAGCGGAAGTAAGCGAGCATTAGACGATAGTCAAGCATCAACAAGTACACAGACGAGCGTGGTTCCGAAAATAAAATCAAGAAAATATTCTCAAGAATACTTAAATTTTGGGTTTACCAGTACTGAAGTAAATGAAGAAGAAAGGCCCCTGTGTATCATTTGCTCAAAAATATTGGCCGCAGACAGCATGAAACCTAATAAACTTAAACGACATTTGGAAGCGCTTCATAGTGAGCACGTCAACAAACCCAGAGAATTCTTCGAATTAAAATTAAAATCATATAAAAAGCGAAAATCATTTTTTAAAAAAACTTTGTCTGTGAATAAAAAAGCTTTAATTGCATCTTACAAAGTTTCATATAAAATAGCCAGATGTAAAAAACCTCACACCATTGGTGAAGAGCTTATTTTGCCAGCAGCAATAGAGCTTTTTCACCTGACGTCACATCGCCAAGCTACCACCTAGCAACCGTTGCTGGTGGTCAAATATTGCTGGCTTTGCGTTTGAGTCAATTGTAGATATACTGCCGTGTATAGTGTTACAAAATTTTATATTTGTCATTATGCCTACCGCTTGTGGCGTTTTCAAATGCGGAAATCGTCCTGATCGAGACAGCAAATCTTTTTTTAGACTCCCTGCTGTATTAATTAGAGGAAATGAGTCAAAAAGACGTCTTAGTGAAGAGCGCCGGGATACGTTTTGGTGTGAATTTTTTTTTAAAAAGTCGTTTTATTAAAACTATATCCGGCCGATATCATATATAATCATAATTTCTTTAAGATAAAGTAATTGAATTTGATAATGGCGATTTGTGCCGTAATTAATTGTATCATTTTTTTCATTCCCTAGAATAATTGAAAATAAAGGGAATAAAATCAAGGACTTGTCTGTTAAAAGAAGCAAAGCATGGCCTTTAAGGATCAACAGAAAAGATTGGAATACTGAAAATTTGAAGCACAGGAAAGTTTGCAGTGAACCCCCCCCCCCCCCCCCCCCACACACACACACTTTTCAAGACTTTTTAATGTTATGAGTATTTTTCATTTAAAATAATCCTGGCATAAGCAAATGTTAAACAGTTGCCCCCCCCCCCACGCACTTTTCAAGACTTTTTAATGTTATGCGTATTTTTCATTTAAAATAACCCTGGCATAAGCAAATGTTAAACAGTTGCCCCCCCCCCCCACACTTTTCAAGACTTTTTAATGCTATGCGTATTTTTCATTTAAAATAACCCTGGCATAAGCAAATGTTAAAAAGTTGCCCCCCCCCCCCACACACATACTTTTCAAGACTTTTTAATGTTATGCGTATTTTTCATTTAAAATAACCCTGGCATAAGCAAATGTTAAACAGTTGCCCCACACACACACACACACTTTTCAAGACTTTTTAATGCTATGCGTATTTTTCATTTAAAATAACCCTGGCATAAGCAAATGTTAAACAGTTGCCCCCCCCCCCCTCCCACATACACTTTTCAAGACTTTTTAATGTTATGCGTATTTTTCATTTAAAATAACCCTGGCATAAGCAAATGTTAAACAGTTGCCCCCCCACACACTTTTCAAGACTTTTTAATGTTATGCGTATTTTTCATTTAAAATAACCCTGACATAAGCAAATGTTAAGCAGTTGCCCCCCCCCCCACACACACACACACACACACTTTTCAAGACATTTTAATGCTATGCGTATTTTACATTTAAAATAACCCTGGCATAAGCAAATGTTAAACAGTTGCCCCCCCCCCTCCACACACACATACTTTTCAAGACTTTCCAATATTGTCTTAGCTCTTTATAAGGTGTAAGCATATGAAAATCCAACTCACAATTTGGATTCGCATTACATTACATTTTCGCAAATATAAAACATTTTAAAATTATTAATATCATGACAAATAAAGAATATCGAGCTTTAGCTCGATCATCCATATCCTGAAAATATTTAGATGACATAATTATTACTTAAAGTTTAAATTAATATTTTTGAAGCAACGTACAACGTGTATAGCAATGGCCTATCTATGAGTTGTTTGACAACCAGCAACCGTGTGCTAAGGCTCGTTACTAAGAGAGTGCCACGTGGTTGAAACAGCTCTATTGAGATTGTAGAAACTATGTTTGGTGATAATTTTTCAAAACTATTGCAGTCCATACCTCTTTCAAATGATACTGTTGCTCGTCGAATTGGTGATATAGCTGAAGATGTACAGTGTCAGCTTTTCTCGAAGTTGCGTGACAAATTGTTTTCAATACAGCTTGATGAAGCAACAGATAGTAATAAAGATGCTCATTTAATTGCCTATGTTCGATTTTGTGATAATATGTCAGTAGTAGAGGAACTACTTTTCTGCAAACCAATAGAACCCAGAACAACAACGCTCGCATTATTTGCTATTTTAAATGATTTTATGAACGAGGCACACACAGAATAGAAAAATTGCGTCGGAATATGCACTGATGGTGCTCGTTCAATGTCTGGAAGATTCCAAAGTATACAAGCACTTGTAAAACAAAAATCGCCTCAGTGCGTCTGGACACATTGCATGATCCACAGAGAAGCTTTGGCTTCGAAAGAAATGAGTCCTGGTCTGAATATTGTGTTAACTACGGTTGTAACCGTAGTAAATTATATAAAAATGAGACCCCTGAAATTGAGAATCTTTTCCGCACTTTGTAAAGACATGGGTTCAGTACATTCAGCGTTACTAATTTATTGCGAGGTAAGATGGTTATCACGTGGGAAATGTTTGCAATGTGTTTATGAATTAAGAGAAGAAATCGCCTATTTCCTAGAAGAAGAAAGCAGACCGGAAGCCGAGAATTTTCGCGATGGTTTATTTGTGATGAAATTGAGCTACTTGGTCGACATATTCGAGAAATTAAATAACTTGAATCTTCAATTCCAAGCAGCTAATACACATATGTTGGATACGAGTGATAAAGTTAATGCTTTTTGTAGAAAATTGGAATTGTGGAGCAGAAATTTAAAGCAAAAAAACCTAACAATGTTTGCAAATGTGGATGATTGTACTAAAACTTACAAGGCTGAAGAAGAACATGTAAAAGTTGTTTTTGTAACCATTAAAAATCATTTAGCCATGCTGGCAAAGAATTTTAAAAAGTATTTTCTTGCTGACGACAAACTGATAGCAAGTTACGAGTGGGTTAGGGATCCATTTCATAAGACTCCCGAAGGACTCTCAATTGATGAGGAAGAAAAATTCATAGACTTCACGACAGGTGGCGAAACCAAAAGACAATATAGGAATAAATCACTATTTGAATTTTGGGCAGGAGTAGAGGATGATTTTTCTGCACTAAAAACAAGGGCATTTCGCATTCTATTATCATTTTCAACATCCTACCATTGTGAAACTGGATTTTCTGCTGTGACTTCTTTGAAGACAAAATATAGATCTCGGCTAAATATAGAAACAGAACGGAGAGTGGCTATTTCTAATATTAAGCCTTCCTTCGAAAAACTTTGCTCTGCAAGACAGGCCCAAGGAAGTCACTATATATTATTAAATTTGTTTTTAATTTAGTATGTTTTGATTAAGTAAGTTTTGATTTAGTAATTTGTTTTACTTTATTTGTTAAATATGTCGAAATGTATTTTGTTTTCTATGTGTATGTGTGCTTTCCTTTCAGTCAGTTAATCAATTTTTTTAAATAATATTTTTTCTTGGATATTCTCGCGCCTCCCCTCTAGTGTGCTCGCGCCCCCCTAGGGGGGCGCGCCCCACAGGTTGAGAATCGCTGCTATGGATGTTTTTTTGCTAAAGAAAATTTACAGTAGTCTAATATTCAAAACCCCTTATTGATTGTTTATTGTAGCTAGGCCATGGGGGTGGGGATTAGGATATGTCTCCCCTTTGCTTTTATGCGGCCAATATTGGCATATTAAATAATTAGTAATGTGAAAGTAAAAAATACTAGAGATTGGAAGTAAAAATAAACATTTAGGCATGTCTTATATTTTACAATATTTTACAAACATGTCATATATTTTACAATATTTTTCAAACATGTCTTATATTTTACAATAGGAATGCTCCTCTCCATTGTCTTTGGAATTTTCATTGAAAATTTTAGTTTTAATATTTAGTTTTTCACTGTGTGAAGGTTTTTCAAATTTGCTTTTTTTATTTTCTCTTTCTTTTTTTTGTAGAGAAAAATATTTTCTGTCTTTCTGTTTTTTTATCCCTTTCGCGACGAGTGGCACGCCCACGCGCCAGCTGTGAAGTTGCATTCAAGGACGAACGGCACTCCCGCGGGCCGGAGGAAATTATACCCTAAAGGACGACTGGCACGTATGGGTGTTTCTATGTGGAACGTTTTAGTTTGAATGTATTTGTCTCCTAGATGGCGCTAAATGCCCGTGGAAGCAACTTAAATGTATTTTGTAGATGTTTGACCTTGGCACAAGGAGAATCCAATGAATTATTTCTCCATTTGGAGCGGTGAAACACATGGTTCTGTAAAGTAAACATAGCACTTCTCGTAGCATCAACAATTTTATAATTGAGTTCCGGGTCTCGTTCTGATTTTGTCTTTTATTGATTTGGTTGTTGAATTAGAGGAATATAAGAGAGGTTTTTTTTTGAGTGGGTGGGGGAGGGGGGGGGGGTAGAGGAATGTGCGGCAATGAAATGATTAGGTTATTTATGTTCTCATAGAAAGGAAGGCTGGGATTTCGTTAATATATCCCATCGAAAAGGTCCAGATATGGAATAAAAATATATAAATCGTCAGAATCGGAATGACGCCATAAATGGAATTTCCTTGTGTATACTGGAAAGGACACTGGATTATCAAGCTTTGATGGTGGGTATGGAGAACGCGTTGTGAAAACACTTCTAAGTGAAATTTCAGGAAAAGGATATACTTTGTATTTGGATAAATTTTTTACCTCTCCTGTACTTGCAAAGTATTTGTTGTCTGAGAATACGCATATATGTGGTACAGTTTTAAAAAATCGGAAGGACATGCCAAAGAATTATCCATCTGTACCTAAAACATATATACACTAAAATTTTTAATATTTTGATAAAAGAAAATTTGAATAAAAAATATACATCAAATAGAAAATAAGTATTTCCTTTCTTCCTGAAAAAAGTAGAATGCTGTGTTGAACGGGTGATTTTTAGTGAATTTTTTTCGAGAGTAAGGCTTAGCGCAAAAAAGTAGCCGTCTTTTACGCACATTTCGGAAACGAAGCGCTTCGTCCTTTGGGCCGCGGTAGTTTCGGAATGCCGCCGTCCCGAAAGGGTTATTATGGGGACGTTTACTTTTAATTTCCAAATTAGATGGACAAATTATTCCAAATTAGTGACATAAAAGTTTCTTTGTTTCTCCCTGAAATACTACATTCCCACTAGTATAATATCGTGGTGCTTTATCACTCATAAAAATTACTAGAGAAATGTTCCCTACTTCTTTTTTTATCTGTTTAAAGAACAGAGTTAATGCAATTGACACTTCCTTATTTGAAATAAGCCACGCAATAGGAATTCCCTCTCTGTATTCATCAATTACAAGAAAATTTATTAAATTAAAATGGTAACTATTGGTTCCATGTGTAGCATCAAGACACCCTATTTTATTACCAAATTCTTTCAACATCTTCTTCTGAAAATTAGTCATTATTCCCAGTGCAAAGTCATTTTCATCTAATAAACAGAGTTCATCATTTGGGTAGTAAAACATATCTTCTCCTTGCCTTTTATAAAGTATAATGTTTCCCTTCTCTAAATTTTCTTCCACGTAACAATCTACGTTAATATGGTCTTCTGCACTTTTTTCAATTCCATAAGCTTTAGAAATATTGAGAAGATATCGTTTGGTACACAAATACTTTCTTTCTATTTCATCTACTTCTCCTGAGTAAATATTTTGAAGGATGCGAGAATATTGTATACCTTGTGACAGTTGGCTTGTTATGGTCTCTCCATCATCTTGGGGGATGCGTTAGTAGGCAAGCTGATTTTTATGGCCATAATGCAAAGAGTGGACTGTAGCAGTCACTTTTTCCGATTCTTTTTCTATACAGACTTTGATTCTTGCAGGACAACTTGCATCAATCTTGGTAAGGCCTTGGGATTTTACATTATGCTTTCCCAAAGATCTGGAGGCATGCGTTCCAGACCTGTTACAATAAAAGTATTTTACTGTATGCGTCGACTTTTCTATGGTAGAACGAAAGTATAACGAAAGCAGCTTTTGTACTTTCTTCAAATGTATTTTTCCATATTTTAAATTATGCAACTGTAACAAGCGACAAAATTCATTAACTGTATTCATAATGTATGTATATATCAGGGCTATGGAGGGGCTGAGTCTATAAAGATATGGACTCCAATTCCAAAATAAAATTATTGTTACGAACGTGTAATATTCCCTCATTGGAGTCCTTTGTTTAGAACAAGACAGAAAAAACACCAGTACAGACATTCTTTCCCCATAGAGAGTCTATAAAAAGAAGTCATCCCTCAATAGAACAGCAATTGGCGTGATACGTCAACTGTGATTTTTAACAATGCTTTGAGAATAGTAGCGGCTGTTTTGTGAAATGACTTTCGTCATTGTTTTGGAAATAGTATTGCATATTTTGCGAAATTAATAAAGTATTTAAGTGTCGTTTCACTGTATATTGTTTTTGTTTACGCTGTGCTTGTGAATAAACGTGTTAGTTATCCAGAAATTTGTTCTCATTCTTGTATCCTGAATGCACATCCACGGTTCTAGACGATGCACCGTAACAAATTGATGTCAGGAGTGGAGTGTCTGGAAACTTGACTAGCGGTTATGACTCCCCCAACTAGAAAGACAGACAATAGAGGAACAGGTAAGCGAAATGATGGAATTTATCAAAGCTGTGCAAGAAACCATGAAAGCTGCACAAAACGAGATGAAAGACGGTCAAGAAACGATGAAAGAAGAGATTGAAGCGAGACAAGAAACAATGAAAGAAGAGGTGAAACAAGAGATTAAAGCCATGAAAGACTTCAGTGAGGGAATATTACATGTTTGTAATATTAATAAAACTAGTTTTGTTTGAGAATATTTAATTTTTTTATAGATACATTTTTTGATAAAACAAAAGTTATTCTTGTGAGAAATTTAAAAAATTATAATTACATACGTATGAAAAGGATGTTTTAAATTCATAGTATTTATATGAGACTGTGATCAGACAATCAGCCTTTTTAGCACACAATAATGCAAAATTTTGTCTACATTGCATGGAATTTGTCAATGTAGATAATTTTGTCTGAATTTTTATATTTTACAGTAATAATCATAATAGGTGCTGTATTTCACATGTATAAGTGCTGCTTTTTGGCACATGAATGATAAAAACAGAAGATCCCGCAAAAAATACTTATACATTTGCTATTTATGTCGGTATCAGAATCGAATAGTAGAAAACAGAAAGTTGGAGTTGAAAAGAAGACAACAAAAGGAGTTGGATTCGAACGTTTGAGGTACCAACTCCACAACCCTGACATATACACACATTTCTGCACCTGATAAATTAGTTCCAGACAGTGGCACAGAGTCTATTGTTTCCCCATATTCAACCGTTTATAAACAGCGTAACTTAAGACAATGATTGGATATGGGACATGATGTTTCATGAATGAAAATTTCTTGAGCAAGGCTAATGGATCTGCCATTTTGCGTCAAACATGGTTCTATTAATTAATCTTTGTAGAAAAGAGTTATATGTAATACTAAAAAATATGAGGCATTTTCCATTAATTACATGACATTCACCTAAGTTTAAACAATATCAAGACGAAGAAACCCACTAATAATGACTACCATTAAACTTAAGTAGTCTGTGAAGTAGACTTAGTTACAGCAAGAATATGGCGAAGCATCTGCTTGCATTTTGGGGAGTTTTAGACAGAATAAATCTTATTTACCTTTAAAGTTCACGTTATCCAACAATCTCAATTTTTTCTCTTTTGTTTAAAAGCCATTGATAATTTTCTAGTGAATTTTTAGCATATTGTAACATTAGCATTCTATGTAAGCATTCTCTATGTAATTTAGTCATTTTAAGAGCAATTGCTGGTATTAAAATATACTCAAAATTTTTATGTGTTTTAATTTATAATGACATTTTAAATTTGCTTTGACAATGTGAATTTTAATATTATAATGGGGAGTTAACTAAAAGTAGTGATTGGAAATAGATTAAGCTTTATCTGAAAAGTTCAGGAAATTTGAAACTAGAATGAGACGTAATATTATGATTAGAAACAAACTACTAAATTTCAAATATATTTTAGAAAATTCGAATAAAATATAGTAGCCTACCAAGGTTAGAAAATAGGAATGGAAAGTCAGGTGTCAATGGCACCTGATCATTTTTCGCCATTTGAAAACATGTTCTACTTGGATACAATTTAAAAATTATTTGTTTTTTTTTATATTATGCATCTCTAAAATTAATCTCCTTTTATTAGTGATTCATTAGTTAAATTGTTAAAAGCAAGAATATATTTTTCTATCACTTGCTAAAAATATTCTAATATATTTCTACTTCATACATAGGCACCTGCAATACTTTTTCTAATGGAGAAGTGGGGGAGGGGGCAAACTCAAGAACATGATTTACAACTGGCTTGATGTTCACCTTTGTTGTATTAAATGTCCATGGGGGTGATTCCCCAACCCCTTGAGCTCCCCTATGGGCGACCATGACTTCATACTTTCTAAAATGATTGTAAAGTTCATCTAATTTAGAAGTAAGAAAACGTTTAAAATGTTATATCTTGTATGTATTCATCTTACGTAGGTAACATTTTAAATTCTCGTGCATTTCATCCATTCTTTAGCATTTTTATGTAAAACTAATTTATTTTATTCACCAATAAATAAAACTTATTGAAATAAATTTTTATGAAAATGCGAATCCAATATAAATTTCACTCGTAATATCAAATTTTTTGCCAATCACTCAGCCTCCCCTATCAAAAATCTCACGCTACGCTACTGGTGCCAGATAAGAAATTAGATTACCTCTTTGTTTATAGTATAAAGCTCTCAGTTCAATTTTCCTGAATTTGAATTTTTGGAATGTTTGTAAAACATGTTTATATATTTTTATTTAAAAAAATTAAAAGAATTCGACATTTTAATTTATAATGTTTTAGTTATTGTTAGATGTTTTAATTAATTATAAAAACTTTAAATCTTTATATTTAAAAATAATTTCTGAATTGCAGAATTCTTTCAAATTATTATATATAGTTTAAAAGAATTGAACATAGCATTTATAAATAATATAATGTTTAAATTATTAGTCTTAAATGTTTTGAAAATCTATATAAATAAAATTGAAAATCTGTCTGTCTGTTTGTCCCGTCATCACGGGAGAACGGCTGAACTGAATTTGATGAAACTTTGTGGGTAGCCTGGAAATAGTCACACTTAAAATTTAGTTCATGTTTGGAGTTTCTACAATCAGTGGTTCTCGAGATATTAGTAAAAAACGAAATTTTCGTTTGTCTCATCATCACGGGAGAACGACTGAACCGAATTTGATGAAATTTTGTGGATAGCCTTGAAATAGCCCCCCCATAAATTTAGCCCAAGTTTCGAGTATCAAAGACCAGGGGTTGTCGAGATATTAATGAAAAACGAAACCGTTTCCTAGGAGTTCTATTCTTTAACTCCGTGGTTTATCCAAACGAAATGCTTGAAAATCGTTTGAAAATGAATTAAAACTTTATCTCTGAGTTTGATGGGAGATTTTTTGCGCTAATTAGTCACTTTCTGAAAACATGAATTGCTTGAAACATAATTTAAATGGGAAATCTATCTCCATGGTTTATTTTTCACAAGCTTTTACTGAACAATGAAAAATATAAAGAAATCAAAATGGTTATTTAATTTCGCAGTTTATGAGGAAGATTCTATCTTATATCATGTTTCTCAGAAACGCAATTAGATTAAATCTGTCCACTAATTTTAATTGTTATTTTTTCGATTTGAATAATAAAAAAATGGATATAAAAATATATTTTAGAAAAGAACGATTTGATTTTTCTTATAGCATTTTTGACTGGATAGTATCAATTAGGGTCTTCAGGTTTAAAAGTTTTTATTATTATTGATATTTTCGGGGATTATTGATTCAGGGATTATTGATATTTTCAAGTTATTACGCAATTGTTTTATTATGACAAAAATTGTTTAAACTCATATATTGTACGTTGTACGAGTAATCTTCTACAAATACACGGGTATATCTTTTAATCTACGAGAATATAAGTAGTACAGGTATATTGGCATATGTTTTGATATATATTGGCATATATTGGAATCAATTATGATCTTCTGGTATAAAGAGTATGGGGATTATTGATATTTTCAATTTATTACGCCATATCTTTTATTTTGGCAAAGATTTTTGAGACTCATATTGTAACACGGGTAATCTTCAACTAACACACTGGCATATTTTCTAATCTGCGACAATATAAATAGTGCTGATGCATATATTGATTCAATTCTTTTTTTTTTTTTGTAAATTTGCTTACAAAAGGGGCCAGGATGTTTTATTTTTCAGATCTGCTCGTGAAGATAATTTTGCATAGTGAGAACAGATATTCTTAAACTTCTCTTTAGGAGCAATAAATTTAATATTTTAACAGAATTTGCACATGATTGCGAATTATAAGTTTCTTTATATTATATACTCCGTACGAAGAACTGGTATGCTGCCAGTCATGAATATATTTTATTTCTTCCATATCATGAACCGTTTGAAAATGATTACAAAAATCATCTGACTTCAGTGCTGTAAAATTAAATTTTTTTTCTTTGCAAACATAATTGGTTTTTTCATTAGCAACTGATGAACATTTTTTTTTGTGTCTGTAAAAAGTGAATTTATTCGAAAATGTCTTTCGGCACTTGCACGTTTTATAAAACTTTTCGTTTTTTTTGCGCGTTTTTTGCTTGTAAAGCTTTTGGTTCATCGATAAGCTTTCAATGAATAGAGATATATTTTAAATGTAGATAAAAAAATTTGAAGAAACTTGCCGCTAATGCTAAATAAAACTCCGCTAGCCGAAACAACATGCAATCACATCATCGTCAGTAGTGTTTCTCATTTGTCGAATCGGAGTGGGTTTTGTGTTATTTATACTCTCGTCACAGAACTGTAAACTGCGCTCATACAGGAATGGTAATCGATTGCCTCTTCTATGCCTCTTTCCTCCAGGATTACTAAACTATCGTCGGTGTCAAGCCTGTATCAGGATTCGCTGTGACTACCTTCCCTATTTGGCATCTAAGTCAAGTGTACTTAGGTGCCAAATGAAACTACACCGGCACATTATTCAGAATGTTTATCATTTCTATGCACACTTCTGTTGTAGCTATTTAGGGCTAAATAAAAACTTGTACATGTTTTGTTTCTTTCAAATTTGTATGACTAAATAACTCATCCGAGTTTTATCCTGTGAAATTTGAAATCGTAGCGGAATTTCATGAGTTAGACCCGATTTACTGTTCCGTGCTTAATTTCTTTTAAAAACAATGTGTACAAACAGTATGAACAAAAAATAACTTCTATTTTCGAGCCTCTAATGCTAACTTTACGACGAATAGGAATGACATGTGAGATTCAGATGTTTGAAAATATGTACTCGAAATTTATGCAGATAAATCGAGTTCTCAAGGTTACTGATTTAAGGCACGGATCACGGAAAATTCCAAAAAAACAACAGAGCACTTTAAAATGTGTTGAGAATAGAGCATGGACATGGGGCGTACATAAACAGCGTAAGAAGTAGAATGCGCAGAAACGTAAGGGCAAAAGGGTATTGTTTTTACCATAGCAAGTAATGGTAAACCACGATGATGGCAAATCAAAATTGAAACTGAACTCATTAAACGTCGAAATTTACCATTGTGCTGAAGATTTGTTATTTAGAATACTTGAGTAACAATATATGTTTACAGATTTCATTTGCTAAAGTGCACTTTAAGTAATTTTAAGTGAATGAATATACTGCTTCTCATTTTTACCGTAGCCACTAGCTAGCGTTCTGATATAGTATTTACTAGAAAATTCTGCCGTGTATATGCGAGTGAGAAAAGAAAGATACATAACGAATTTTCTTTAAAAAAAAGAAAAACTCGTGTATATATTTTATTGAAAGTAAATATTTTATTTTCCTGTAAATTAAAAATATTCATCGAAGAAGATAAATTCAACTAAAATTAGAGGTTAAGCTATTGTAAATTTCTAAAGAAGCCGTTTTAAAACAGAAGCAATGAAAATTTCCGTACTGCTAATCGAAGGAGTATTTTGCTCTCTTTGGAAACGTAAACGTAAACTTCTCGGTGTGAGGTCACGTGCCCATGTTCTATTAACAGCAAAAGAGGAAACAAAGTAAGAAAACAAGCAAGACAGTTGACCTTTTCGAACGCATTTGCATTGTGTATGCGTAATCGATAATTCCAGTCATTTGCATAAATCTGGAGTGCATATCTTCAAACATATAAATTTCATATTGTATCCCTATTCGTTGAAAAGGGTGGTCAATGGCGGTGCCAAAAGGAGGATTTTGAGGGTCATAAAGGCATCCAGAAACCCATTGGTATTCATTGAAGTTCGGGAAAATGGTATTTGGAGATATGGGGAACAAAATATTTGGTTATCAAAATTTTTACTGAGAGTGGTCGCTAGAGGCTCGTAAGTAGAAGTTATTGTATGAACACTCTGTATATATCCCCTCTAATAATTGTAAAATAGGCCTTGTACTTTTCTTCGGTACAGAAGAGCAAGGACAGGGGATTATGGCAGCAATATTTAGAAATGAGCATTATTTAGAAAATATCTACAAAATTAGAATAGCTATAACACGCATAAATAGGGATTATCAAACCCACATTTGTCCACGCCAGTTTTAGTTTTCGGAGGGAACAGAACAGAAGCAATGAAATGTTTATTTACAATAAATATGAAAGGTGGGGGAGATAAATTCTTTAACTCAAATTTGCGTTTCCAAATGTACTTAAAATGGGCAAGGAAAAATACGGAAATTGAAAAAACTTTTAGGTGTAGATTTCAGATTGGCAATAATTCTGACATTTCAAGGCTAAATTTCATTTTATTTTATTTATTGTCTGACAGGCTATAGATCAATTTTTCGATGGTAGTCTTTTGGGAAACGCGACTAAAACGGTTAACATTATTTCATTTCTCCGCAATGGGTATGAGATTGCGAAAAATTGCAAGTGAAATATTTTTGCGAACCGTTCATATATTTCAATAATATTTTGAAAGTATATCACATATAAAGAATGATTTCATGGGGTCATTATTCTTGAACGCCTAACATAATGAAATCAAGGAAACTGCGCGGAATAAAGTCGCAGTTAATCAATAATCACAGATATTACTACTCTCCTTAAAACATTGGCTGGTTATGAGGTAAATGTGTAAACCTTGGTGTTGCCCGGCATGAAAATTTAATATATAGGATTGGTTACAATTTCGCTAGTGCTAATTTAGAAAAATTGACGCACGTTACTTTGTAATTGCCTTTAAATATTATATATACTATATAATATTTAAAGTTGTTATCCGTACTTCTCTAGGGCTGATCAGCCCACATCTGGACTGTGAAATAATTTTGCAAAGCGTAAACCCAACAAGCTTTTAAATAAAACATTTTAAACACATTTGATTTTTAAAAATTTCTGCAATTTCTGCATAAGGTTCTAACATATATTAACAACATTTAAGAGTTACTTATATTTGTAAAATTATTTTAAACTTTAAAATTTTATTTAATTTTTCCTGAAACCTATATTTAAAACATGTTTTAATGTTTACCAGCTGAGGTGTCTGCTTGTAGGGATAATTTAGCAAGCACATTTTTAGCAAATATAGTTAATTACAGATACGCCCGCTGCACGAGCACAAGAAATCGGCAGATTATAAATGCTCGGCTAAAGAAGATCGCATTCTCAATATCTTCGTTTTTACCACTTTACAACAAAGTTGAAGAGTGTTTATGACTTTGTTCACTCTGTCTGTCTGTCTGTCCGTTCGCACGATAACTGCCATAAAAATGACTTTATCAAAATGAAATTTTAGTATGCTGTTCAAACGGTCTGAAGGACCTATGGGAATATAAATGATTAATATCACCCAATTAGTTTTGGATTGAAACTGGGTTGAAAAAATGAAATACATTGAACCCTATGGGACTTAATTTTTCAAACATTTTTTAAGCGGATTTAAAATTTACAAATTGCTTATAAAATTTTAGGTAATATTCAAATTATCCCATGAAATACATAAAAAAATTTCAGCAAAATATATTCAGTAGTTTTTTAAATAAAAATTTAAATAATAATTACACCTCTTATATGAAGCGATCACGTGACCATTTATGAAGAGATCACGTGACCCACTTCAAAATGAAATATGGCATCCATCTTGTTTCAAAATCGTGATTTTTAAAGTTCTTTTTAATTAATATTGAGTGTTGTATCCGTCCTAAAACCGCTTTATTTTTGCTTACATTCTGTGCATCTACATACTGAAACAACGCAATTACAATATATTTGAGTTTAAATGATCATCCAAACTTGCTTATTTCTACAACGAAGCCTAATTTTTGACTTATGTAAAATGTAAACAGCAAAATATGTAGAATGAGTTGCATAAGAATTGCTGCATTTCTTTAACGCAAAATTCTTTAGCTCATGGAGTCTGCATAGCTGATATGAATGAAATATTCAATGATTTTACAGAGAGTAGGACGATCTTTTTCGATGAAGTTTTAAGCATAGAGTTTAATTTCTTGTAACTCCGTGGTCCTAAGTGTTTAAATAAAATAAAATATTATAGTATTGTGATGAATGAAATGAATGGAAAAATGTTGATGAATGAAATGCTGCTTTTATAGAGAGAGAGCCAGCCGTGTTATATTTCGATGGCGTTATTTGAATAAATATCAGTTGTTTTTGATGAAGTTTTCAAATATAATAAATTATTGTAGTATTATGATAATGTTAAAAACATTACCGAGGAGCCAGGCGATTTATATTTAATTGACGTCATTTGAATGAAGTTCATTTTTTTTCGATGAACTTTTAAGTTTTCAAATATAATAAATGAATGTAGTATTGTGATAATTTTTAAAATATTACAGAGGAATGTATCGTACTTTAGAGATGGTTAAATGAAATTGCATTGAAGTTGGAAAGTGTTTCATAATCAATGCTTTATCCATGATTGATCTTTCTTGTTCCTCTTAACAATGGTATGTAGTAGGTAAAGAAATGCATATAAATTGTCTATAAACTACAAAAGTTCATCTACCAGTTTTTTATTTTAATATTGGTGTTTAGATGAAAAAAGTAATCATCTTCAATACGGCCCATAACCTATCACTGTATCAAGCTGCACGAGTACTCCTAGTTACAGAGCTCGTGAGGAATGAAAGCAAAGAAGCCGGTATTTTTCCAGTTATAGATCGACGGTTCGGTCTGTAACCTTTCACAGCCGGCGAGCATCCCGTCCTTTTCGCAAAAGGAGCTCAAATAAAATCCAAACACTATCAGCGATGTTGTTTCTGCACTAGAAATACGATAATAATATTTAGAGAGAGAATGAATGTCCTAACATGCTGCAAATTCAATAATATTTTTATTTATTTTACATATTTTAATATCAAAATTCTCATTTAAAAAGAAATAGCCATTTCTTTGATGCTAATAGAGCTGGGATTACATGTGGTCAGTATTACAAGATTATTTCAAAAAATTCAAATTATACCTATTCATGAATTTTGAATGGAAATCTTTAATTGTGTTAAGCATATCTCAAACATTTGTACCAAATAAAAAAAATTATAAACATATGCAGGCACATTTCAATTTAATTAAAAACAAAAATTTGCGGGAAATTTTATTAAGTGTTCGCGAACGTCATTTTGCTGTTCTTCGAAGAGCACCAAAGTAAGGCTAGCAAGCATTATACTCATAACTGTGCTCGTAAGTATCCAAAGCCATCTCTGCAGAGATAATAATGACCTCTTGTTTTGCAGTGATACTTGGCCACGCCTTCTCAAACCAAGCCCATCCCCCCACTGCAGAATGAATCCTTTTCCCCCTAGAAAATAGCATTACATTTATTTAACTGTCATAATAGATATACTAAACTAGAAAACAATATGCACAAAACATTTATCTCTCTCAAAGTCAATAATATTCATATTTATTACCACTCATCATGAGTAATCTGATAGCCAGTGATCTGAAAAATAGCATGTGTAGCCATTTTTAACACTTTCGGACTAGTTTGTAAATTGTTTATGGCTTTGTTCATTCTGTCTATCTGTCTGTCTGTCATTTCGCACGATAACTGCCGTAAAAATGACTTTATCGAAATGAAATTTTCGTACGTTGTTGAGGCGGTCCGTGGGACATATGGGTATGTAAATGAATGATATCACTCAATTGAATTTGAGTATAACATGGGTTGAGAAAATGAAATACATTGAGCCCTGCGGGACCTAATTTTTCAAACATTTTTTTAAGCGAAGTTAAAATTCACAGATTGCTTCAAAAATTTTAGGAAATATGCAAATTATCACGTAAAATGCATAAAAAAATTTTCCGCAAAATATGTAGTTTTTAACATTTTACAACAGAGTTGAAAAGTGTTTATGGCTTTGTTCATTCTGTCTGTCTGTCTGTTTGTCCGTTAGCACGATAACTGCCGTAAAAATGACTTAATCAAAATGAAATTTCATGTATTTTATTTTTATTTGAATAATACTGTAAGCTGCAGGACGTGGTCCCAGTTACAGCGTGCAGGAATAAAAATACATTAAAAAGTTAAAATACATTAAGAAGTTAAAATACATTAAAAAGAAAAGCAACCCTCAACAACAAATGATCTTCATAAACAGATTCACATGAATACATACAATAAAATACAGGATGTTTGCAACAAATGCTTTTTAAAATCCATCATCGATGAATAAAAAATATCCAGATTCTCAGGGAAATTGTTGTACAATTTAGAAAAACTAGTAATTGCACAATTACATCCAATGTTCGAATTAAAATTCTTTACAGCAAATAAGTTATTTTAGTATGTTGTTCAGACGGTCTGTGGAACCTATGGGAATATAAATGAATAATATTACCCAATTAGTTTTGGATTGAATCCGGGTTAAAAAAAATGAAATATATTGAACCCTATGGGACCTAATTTTTCAAACATTTTTAAGCGGATTTAAAATTCACAAATTGCTTCGAAAATTTTAGGAAATATTCAAATTATCCCATAAAATATACAAAAAAATTTTAGCAAAATATATTCAGTAATTTTTTAAATAAAAATTAAAATATTAATTACACCTCTTATATGAAGCGATCACGTGACCATTATATGACGAGATCACGTGACCCACTTCAAAATAAAATATAGCATCCATCTTGTGTCAAAATCGTGATTTTTAAGTTCTTTTTAATTCATATTCAGTGTTGTATCCGTCCTAAAACCGCTTTCTTTTTGCTTAAATTCTGTGCATATACATACTGAAACAACGCAATTACAATATATTTGAGTTTAAATGATCATCCAAATTTGATTATTTCTACAACGAAGCCTATTTTTCACTTATGGAAAATGTAAACAGCAAAATATGTAGAATGAGTTGTATATGAATTGCTGCATTTCTTTAACGTAAAATTATTTAGCTCATGGAGTCTGCATAGTTGATATGAATGAAATAGTCATTGATTTTACAAAGAAAAGGACGATTTTTTCGATGAAGTTTTAAGCATAGAGTTAAATTACTTGTATCTCCATGGTTTTAATTTTTTAAATAAAATAAATTATTATAGTATTGTGATGAATGAAATGAATGGGAGAAAGTTAAGAATGAAATGCTGTTTTTATAGAGAGATCCAGGCGTGTTATTTTTTCTGTGACGTCATTTGAATGAATTTCAGTTGTTTTCGATGAAGTTTTCAAATATAATAAATTATCGCAGTATTATGATAGTTTTAAAAATATTACCGTGGAATGTATCGCATTTTAGAGATATTTAAACCAGCCAATTTATATTTCAATGCCGTCATTTGAATGAAGTGCATTTTTTTCAATGAAGATTTAAGTTTTCAAATATAATAAATTAATGTAGTGTTGTGATAAGTTTTAAAATATTACCGAGGAATGTATTGCATTTCAGACTTTTTAAAATAAAATTGCATTGAAGTTGGAAAGTGTTTCATAATCAATGCTTTAAGCATGATTGATCTTTCTTGTTATCTGTTAGGTTTGGAGATATAAGCGCTCAAAGTGTTTACATTTTTGGTAACTTGTTAGTATACATTTTTGGTAACTTGTTAACATTTTTGTAACTTAATTACTTGTAGCTCCATGGTCTAAATTTTTAAATAAAATAAATTATTATAGTGATTATTATTAGTGATTAGTGAATTATTATTAGTGATAAATGAAATGAATTTAAAAATGTTTATGAATGAAATGCTGCTTTTATAGAGAGAGAGCCTGGCGTGTTATATTTCGATGGCGTTATTTGAATAAATTTCAGTTGTTTTCGATGAAGTTTTTAAATATAATAATTATAGTAGTATTATGATAACTTTAAAAACATTACCGAGAAATGTATCGCATTTTAGAGATGTTTAAACCAGACAATTTACAGTTCAATTTGAATGAAGTTCATTTTTTTCGATGAAGTTTTAAGTTTTCAAATATTAAAAGTAAAATAAAAATAATGAATATTTAGGTATTAAGTTTTCAAAATTAATGTAGTATTGTGATCATTTTTAAAATATTACCGAGGAATGTTTCACATTTTAGAGATGTATAAATGAAATTGCATTGAAGTTGGAAAGTGTTTCATAATCAATGCTTTATGCATGATTGATCTTTCTTGTTTAAAATAAAAATTGAAATAGTAATTACATGCATGATATATGAAGAGATTACGTGACTCTTTGCAAAATGAAATATGGCATCCATTTAATTTCGCCGTGTAAAAATCGTAATTTTTAGAGACCTTTAAAATTCATATTTAGCGTTGCATCCGTCATAAAACGGCTTTATTTTTGCTTATTATCTGTGTATCCACATTCTGATACAACGCAATTATAATATTTCTTTTATTTTAAATAGTCACTAAACTTCAATTTTTCTTACAACGAAGCCTAATTTCTAGAGCATGCAGAATGTAAACAAATCAAGTGACATGAATGTGTATACATACAATGAGTTGTATATGGAGTTGTGAATAAACATACAAAGAGTTGTATAAGTATTGCTGAATTTTATCACGCAAAACACGTAAAATTCTTTATCCCTGGAGTCTGGAATATACGTAATATGAATGCCTTATTCGTTGATTTTACATAGAGAATATTCATTGATTTTACATAGAGAAGCAGACGATTCCAAGCATTGCCTTTTTTGATAAGTTTTAAGTTTACAAGTATATAATAAATTATTGTAGCACTGGGATAATTAAAAAAAATATGATGTGAGCAGTATATGACTTTCCTTATATAATGCAGTGAATTTACTCCATTCGCTGTCAAGAAATAATGTATAAGATCTACTGTACTCTGTTTTTGACGTTGAATTGTACATTTGGCAATTTTTCGGATGACAACATGTAAAACTATTTCAAAGAACCCAATTAACTTATATTTCGCGCAATTCTAAATAAACAATTATCAGTATTGATAGCATCTTTAATAAGCGATATAGTCCAGATATTAAAATATTTTAATAATTAATTCATCAATTGAGCGTCATTTTTATTAATTTAGCGTCAATTTTGCAATTTTGACGATATTTTAGTCAATCTGGCGAGAAATATCTGGTGATACTTTGCTAGACTATTCGCAAAGTTCGCCAAATTCATCATTAAGTGTTACTGCAACCGGGGAGAAGAGCATTTCTTATACTAGAAGGTATGCCTTTCATATAACGGAAATTAGAATTTGCGAAACATTACTCCCCATTTGGCATCATTTTTATCAATTTGGCGACATTTTTGTCACTTTGGCAACATTTAAAATAGTCGCCAAATTGGCGATGTCGGGCTAAATTTATCGTCAAGCGTTATGGACGGACTAACCGAGACATGGGTTATTCTTATAATGTACTCTTATGTTCTTTCCAAGATATTGAAGTTTCATCAATTAGTCGTTATTTCATTGATTTAGCGTCGGTTTCTTCAATTTTACGAATTATTATTAATTGGGTGACATTTTTATCAATTTGGCAACATTTAAAAGTCAACAAGTTGGAGATATTCAGTCAAATTCGTCATCAAAATTTTGCCAATCGTTACTGTAGAATAAGTTATTCTTATAGAATATTTTTATTTCCTTTCTAAGATATTGAATTTTCGTCAATTAGTCGCCATTTTCATTAATTTAGCATCATTTTTATCAATTTGGTGACATTTTCGTTAATTTGGCAATATTTCAAGAAAGTTGCCAAGTTAGCAGCATTCCATCAAATTTGTCGCCAAAATCTTGCCAAGCGTTGTGTGAGAAATAAGTTATTCTTATAGCAGATAAATGATTATTGGCGTACGAATACAAAAGTATTACCCAAAGTATCTTCTCTCATGAATGGAACGAGTTAGATCCACGAGAATGATGTCACCAAATTTATCGCATGATATTATATATGAAAAATTAACCTATTTCACAATAGTTAATATATATTTTATGTGATTTTTTGATAAATTTATTTGAAAAATGTACAATATCTCGAGAACGGTTCATGCTACCATTTGTGTTAATCGTTTTCTAATGAAAAATTACGTAAAAAATGACTATTTGCGCAACTTTATTAAAGGTTTTGATTTTTTGATGATTTTTTCAAAATTTCACTCAAAAATTTAGAGGTGGTTCTGAACACTCGATTGCTTTTCAATACAATAGGCGTCCAGTATTCAGGGATTGTGATATTTGAACCAAATTTCGTTCGAATCGCTCCGTTTGTTCGTGAGATATCGCCACACATTCACTGCCACACACACACACACACACAGATATCACCACAAAAACGTTTGATTTGTGTTCAGGGATGTTTGAAACGTGTTCTCCCGTCGAAAACTCGAATTCGAATTTTGATAAATAAATTTTGCTTAAATAAAATTGCATTTCAGATGGAAAGTGCTTCATAATCAACGCTGTATGTATGATTGATCTATCTTGTTTATACTAATGAAGTAGGGCATTTTTCAAAGGTAAAATACACCGTGATATTTAAAGCCACGCCCTCGCATTTGGCTTCGCCTTCTGTTAGAACATATATGCTTTGTCATGACGTAAAACATGACTAGTTCAAACTATGCACAAAATTTTATTTATTCGAATTGGTTGAATTTGTCAATTAACTATGTCAACGAAAATTTTCGCATACGATCAGATTTGAGTCTGTGTTAAGTAAGCTACCTGGAACGCTTCAAAAAGTAGCCAAATCACCGAAAAAGGGGACCAAATTTTAATTGGTGACACCAATGATGTCAGCAACATGACGGTGCTATTATCATAAATATTTATGATTAGTTTTCAGGTGAACCATACTATTAATTTTTTACTTATTTAATATAAAATCATATAACTACAGTATAAAATGAAAATTTTGGCGTTCGAAGAGAAAAACCAGTCTTCTAGTTAAGAACAAACAAGAAGCGGAACCTCACTTATTCAAGCAAGTTCGGCATCTGCGGTGGAATATCGCACGTGGCTGAAAGTAGGAGAAAAGTTGCCATTGACGCGATCGGTGAAGGTCGGTCGGTTTTGTGTTGTGGCTTCAAGTTTTTTAGTTTTAAATTTTTGAGTTTATTCTTGCTGTTGTGTTTTTAATGTTTCTCATACTTCAAGTAAAACAGCTTTTAGATATTGACGAGTAGTTAAGATGAATATAACGAATGAACTTGGTTTTGTCATGGCGGACTTTAGTGATTTGACTTCCGAAGAAGTGGGGTCTGTGTTAGGCAAAGCATTTTCGGAGTGTGTTAACAACATGAATGACTTGTTTATTTCTGTTTGTGATAGAAAATCGGCTTCTAAACAGGCCAGTTTCGATCTCAATAGAGAAAATGCGCTGAAGATTTTTGAACAAGCATTAGATGATAGGGATTAACCTACAGAGCGCAAGTGCAGTTCTGGTGACAACACGGACTTTTGGGATAAAATTGTAGCTTTGATGGAACTTTTGAATAGAAAAGTGAAAGATAATCACACTGACTTTCTTAGGAGAATGGTCAGCATGGAAGAAAAATTATATTCCGGTAGTAATGGTATAAATGATATCATAGGGCCGGAGGTAAATGATCACTTCGTTGGTCGGGAACACTGTGGGATGGATTTGAATGTGATTAAGCAATCGAAGAAATGGTATCAGGAAAGGCTTGAGGGAAACTGTCAATGATGGTATTGAACAGAAAAATAGAAATGTTGAACAAAGGCCAAATTTACAAAATGGAGCTAGTAGTGCTCAAATGCACATAAACAGTGATATGATTATAAATACTGTAGGATCTGTTTTTAAAAAAAGTCGATAAGGACTACTCAAAGAGATATACTGCTAAACCGAAATCGAAGATTGTTGTAAACGATTTATTACGTAAAGTTTCCCTTAGAAACGTCCCAGAAGGGAAGCAGTATTTCTCTTGAGACTGAATCCCGATACGAAAGCTGCTGATATTGAAATTCATTTAAAGAATTGTCTTATTGATAATGCCATATGTACCCGACTAGTTACTAAATTTTATACTTACTCTTCTTTTCATATTAATGTCCATGAACAGGACATGGCAAAATTGTTGAAGGGTGATGTCTGGGTCGAAGGATGTTTCATAATCACATTTTTTGGTAAACTAATGAGAAGCAAATATTTCAAGACGGTAAAATGCATGGCCATGAGGATAAGGCCGAGAAGTGACTACCTGATAAGTTTTCGATCACAGATGGATGTGCTGTAAATCGTGACATGAAAATTTATTATCAGAATGTTAGAGGTCTGCGGACTGAACAAACTATTCTTATCAGCATTAACCTAAAACTATGATATAATATGTTTAACCGAGACTTGGCTCTGTAAAGTATTGGTTTTTTTTATGGCCAATATACAATTCTACGGAGAGATAGGACTAATATGAATAATCGAGATCTTCGTGGTGGGGGCGTGCGGTTAACACTCAATTCTAATATTGGGTTCAATGAGTTATCCCTTGGTGAAAATCAAAAGGTATCGGATTGGTTAAAAATTGATCTTGCTTTTGGTAAATACTTGTTTCTCTGTGTGGTGTTTATAAGACCTGCTTTCAATTTTATATGTATGATGAAATCTTCAACCTGTTCGACAATAATTATGATTTTTTCAATTATGACGTTGTTGTGGGTGATTTTAATTTATCTGGTATTGTATGGTCTTCTCTCATGTCAAATGAGGTTAATTGCAATAATATTGAAATGTTGCTTCTAAACCTTTTAAACTTATATGAGTTGAATCAATTGAATACTGTTAGGAACAGTTATGACAGAGTATTAGATTTGGTTTTTTCTGACTATCTATAATGAAAGTATTTTAAGTATTCAACGAGCGGGTATTGATGATATTTTACTTCCAGAAGATGTTCATCATCCTTCGATCATTATTACTCTTATCAATACTAAGATACCCAGAGTAAAGGTTAATAGGAAGCGTCATTCTAATCGTATACGTTATGATTTTAAAAATGATAATTTTGAACTTTTGTATAAAAAATTAAGTGATTTTAATTGGAATTTTTTTAATTATTTTAAAAATATTGACTGTGTTGTTAGTGTGTTTTATCTTCATCTGTATCAAATTTTTGATGTTTGTATTCCTAAAACTTTTGTTTGAAATAGTAACTACCTACCCTGGTTTAATCGTGGCATTATCCACAATATCAGACAGAAGGACAAATTTCGAAAAAATTATAGACAGCGTGGTTTGACCTATGACCTTCTTCAATATAAATTACATAGAGCTAAGATTAAGACTGATATTAATCGTGAATATAAATCTTACGTTAGATTTGTTGAATCATCTCTGAAAAGTAATCCTAAGCGTTTTTGGTCCTTTAGTAAGTAATATAGATTAAAGATAAGATTTTGCCCAATACTATGAATTTAAATAATACTATGTATTCTACCGACAAAACTATTGCTAATACTTTGAGTTTTTCAGTTCTATTTTATTGTCAGTGCACCATTCGATGCTGATAATGTTCCTGCCAATTATCTCATGAGTGTGATTTCTGATGTAGTTAATGGTAATCATGTAACTGTGAAAGATGTTTTGGATGGTATTAACAGACTAATGTGCTCTGGCTCGTTGGGTTTTGGTGTTCCTGCGTATATTATTAAAGCGTGTTCTACCTATCTCATGTATCCTTTACTTATTATTTTTAACTTATTCATCAGTTGTACTGTTTTTCCAGAGGAGTGGAAGAAACCTCGAACTATTTCTATTTTCAAAAAGGGTGATAAATACCGTATTGAAATTTACAGACCCATCTCTATTATTTCTCCATTTGCTAAAGTTTTTGAATTTATTTTGCATAAGCGCATCTACAGTCAAATTCGATCTTTTATTTCTATTAATCAGCATGGTTTTATGAGAGGCAGGTCTACTGTTACTAATCTCCTTTGCTTTAATTCTTTTGTGATTGACGCCACTAATTCGAGGGGGATGTTGTTTACACTGATTTTACGAAAGCTTTTGATTCAGTTGACCACGGTGTTTTGATTCATAAATTGAAGAGTATCGGGTTTAATCCTAATTTGATTCTACTATTAAAATCATATTTAACTTCAAGGTTTTCATGTGTTAATTTTGGTTCTTGCTTGAGTAAGGATTTTTCGGCTACTTCTAGGGTGCTCCAAGGCTCTGTACTTGATCCCTTGTTATTTATTATTTTCATTAATGATATTGCTGATTGTTGTAAAAATTGCCTATTTTATACTAATGATTTGAAAATTTTCTATCCGATTTTCAATGCTGGTTCTTGTATCAATGTTCAGTCTGAGTTGCACGTCCATTTTAATTGATGTAGCAATAATCGTCTTTATCTCAAAATCAGTAACAGTAGTGCTGTGTCTTTTACTCGTAGAAAAGTACCTATTTTATTACTTTCCTTATATACATAATGTATAAGAAAAGTATTATGACAGGGTCGAAAATTCGAATTCCAGTTTTCGACGGGAGAGCACGTTTCAAGCATCCTGATCACGAATCAAACATTTTTGAGGTGATGTCTGTGTGTATGTGTGTGTGTGAAAGTATGTGTGTGTGTGTGTGAAAGTATGTGTGTGTGAGTGTGGGTCAGTGAGTCTGTGGAAACGATATTTCACGAACGAATGGAGCGATTTGAATAAAATTTGGTACAAAAATCACAATCCATGAATACTGGAAGCCTATTGTTTTTAAACGCAATCGAATGTTTAGAACTCCCCTAAATTTTCGAGTGAAATTTTGAAAAAAATCATCAAAAAATCAGAACCTTTAATATAATTACGCAAATAAACATCTCTTATGTAATTTTTCCTTAGAAAACGATTGACATAAACTTTAAAACGCTAGCACGAACCGTTCTTGAGATATTGCACATTTTTCAAATAAATTTATCAAAAAATCCCATAAATTAAAAAAATATATTAACTGTTGAGAAACATGTTCACTTTTCATATGTAATATCATGCGCTAAATTTGGTGACATTATTTTCGTGGATCTAGCTCGTTCCATTCATGAGAAAATATACTTTGAGTAATACATTTGTATTTGAAAGCCAATAGTCATTTATCTGCTATATGAATAACTTATTTCTCCGTCTATAACGCTTGGCGAGATTTTGGCGACGAATTTGGCGGAATGTCGCCAATTTGGAGCCATTTTAAAATGTTGCCAAATTAACGAAAATCTCGCCAAATGGTTAAAAATGACGCTAAATCAATGAAAATGACGACTATTTGTCGAAAATTCAATATCTTGGAAAGAATATTAGTATCTACTACAAGAAAATCCTATTTTTTACTGTAAAAGTAGTAAATTCATTACATTATATAAGGAAAGTCATGTGTTGCCCACATCAGATTTTTTTCAAAGGTGGCGTAGAGAACATACGACAAAACTAAAATATCTCGAGAACGGCTAGACTATACGGCTAGACTCTACTATAAGAATAAGCTATTTTTTTTTGCTGTAAAAGTAGTAAATTCATTGCATTATATAAGGAAAGTCATGGGCTGCCCACATCAGGTTTTTTCTTATGGTATTGGCAACTCTGTTTTGACTAGAAAGTTTTCCGTTACTGATCATTCCGTTATTTAAACATCTGATTTCTCCTTTTCTCCTCATATTTCTTGTATTTGTGCTAAATGCTATAGAAAACTCTGTTACATTAAGAAAAATCTGATGTGGGCAACACATGACTTTCCTTATATAATGTAATGAATTTACTACTTTTACAGTAAAAGATAGGTTTTTCTTATAGTAGATACTAATATTCTCTCCAAGATATTGAATTTTCGACAATTAGTCGTCATTTTCATTGATTTAGCGTCATATTTATCCAGTTGGCGAGATTTTCGTTAATTTGGCAATATTTCAAAAAAGTCGCCAAGTTGGCGACATTCCGCCAAATTCGTCGCTAAAATCTCGCCAAGCGTTATGCACTAAGAAATAAGTTATTCTTACAGCAGATAAATGACTTTTGGCGTTCAAATACAAAAGTATTATTCAAAGTATCTTTTTTCATGAATGGAACGAGCTAGATCCACGAGAATGATGTCACTCAATTTATCGCATGGTATTACATACGAAAAGTGAACATGTTTCTCAATAGGAAATATTTTTTTTTATTTTATATGACTTTTTGATAATTTTTTTGAATAATGTACAATATCTCGAGAACGGTTCATGTTAGCGTTCTAAAATGTATGACAATCGTTTTCTAATGAAAAATTATATAAGAAATGTCTATTTGCGTAACTTTATTAGTGGTTTTGATTTTTTGACGATTTTTTCAAAATTTCATTCGAAAATTTAGGGGGGTTTTGAACATTCGATTGCGTATAAAAACAATAGGCTTCTAGTGTTTACGGATTGTGATTTTTGTACCAAATTTGGTTCGAATCGGTCCATTCGTTCGCCAGTTATCGTCTCCACAGACTCACTGACACACACACACTCACACACACACACACACATACCTTCACAAACACACACATACACAGACATCACTTCAAAAATGTTTGATTCGTGATCAGGTATGCTTGAAACGTTCTCTCCCGTCGAAAACTCGAATTCGAATTTTCGACCCCGTCACAATACTTTCCTTATACATTATGTATATAAGGAAAGTAAAAATACTCAGGATGTTACTAATGAGGACACCATCATTTTTTCTATCATGTCTTGGTCAGGCCTGGGCTTGAGTATGCGTGTGAGGTGTGGAGGCCTTTTCATGCAGTTCATGCAAATATGATCGAAATTATTAAAAATAAATTCTTGAGATATCTATATTATAAGAAAACTGGTATTTTTCGTTATGCCTTATCGGCTACTTTTCTTGGTGATATGTTTAATGTTAAAAGCTTACAGAACAGAAGAGATTTCATTTTATTTTTATTATCAAGGGATTTCATTTTCTGTAATCTGTTCAGTAACAGAATTGATTATTCCCCTGTCTTGGGTGGGACCGGGTTTCATGTTCCCCAGTATTCTACCAGGAATATGAGTTCATTTGCTAAAAATAATTTTAGTACTAATATTGGTTCTAATTGTGCGATTAATAATTTTTGTAAATTTCACAACATCTTCCCCGATAATCTTTGTGTTTTTTTATTCAACGGAAATGGCTTTTAAACGTCATTTGTTGTAAATATTTTATATTTTAATGTATATATTCATCTGCAGGTGCTTTTGAAAATCATTTATTGTCAATAGTTTGCATTTTAATGTATTTTATTATATTTTAATCTATATATCTTGTATTCAATTTTAACTTGCCCGCTATTACTAGGACTTTATCCTATAGCTTTCATCATTTTAAATAAATAGAAATGTAAAAAAAAAAAAATTATTCTATAGGCTATTCCTCAGGGCCCAGCATCTATCCATAATGACTAAGAAATAAAGCTTGTTTTTGAATGAGATAGATAATATCTATAAATTCCTTATACTGGCCCAACAAGCATACAAATATTGAAATACAAGAAAGACCAATCATGCATAAAGCATTGATTATGCAACACTTTCCAACTACAATGCAATTTTATTTAAGCATCACTAAAATGCGACACATTCAGTGGTAATATTTTTAAAATTATCACAATACTACAATAATTTATTATATTTGAAAACTTCGAAAAAAAAATGAACTTTATTCAATTGACGTCATTGAAATATAAATTGCCTGGCTCTCTATGAAGAAGCAGTAAAAATTTTACTCATAAACATTTAGCCAACGGCTCTACCGTGCTGAAAACGCCGGTTCTCGTTAGATCACCGAAGTCAAGCAGCATCGGGTGCGGTTAGTATTTGGGTGGGTGACCACCTGGGAACACCGCGTGCTGTTGGCATATTTCGGACGCGGTAGCCCGGTGGTTTGCGCGCTGGATTTGCTCGCTGCCATAACTGCCGCCGTGTTCATGTGGAGTACGATCACGTTAAACATGTGGGTCCGTAAGTCCTTCCGAGAGGTTGGTGGTAGAGAAAGGAGGGAACGGTCCCCGTGGATGCCTCCCCCACTGGGTTCCGGTCTAAATTGGGTGGCACTTCCAGACCGTCCAAACGGTTACCTTACAACTTTCTGGTAGGTCGGACGGTCTGGGTCTCAACAACAACAACTCATAAACATTTATACTATTCCTTTCATTCATCACAATACTACAATAATTTATTTTACTTAAAAACTTAAAACCATGGAGGTAAAAGTAATTTAACTCTGTGCTTTTAAAAATTCACCGAAAAAGTCTACTATAAAATCGTCTGTCCTTTATGTAAAATCAATGACTGTTTATAACTGATGTCGTATTACAGATGTACGTATTACAGACTCCAGTGCTAAATAATTTTACTTTCAAGAAATTCAGGAATTCTTAAACAAATCAACTTACTGCTTGATGTGTTTACAATCTCCATAAGTGAAAATTAGACTTCGTTGTAGAAATAATCAAGGTTTGATGATCATTTAAACTCAAATATATTGTTATTGTGTTGTTTCAGAACATTAATGCACAGAAATGAAGCAAAAATAAAGCGGTTTTAGGACAGATACAACACCAAATATAAATTGAAAAGAAATTTAAAAATCACGATTTCGACACAAGTTTGGATACCATATTTTATTTTGAAGTGAGTCACGTGATTTCCTCATATAATGATCACGTGATCTCTTCATATAGTGCGTGTCATTATTATTTTCATTTTTATTTAAAAAACTACTGAATATATTTTTCTGAAATTTTTTTTATATATTTTATGTCATAATCTGAATATTTCCTAAAACTTTCGAAGCAATTTGTGAATTTTAAATTCGCTTACAAAATGTTTGAAAAATTAGGTCCTATAGGGTTCAATGTATATCCTTTTTTCAATCCGGGTTCAATCCAAAACTAATTGGATGATATTATTCATTTATATTCCTATAGGTCCCACAGACCGTCTGAACAACATACTAAAATTTCATTTTGATAAAGTCATTTTTACGGCAGTTATCGTGCTAAAGGACATACATACATACATACATACATACATACATACATACATACATACATACAGATAGACAGACTCGAAATTTATTCAAATAAAGAGTTCTCAAGGTCATAGGCGCCGACTACGGGGGGGCAGAGGGGCACGAGCCCCCGCTGAACTTTTCCAGAGGGGGCTTTGCCCCCTCTGGGAAATTTCAAGATTTTTTTCTAACTTCATGTTTTACTAAATACCAAAAAATGAAATTTTTTAAACATAAAAATAATTGAAAGAAAATCCTATCAATGTAAATGTCGCATTTCTGTCCAGTCTTGTTCACATCTTCACAAACTAAGCTCCTTTTTACTCCCAGGAAATATGTTTACGCTAATGACAAAAACACCTGGTTACCAGAACGTTTTCGACTGACCACCTAATTCAAAGAGAAATGGAATATTTACAGCCATGTTATTAGCATTTCCAAAAAATAGCTGTTTCCCTCCAGTAATAACCATAAATGATTACCACGAAGTAGAGATGACTTATTTTGTCTACCTAAAGAGATCTTACCTGTAATTACTCCTGGATTCTATATACCAGTGCTGTCTTTACAGGTGGCATCCATTCCGTTTGAAACTGCAAACCTCGCGGGTGGTATGTGGTATCCATTTCGTTTGAAGTTGCATGCAAACCCCGCGGGTACAATTCCCTTGACTTAACCACTCGGTTTTCTCACTCCAAAACTGCTGCTTGTAAGACAATAACTTACAAAACTTTCTTGAGGAAAGCATATATATGTCAGTTAGGTGACTACAGTTGCTTCGATGACATTATAATCCCCCCTTTTCAGGCCAAAATAACAGTATGCGCTCTTAACAACAACTACTGTTGTTCGTTGGGCAGTTCGTTCTTGGCGGTTGTTAAGGACGCACACTATTCTTTTGGACTGAAGTAGAGGCTTAGAATGACCCTGAACCAATTGTAGTCACCTAACTGATATATGCTTTCTTTCTTCAAGGCGGTCTTGTAAGTTGTTATATCTTTATCGACTTTGTGAATCTTTTATATAACTTTACCGGGTTGTGCCCCCCCTGAGATTTTGAAAACTCGGCGCCTATGCTCAAGGTTACTGATTTAAGGCACGGATCACGGAAAATTCCAATAAACAACACCCATGTTTTACATCCCATTGTGATCAATCAGCACCGTGGAAAACCATAAATGGTGTCGAAAGCCCAGACCAACCGACTCGTCCGAAGACTAAGAGCAGTAGGATGGAAGGTCAGACCATAAATGGTGTAAAAATTTTCAGGTGTAGTAACCAGAGGCCAGAGCACTTTAAAATGTGTTGAGAATAGACATTGGACACGAGAGTACATAAACAGCCTGCGTAGTAGAATGCACAGAAACGTAAGTGCAAAAGGGTATTGTTTTTACCATAGCAGGTAATGGTAAACGACGATGATGGCAAATAAAAATTGAAACTGAACCCACTAAACATCGCCATTTATCATTGAGCTGAGGATAAGATATTTAGAATACTTGAGTAACAATATATGTTTACAGATTTCATTTGCGAAAGTGCACTTTAAGTAATTTTAAGTGAATGAATACACTACTACTCATTTAAAAAACTCGTGTATATATTTTATTGAAAGTAAATATTTTATATTGCGGTAAATTAAAAATATTCATCAAGGACGATAAATTTAGATATATCCAACTAAAATTAGAGGTTAAACGATTATAAATTTCTAAAGAAGCCGTTTTAAAACAGAAGCAATGAAAATTTCCGTACTGCTAATCGAAGGAGTATTTTGCTTTGGAAACGTAAACTCAAACTTCTCGGTGTAAGGTCACGTGTCCATGCTCTAGTAACAGCGAAAGAGAAAATAAAGTAACCAAACAACCATGACAGTTACTTTTTTGAACGCATTTGCATTGTGTCTGCGCAATCGACAATTCCAGTCATTTGCATAAATCTGGCGTGCATATCTTCAAACATCTAAATCTCACATTGTATATCAATTCGTTGAAAAGGGCGGTCAGTGGCGACGCCAAGAGGAGGATTTTGAGGGTCATAAAGGCATCCAGAAACCCACTAGTATTCATTGAAGTTCGGAAAAATGGTATTTGGAGATATGGGGGACAAAATATTTGGTTATCAAAACCCCTTTTTCTGGCGACGCTACTGAAAGTGGTCGCTAGAGGTTCGTAAGTAGAAGTTATTGTATGAACACTCTGTATATATCCCCTCTAATAATTGTAAAATAGGCCTTGTGCTTTACTTCGATACATAAAAGCATCGACAGGGGTTTACGGCAGCAATATTTAGAAATGAGCATTATTTAGAAAACATCTACAAAATTTGAATAGCTATAACTGGCATAAATTAGGATTGCCACGTCCAGATTTGTCCACGCCAGTTTTAGTTTTCGGAGGGAAATGTTTATTTACAATAAATATGAAAGGTAGGGGAGATAAATTCTATAACTCTAATTTGCGTTTCCAAATGTACTTAAAATGGCCAAGGAAAAATACGGAAATTGAAATAACTTTTAGATGTAGATTTCAGATTGGCAATAATTCTGCCATTTCAAGGCTAAATTTCATTTTATTTTATTTATTGAATGACAGGTTATAGATCAATTTTTCGACGGTAGTCTTTTGGGAAACGCTTAGTTAAGACTAAAACGGTTAACATTATTTCATTTGTCCTCAATGGATAGGAGATTGCGAGAAATTACAAGTGAAATATTTTTACCAACCGTTCATATGTTTCAATAATAAAAGTACAGTGTATATAATGAATGATTTCATTTCATTATCATACCCGATTCACTGACATGATGAAATCCAGTAAACTGCGCGGAATAAAATCGCAGTTAATCAATTGTAGACAGAATAAATAACCTCAGATTATACTACTCTCTTTAAAACACTGGCTGGTTATGAAGTAAACGTGTAAACCTTGGTGTTGGGCGGCATGAAAATTTAATATGTAGGATTGGTTAAAATTTCGTTAGTGCTAATTTAGAAAAATTGAAGCACGCTACTTTGTAATTGCCTTTAAATATTATATATATTACATATATAATATTTAAAGTTGTTATCCGTACTTCTGTAGGGCTGATCAGCTGTGCCTGAGAAGCCGATCACATCTGGACTGTGAAATAATTTTGCAACGCGTAAACCCAACAAGCTTTTAAATAAAACATTTTAAACACATTTGATTAATAGAATTTTCTACAATTTCTGCATAAGTTCCTAACATATATTAACAACATTTAAGCGTTACTTTTAATAGGGGAGTGTTGTCGTGTTTATAATTTTATGTCGTATTTCTAAAATATTTTAAAAATTATTTTAAATTTTAACATTTTATTTAATTTTTCCTGAAATCTATATTTAAAACATGTTTTAATGTTTACCAGCTGAGGTGTCCACTTGTAGGGATAACTTAGCAAGCACTTTTTTAGCAACCACAGTTTATTACAGATACGCCCGCTGCGCGAGCACAAGAAATCGGCAGATTATAAATGCTCGGCTAAAGAAGATCGCATTCTCCATAGTTCGTTTTTAACACTTTACAACAAAGTTGAAAAGCGTTTATGACCTTGTTCATTTTATCTGTCTGTCTGTCCGTTCGCACAATAACTGTCGTAAAAATGACTTTATCAAAATGAAATTTTAGTATGCTGTTCAAACGGTCTGTAGGACCTATGGGAATATAAATGATTAATATCACCCAATTAGTTTTGGATTGAAACTGGGTTGAAAAAATGAAATACATTGAACCCTATGGGACCTAATTTTTCAAACATTTTTTAAGCGGATTTAAAATTTACAAATTGCTTCGAAAATTTTAGGTAATATTCAAATTATCCCATGAAATATATAAAAAAAATTTCAGTAAAATATATTCAATAAGTTTTTAAATAAAAATTAAAATAATAATTACACCTCTTATATGAAGCGATCACGTGACCATTTTATGAAGAGATCACGTGACCCACTTCAAAATGAAATATGGCATCCATCTTGTCTCAAAATCGTGATTTTTAAAGTTCTTTTTAATTCATATTGAGTATTGTATCCGTTCTAAAACAGCTTTATTTTTGCTTACATACTGTGCATCTACATACTGAAACAACGCAATTACAATATATTTGAGTTTAAATGATCATCCACATTTGATTATTTCTACAACGAAGCCTATTTTTTACTTATGTAAAATGTAAACAGCAAAATATGTAGAATGAGTTGTATCAGAATTGCTGCATTTCTTTAACGCAAACTTATTTAGCTCATGGAGTTTGCCTAGCTGATATGAATGAAATATTCATTGATTTTACAGAGAGAAGGACGATTTTTTTCGATGAAGTTTTATGCATAGAGTTTAATTACTTGTAACTCCATGGTCTTAAGTTTTTAAATAAAATTTAATATTATAGTATTGTGATGAATGAAATGAATGGTAAAATGTTTGTGAATGAAATGCTGCTTTTATGGAGAGAGACATGCGTGTTATATTTTGATGCCGTCATTTGAACAAAATTTCAGTTGTTTTTGATGAGGTTTTCAAATGTAATAAATTACTGTAGTATTATGATAATGTTAAAAGCATTACCGAGGAGCCAGGCGATTTATATTTAATTGACGTCATTTGAATGAAGTTCATTTTTTTCGATAAGTTTTCAAATATAATAAATTAATGCAGTATTGTGATAATTTTTAAAATATTACCGAGGAATGTATTGCATTTTAGAGATGTTTAAATGTTACATTGATGTTGGAAAGTGTTTCATAATCAATGCTTTATGCATGATTGATCGTTCTTGTTTGTTTTTTTACCATAAGCAAAGAAGATATCTGCTGGAAACCCCACGTTATTCAGGAGTTTACTTCCCTTATCTATCCACAGTTCGTATTTTTTAATTCCTTTTATCCTTTCCTAATTGCACTTTTGAATCTGAGAACTCAGGCATGTTAACTAAGGCAATTAACTTAACAATATTTAACACACGTTTTTACTTTCCCTGCAATACATGGTAATGTATAGGGAAAGTATTGGAATCATGCCAAAAATCGCATCTCGAGTTTTCGACGAATCTACACGTTTCGAAACCTCTGGAATACGAAAAAACCATTTTTAGCGTGACGTCTGTGTGTGTGTCTGTGTGTGTGTCTGTGTGTCTGTGTGTCTGTCTGTGCAGATTTTGTATCCGCTCTAACTAAAAAACTAATCGACCGAATTTCACAAAATTTGGTAGGTAAGTCACTTGTGGGCGAGTCTGGTGCTGATTAGTTTGGGGAACGATTTGGAATAAAAGAACCCGCCTTTTTTTGCGAAATGGCCCGCAAAAGCTTGTATCCACTCTAACTGAAAAACTAATGGACCGAATTTTACAAAATTCGGTAGATGAGTCACTTGTGGGTTATCCTGGTGCTGATTAGAATTTGGTGCGATTCGGAAAAAAATAACCTGCCTTTTTTCTGCAAAATGGCCAGCAAAAAGTCGTCAAAATCTAAACTAAAGAACTAGGTATACTCAAATATATCCATTAAATGCTCGTTTAATACGTGATTTTTAACGACGAAAATAATAAGACCAACCCCATTACACTAGGACTAGCCGTTCTCGAGATATTTTAGTTTTCCTTATTTTCTCTGTGCCACCTTTGAAAATAAGTCCGGTTTCCGAATGAGAACGAAAATTGAATTAAAAGTGAAATAAATTTAATTAAAATAAAGAGAACGTTAATATAAGTCTGCAGGGAAAGTCATGTGCTGTCTACATCAGATTTTTATTCCCTGCATTGCAGAATATGTCATGCAAAAGAAACGTATTGTAACAGAGTTCATTATTCGAAATCGAGGTGTTGTTTGATATCCACCTTCAGTACATACGATTGAACTATTTTCATAGGTATGGGATACGGCTGTGTTTGTCTATGCGTATGCGGTATTGCATCCCGGCAATTGGAATATAATGTACGTGTGGTCAACTAATAACTTAAGAACTATCATATTTTCATGAAATTTACAGTTAATAACTTATTTTAATGGTCATTAAATTTTCGTAAAATTAAAAAAAATAGAAGTGGTTCTTTTCTGCAATATTGTAAAAAAAAGTGAAATAAAAAGAAAAAGATTCACATCTGTAATTAGCAAATGATCGTTTTCTATGAAATTTTTAATAAGAATTCCCTCGCAATCAGTTTGAATATTCTAAGATTGACGAAGTTTCCCGTTAGTAGACATTTTAGCGATTTCAGGTGAATAAAAACAAAAAAAATTGCCAAATAGATATTAAATAATAAAAAAAACTGGAAATTTTGTGTAAATTTACATTTTATGTGATAAACGGGAATACAGGCTAATTCAATTCATATAAATAGCAAAGAAGAAAGAAACAAAATTAATATATAAGGAAATTTATGAGCTGCTCCCGTTATGTAGATGTTATCTATTTATTAAATAACTTCGCTTAAAAATTTTTGAAGAATTAGGTCCCAGGGTTCAATGTATTTTATTTTTTCAACCCGGGTTAAATTCGAAACTGATTGGGTGATATCATTCATTTTCATTCTCATATGTCCAACAAACCAAACCAACTAAACTGTTCAACAACATACTAAAATTTCGCTTTGATATAAAGTCATTTTTATGGCAGTTATCTCGGGAACTGATAGAGAGGCAGACAGAATGACCAAAGTCATAAACACTTTTCGACTATATGTTCGAAAATGTTAAAAGATGACTAGTATCTGTTAATCAAGAGCCTTCGATTTAAATCATTAGAAACTAATATTAATTGCACAATAGAAGACGTTGTTTGTCTGTGTGTGTGTGTGTATAGTACTGTCTGTAGCGGCAAATCAAAGTTTCGGGTAGCCGCCAAATTAGGTACTGAGTTAGCTGAACTGCCGGTATAACAGACCTCGATGAGATGTTAATTCAGATTATTTTTATAGTTATTTTACGTTGAAGCATGATTTTAAGCGATGTTCACCCAAATTGGTTCTTTAGCAATCGGAAATTTTATCACAGAGTTTTTATCTAGACATCATCGGAAAGACCAAATAATGTTCTATCTAACGATTTTAGAATCAACTCCGAAAGACGATTCCTTCATATTTATTTATTTACTTTTAAATAAATCGAAATATGCATGTTTTATTTCTTATTCCTATATTTAGTCGCATTCTAAAAAGGAAGATTAGATCAATTCTAGTGATCGAAAATGTTATCTCACACAGACTTTCCCTTTAGATATCATCGGAAAGATTAAAGAATGTTTTTTCTAACGATCTTTGAACCAAATCAGAAAGATGATCCCTTCATATGTATTACTTTCCTTATAGTATAATGTATAAAGTAAGTATTGAGACGGGGCCGAATTTTCGACGGGAAAACACGTTTCAAGCATCCCTGAATACGAATCAAATGTTTTTGAGATTATGGGTTTGTGTGTGTCAGTGAATCTCTGGAGACGATATCTGACGAACGAATGGAGCGAGTCGAACGAAATTTTGAACAAAAATTACAACCAGTAAATACTTCCTCCACTGGGTTCCGGTCTAAATTGGGTGGCACTTCCCGGCCGTCCAAACAGTTCGGTTACCTTACACCTTTCCGGTATCCGGCCATCCATTTAGTTGCTCTATGTCCTCGGATGAGTCGGGTGGTCTGGGCTTTCGACACCTTTCTGGTAGGTCGGACGGTCTGGGTCTCAACAACAACATCCCGTGAATACTGGAAGCCTATTGTTTTTAAATGCAATCAAATGTTCAGACCACCCCCCTCTAAATTTAAAAAACAACAACATCAAAGTGCTCGCAGAAGCGCAGCACATTGCGGACCTCTGTACGTTCACATACCCAATGAAAAGAATAGCATTCAACATCTTTGGATTCACTATTTCTCCTTAGACGATAATTAGTCTAGTTCTAGCAATTATTTAGTGGTGCGAATTTCAAAAATTTTCTTCACAAATTTTAAGGGAATTTCATAAGTTTAGCGAATATTAAATATATCAAGTCCTTGGACCCAGGCAGTTTTTCAGCACTTTTAAGCCGGGTGGGGGGCACGTTTTCTATTTGCCCTATATAAATATATCTAATTGTCGTGACATAAACAGAAACGAAGTTAATATGAAATGTCTCCGTGTGTGTGTGTGGGGAGGGGGAGGACGAAGCATATAAATGTATCCGGGGAGCGCCCCCCCCCCCCCCCGGATGTATGCCTGAAAGAAACACTGCTTGGAGACCGTTTATGCGTCAAAAAAGATACGTTTATTTTCAGCCACATTCTTATGTTCAAATATGAGGACTCGCTAAAATGTGAACTTCGTTCTTATAGAGCGAGTGTAAAAGAAATTCGTGTCAGTGAAGGTTTGCCAGACATTTTGGAACACGAAAAAAAGGTAATTTTCCTAATTTACACAAATCCGTCATTCGTTGTCTGTCAGTACTCACAGACAGTGTCGATGTCGACCGATTATTTTCTAATTTTAAAACTGTATTATACTTATAAGACAACGATCAGACACTACAGTGAAGCCGAATATACGTATATGTACAAAACAATGTATAAGAGTCACCCACTTAAATGAAAATTTTGAACTCGTGTAATCTTGATCTCACTCGTTGAAAACATTGATCGAATTAAAACAAATTATAAATGTAAGTCCGAATAAAAAAAAATATATAGGGCTGGATAACTCAGTTGTTAAGGCACGAGGATTGCCCTCGAAAGGCCCGAGTTCGATTCCCGGAGTTGCCCAAATAATCCCCGTGTCAACGCGAAGTTCTGCGGCCATATTAAATCTGTGGGTCCGAACGTCCTTCTGAGTGGTTGGTGGCTGATGAAGATTACAGTCTCTGTGGATATTATCCTCCCCCCCCGCAACACACACACATTGGATTTTAGTCTAAATTGGGTGGCTGAGATCCGACCCCCTGTGGTGAGGCGGGACAATGCTGTATGACGGCAAAATGGTTCACTCTTCGACCGTTTTAGGCGAATGTTGTAATTCAGAAATGCATGATCATTAAAAAAAAGTTTTCAAAAATGATATGCTTATTGAGTTACACAGTAGTTCTTTGTATATTACTGCTTTGCAACTGGTAGACTTTTTGGGAAACGATAGTGTACACCCTCCTTTCAACGAAATTTTCATAAAATTTCTCGACCCCGCGAATTTTGCCGTTTTTCCTCTTAACAATGGTATGTAGCAGGTAAAGAAATAGCATATAAATAGTCTATAAACTACAAAAGTTCATCTACCAGTTTTTTATTTTAATATTGGTGTTTAGATAAAAAAGTAATTATCTTCAATGCTGCCCATAACCTATGAATGTCAAGCTGCACGAGTACTCAGAGTTACAGAGCTCGTGAAGAATGAAAGCAAAGAAGCCGGTATTTTTACATTTATAGATCGACGATCCGTTCTGTAACCTTTCACAGCCTGCGAGCATCCTTTTCGCAAAAGGAGCTCAAATAAAATCCAATCACTATCAGCGATGTTATTTCTACAGTAGAAATACTATTATAATATTTAGAGGGAGAATGAATGTCCTAACCCATGCTGCAAATTCAATAATATTTTTATTTATTTTACATATTTTAATATCAAAATTCTCATTTAAAAAGAAATAGCCATTTCTTTGATTCTAATAGAGCTGGGATTACATGTGGTCAGTATTACAAGATTATTTCAAAAAATTCAAATTATATCTATTCATGAATTTTAAACGGAAATCTTTAATTGTGTTAAGCATATCTCAAACATTTGTACCAAATAAAAAAAATTATAAACATATGCAGGCACATTTCAATTTAATTAAAAACAAAAATTTACGGAAAATTTTATTAGGTGTTGGCGAACGTCATTTTTCTGTTCTCCAAAGAGCATCAAAGTAAGGCCAGCAAGCACTACACTCATTACTGTACTCGTAAGTATCCATAACCATCTCTGCAGAGACGGTACTGACCTATTGTTTTGCAGAGATACTTGGTCACGCCTTATTTGACCAAGCCTTTCACCGCACTGCAGAATCAACCCATCCCCCCCCCCCCTAGAACATAGCATTATATTTATTTAACTGTCATAATAGATATAAGAAACTAGAAAACAAATATACACATAACATTTATATCTCGCCAGTCAATAAGATTCATATTTATTACCATTCATCATGAGTAATCTGATAGTGGGTGATCTGAAAAATAGCATATGCAGCCATTTTTAACACTTTCCAACATAGTTTTAAAGTGTTTATGACTTTGCCTGTCTGTCTGTCCGTTCGCACGATAACTGCCGTAAAAATGACTTAATCAAAATGAAATTTTAATATGTTGTTCAAGCGGTCTGTGGAACGTATGAGAATATAAATGAATAATATCACTCATTTAATTTCGGATATAACCCGGGTTAAGAAAAATGAAGTACGCTGAACCTCATGGGAAGTAATTTTTCAAACATTTTTTAAACAAAGTTAAAATTCACCGATTGCTTCCTTCGGAAATTTTAAAAACTATTCAAATTATCACATAAAATGTATAAAAAAGAAATTCCGCTAAATATGTTAGGTAGTTTTTTAAATAAAAATTGAAATAATAATTACACGCATGATATATGAAGAGATCACGTGACTCATTGCAAAATAAAATATGGCATCCATTTTATTTTCGGTGTGCAAAAATCGGGATTTTTAGAGACCGTTTAAATGTATATTTAGTGTTGCATCCGTCATAAACCGTCTGTATATAATATATATATGCATCCGTCATAAAACAAGCATTTAATTGATACATTTGAGCATATCTGGTTCTTTATTTCAGATTTTGACGATTTTTGCGGAGCATTTTTAAAACAAGGCAGGTTTTTTTTTTCCCAAATCGCACCAAAATCTAATCACCATCAAGATTACCCCCACAAGTGAATTATCCTCCAAATGTTGTGAAATTTGATCCGTTAGTTTTTCATCTAGAGCGGATGCATTTATTGCACTGGCAGATCCACACACACAACACACACATACACACACATAACACACATAACACACACACATAACACACATACACACATAACACACACACATAACACACAGATGCACATAATGCACACACACACAACACACATACACACATAACACACAGAGAGACAGATACCACGCTAAAATTGTGTTTTCTGACTTTACAGGTCTAGAAATGTGTAGATTCGTCGAAAACTCGATTTGCGATTTTCGACACGATTCCAATACTTTCCCTATACTCTATCATGTATTGTATAAGGATAATAATATCAGAGAATAATCATTAAGTTCTCAATCTAACAAATTTTTGAATATGAGATATCAGTAATATCATATACCTATATTAATACCGGTATCAAAATACCTATAAAATTGACTGGAATACCGGCTTTCAGAATCCTGGTGTCAGATGCTGTAGATCAGACAATGCTCTTTCGAGTTATACACAGATCAAAGTCATATCTGAGGCAATATGCTTCGAACTCGATCAAAGCAGTGACATCCAGTCCAGAGTTGGTTCAAACAACAATTCCTTATCAAATGTTGCTGTTTATGGCCCACTGATTGCCGTAATTAAAAAGAAAACTGAAAGAGAGCTGGTGGGAAAAAAGCATGGAACCTTTTTCATCTAGACACATGTTTGAATTACGAATAATTAGGAAACAAAATGTGTATTGTAAGTAATATTTTTTTTATTTCAAAATCCAGTTTAATCTAGACTCATATTTGAATTACAAATAATTAGGAAATAAAATGTGTATTGTAAATAATATTTAATTTGATTTCAAAAACCTTTTTCATCTAGACTCATGTTTGAATTACGAATAATTAGGAAATAAAATGTGTATTGTAAGTAATATTTTATTTTATTTCAAAATTCAGTTTAATTTAGACTCGTGTTTGAATTACGAATAATTAGGAAATAAAATGTGTTTTGTAAGTGATATTTTTTTATTTCAAAAGTCAATTTAATTTAAACTCATGTTTGAATTGCGAATAATTACCAAACAAAATGTGTACTGTAAGTAATATTTGTTTATTTCAAAATCCAGTTTAATCTAGACTCGTGTTTGAATTACGAATAATTAGGAAATAAAATGTGCATTGCAAGTAATATTTATTTTGATTTCAAAAACCTTTTTAATCTAGACTCATGTTTGAATTATGAATAATTACCAAACAAAATGTGTATTGTAAGTAATATTTTTTTTTTAATTTCAAAAACCCGTTTATGAATTCTAATACTAATGTAGAGGGTATCTAACTTTTATTCATCAAGGTAGGGTTGATGTGACACATAGGTCCCTATCTATGTAATGAAGGTTTTTATAAGGTTTTTTCACAGGAAAGTTTCGAGCAGTAATTGAAAGGATCATGATTAGCAACATGCAAATTACGAGAGGAATCGTATGTTATTTCACTCGCAAATTTTTAGAAATTTCATAGTTCAAAATATATCTATTTTAGTAATTTTATAAAATATCCTACGTTTTATGTCTCGGGGGAGTTGGGGGTATCGCCCTTTTTGAATTACTTGTCTATGAAAATGCATTGCACTAGCGTAGAAATTGTCCAATTGGTGGCCCTCGAACAAGGATAATGTTTGCAAAATATTTAAAATTAACTAAATTACTAAAATTTATTTTAAAAATGAGCAAATATTGATATTTAATGTCAAGCGCAATGGTGATGCATAAATTATTGAGATAATTTTTAACGCCAGCAAAAGTATTTTGATCGAAAATTTTACTTTGTGTTTTATAGAGTTGAATCAGCGTTGATTTAAAAAGAAAGTAGAACAAGAAAATGGTTAATATTTGTTTATGTCAAATATATATATATATATATATATATATATATATATATATATATATATATATAATTTACAAATGTAAAGTATTCCGAGATAGCTACATGAAAAAAAATTTCTCATACGTAAAATATACAAACATGGCGCTAAGCTGCCCTTGTACACATTTACAAATATATTTTCCAATATATATATATATATATATATATATATATATCCAATATATATATCCAATATATATATCCAATATATATATCCAATATATATATATATATATATATATTCAAGTATAAAAATTTTCATTTAAAAATATGAAAAACCTGTTTCTTTATTCAAGTCATAGCAAAACATAGGTTAATTTAGCCTTGAAAACTACTTTCTCCCTTTAACGAACAGCACGGATATCCACTTGTTTACCTCCTTACATATCCATATTAAAATCTAATCCACTTTTCCTGTAAATCTTTACGTAAAAACTTCCGCATAATAATGATTCTTGTTATACACTTTTTCCCTTGCAAGGTCCTTCATTGTAATATTGACGTTTATAAAAACATGCCAAATTGTGAATCAAATACATATTTTAGAGATTAAATTGATATATTTCTGCCCTTGGCATACTTTCTAAATGACTTTCTTAACTTTCAATTTCCTTGTTTTTATTATTTCTGAACTGTCTATGCAACACATTAACTTCGTCTTCCCAATTACTGTTCTTCTATTTCATTTTATTTTATTTTATTCGGTGTTGCAGTTATTTAGCATCCTGTCATGAATTTATTTTTCTGTTTTTTTCGTCACCTTTCAAGTTCCTTATGTTTTTTCTTTGTGATGTCATTTTCTTCTCTTCTAAAATAATCGTCTGCTTATCAATCGGAGCTCATTCGACCTGGTTTGAGCATCTCAAAATTTTGGATTACCTTAAAATGAAAGGTAGGAAATGCTTTATCTTTTAAAATCTGTATAAATAAACTTGAAAATCTGTCTGTCTGTTTTTCTGTATACATGTGTATTTGTCTCATTATCTCGAGAGAACGGTTTCGCGGAATTTCATGAAATTTTGTGAGTAGCCGTGAAATAGCCCGGCTTAAAATTTAGTCTATGTTTCGAGTTTCTAGTACCAGGAGTTGTCGAGAAATTAATAAAAAACCCACAATTAAAACTTCTACAGAAGTAGTACTATTCAGGCGATATTTTTTTCCGCCAATTTATTTTAAGAAAATTATATCATGTCTCTTGGAAACTTATTTAAATCCTATGGGTTTATGCGGCAGACGATTTTTATTAAATATTTTCCGATTTAAATTGTAAACAAATGCACTTATATAAATGAATGTTATCGAAATTGCATTTTTGACTCGATTATATCCATTACGGCCTTCAGGTTAAAAGATTACGAGTATTATTGATATTTTCAATTTATTACGTCATCTTTTTTATTTTGGCAAATATTTTTTAAATTCATATATTGTAATAAGGATAATATTCTACTAATACACGGGTATATCTTCTAATGTACCCGAATATAAACAGTATTAGTATTTCTTCCCATATAATTTTAGCGCTTTCATTTTGGCATATATTGATTCAATTTCATATTTTTTGTAAATTTGTTTATAAAATTGACCAGGATGTTTATTCTTCAGATCTGACTTTGAAGATAATTTTATATAGCAAAAGCATGGACTCTTAAACTTCTTTTTAGGAGTTTAATTTATATATTTTAAACTTTAACAGAAATTACACAAAAGTAAAGCGGTTTTAGGACGGGAGCAACACTAAATACAAATTAAAAATCACGATTTTGACAATTGCAAAAAAAATGGATGCCATATTTTATTTTGAAGTGGGGCACGTAACCTTTTCGTATAATATGGGTGCAATTATTATTTTAAAATTTTTTTTAAACTACCGAACATATTTTGCTGCAATTTTTTTTTATATATTGAATGTGATAATTTGAATATTTCCTAAAACTTTCGAAGCAATTTGTGAATTTTAAATTCGTTAAAAAAATGTTTGAAAAATTAAGTCCCATAGGTTTCAATGTATTTAAATTTTTCAATCCAAAACTAATTGGGTGATATTATTCATATACATTCTCGTATGTCCCACAGACCGCCTCAAAGACATACTAAAATTTCATTTTGACAAAGTTATTTTTACGGCGGTTATCGTGCGAACGGACAGACAAAAAGAATTAACCAAATCGTAAACACTGTTCAACTATGATGGAAAATGTTAAAAAAATGCAAAAAAAAAAATATATATATATATATATTGCAAAAAACTGGGGAATAAGATTACGAAATTATGCAGTACATAACAGAAAGGAAGAAAACCAGCTGTTTCGGGAGCTAAATGACTTACAGTAATCAAAATACTTAAAAAACAAAACATTTTTTGAAAATTCCGGTAAAAAATACCAGTGCATACAGGACTAAATAAATTTAGAAAATAAAGAAATGACAAATAACTGGTTTCAGAATACTACATGAGCTGTTTCATCAATTAAATTCAAATAACATTTGATCAAACTACTTCACTACTTTTAAAATACCAATGAATAAAATTCTGCAGAATTAAGAAGAATATAACAAAAAACAAAGGCAGCAACCGATTTCGAAAACTATATGTGCTACCTTCATCATTTAAATTTAAATAACATTCGATCAAATTACTTGAAAAACACCAAGCTGCATAGTTAAGAGAAGAAAGATATCAAATAAATATATAATAAGAAAGATCAATCATGCATAAAGCATTGATTATGAAACACTTTCCAACTTCAATGCAATTTCATTTAAACATCTGTAAAATGCAATACATTCCACGGTAATATTTTCAAAATTATCACAATACAACATTAATTTATTATATTTGAAAACTTAAAAACATAAAAAAAAATGAACTTCATTCAAATGACAGCATTGAAATGTAAATTGCCTGGTTTAAATATCTCTAAAATGCGATACATTTTTAAAATTATCATAATACTATAAAAATTTATTATTTTTGAAAACTTCATCGAAAACAAATGAACTTTATTCAAATAACGTCATCAAAATATAAATCGCCTGGCTCTCTATATAAAAGTACCATTTCATTCATAAACTTTTTTCCATTGCTTTCATTCATCACAATACTACAATAATTTATTTTATTTAAAACTTAAAACCATGGACGTACAAGTAATTTAACTCTATACTTAAAACTTCATCAAAAAAATCGTCTGCTTCTCTATGTAAAATCAATGAATGCTTCATTCATATCAGCTATATTGCAGACTCCATGAGCTAAATAATTTTGCGTTAAAGAAATACAGCAATTCTTATACAACTCATTCTACATATTTTGCTGTTTACATTTTATATAAGTAAAAAATAGACTTCGTTGTGGAAATAATCAAATTTGGATGATCATTTAAACTCAAATATATTGTAATTGCGTTGTTTCAGTACGTTGATGCATAGAATTTAAGCAAAAATAAAGCGGTTTTAGGACGGATGCAAAACTAAATATGAATTAAAAAGAACTTTAAGAATCACGATTTTGACACAAGATGGATGCCATATTTTATTTTGAAGTGGGTCACGTGATTTCTTCATATAATGGTCACGTGATCTCTTCATATAAAGGGTGTAATTATTATTTAATTTTTATTTAGAAAACTACTGAATATATTGTGCTGAAATTTTTTTTATATATTTTATGGGATAATTTGAAAATTTCCTAAAACTTTCGAAGCAGTATATGAATTTTAAATTCGATTAAAAAATATTTGAAAAATTAGGTGCCATATAGGGTTCAATGTATTTCGTTTTTTCAACCCGGGTTCAATCCAAAACTAATTGGGTGATATTATTCATTTATATTTCCGTAGGTCCCACAGACCGTCTGAACAACATACTAAAATTTCATTTTGATAATGTCATTTTTACGGCAGTTATCCTGCTAACGGACAGACGGACAGACAGAATGAACAAAGTCATACACACTTTTCAACTATGTTGTAAAATGTTAAAAACGGTTCTGGAAGTTATACCAGCTATTTTCGTCAACTAATTTCAAATAGCATTCTATCAAAGTACTTTTAAAATTACCAGTGAGTAAAAGACTGCAGGATTACGAAGAATATAACTAAAACTGAAGGAAGCAACCGATTTTGAAAGCTATATGAGCTAACCTCATCAACTAAATTCATACAACATTCGATTCAATAACTGGAAAAATATTTAATTTTTCTTAATTTTTTCAAGGCCAACAGGTCAGTCACGCTTATGTACTTTTTTAATTCAGCTGATTTCATTCTAAATACAAAAAAATATTTTTGATTTTAGCTTTTACATAACGTATAATACATAAAATATTATAGCGATACTGCATTCGTGTATTTTCTTGTCAAAATCTCGAATTCTAAAATTTTTGGAAAACAATATTTTTTCTGCGTTATTTTATGAGGAAGTAAAAATATTATTTGGGTCGTGAAGCAACCGCATTTTTTCTTGGTCGTATAGTAATCGCGTTTTGTTAAAGAGGTTCGTATAGTAATTGTAGTGTCAAGTGGATTAATCGTAATTAAGCTTTGTTCAAGAGTCGTATAGAAATTACGTTCCGTTGAGGGGATCGTATAGTAATTACATTTCATTAACAGGGATCGTATAGTAATTATGTTTTGTTGGAGGGTAGTAAAAACATTACATTTTGTTAAATTGTTAATTTGTTTTGTTACCCGCAATGTATGAAAGCCGGCATTCTATAGAATACTGAAAACTGGTCGTCAATCTATGAAACGATTAAAATTTCACAGATTTTCTAGGCATTCTATAGAATGCCAAATGACAAACCGGAAAAGTATGAAATACATCTCCGATTCATTTCCTTTTTCATATTCTGCCTAAATAGCATTTGTCATTCTATAGAATTCCTAGGTATTATATACAATGCCTAGGGAAAGTATATAATAATTCTCATATTTCATATTTTGCCTAAAAAAGGTCGGTATTCTATAAAATGCCTAGGTATTCTATAGAATACCGGCATTTCATACATTGCCGGTAACATAACCGGCAATTTATGAAAGCCGGCATTCTATAGAATACCTGGGCATTTTATAGAATACCGAAAACTGGTCGGCAATCTATAAACGATTAACATTTCGCACATTTCCTAGGCATTCTATAGAATGATAAATGACAAACCGGCAAAGTATGAAATACATCTCCGATTCATTCCTTTTTTCATATTTTGTCTAAGTAGCATTTGTCATTCTATAGAATGCCTAGGTATTATATACAATGCCTAGGGAAAGTATATAATAATTCTCATATTCCATACTCTGCCTAAAAAAGGTCGGTATTCTATAAAATGCCTAGGTATTCTATAGAATGCCGGCATTTCATACATTGCCGGTAACATAGTAATTATGTTTTGTTAGAGGGTGGTAAAAACATTACATTTTGTTAAAGAGAACCGTATAGTAATTGCGTTTTGTTAAGAGGGATCGTATAATAATTACGTATTGTTAAGAGTGATCGTAATTATGCTTAGTTAAGGAGATCGTGCGTTAAGGGAGATTACGTTTCGTTAAGGTCGTTTCGTTAAGGGGGGTCGTATAGAAATTACGTTTTGTTAAGGAGGTTCGTATAGTAATTACGTTTTCACGAGGATCGTATTGTAATTACATTTTGTGCAAGGGTCGTAAGGTAATTAATAATACAGTTTGCGAGAGGTGTTGAAGACCCAGACCACACGACCGACCCTAAGGTTAACGGTTGCAGTATGTGTGGCTGGAGTTTGCGAGAGGTGTGTGGTTCACGTGCGTTTGAGAATTTTATGAGCACAAGTGCTGCGAGCGGATGGGAGAAAATATTTTACATAACTTTATACATCACGTCTTGACACTTAGTAAGAATGAAAACTAGAATAAGCGTTTAAAATGCAACATCCTGATGCAGTAATTAAAATATACTTCTAACCCCAACAAATTAGCGAAATTCGATATTATGGGGGCAAATAGCACAAATTAAGTTTATATTTACTGGATCTTGTTGAAAGTTTTTGTTACTGATGAAAATACGCGCCCCAAATTTAATGAAAATTGGTTTATTATTTCCGGAGATACCACGCTGACGGTTAACAAGTAAAATTTGAGGTTAAAAATAGAGAACTCGTCGGATATTAGAAGGCCCCTTAGGCTTAAAATCTCCGTTAGTAGGCCCCTTACGGATTGAAAATAACTCTACCAATTTTCATTCGAATTGCTCAATTTGTTCAAAAGATATCCTGCATACACGCAAATAGAAAACATCCTTGATTCATAATCAGGGATGATCAAAACGGGTAGCACCATCAAAACCCCCCATGTAATTACGGTTTTTAACACTTTACAGCAAAGTTGAAAAGTGTTTATGACTTTGTTCATTCTGTCTGTCTGTCTGTCTGTCCGTTAGCACGATAACTGCCGTTAAAATGACTTAATCAAAATGAAATTTTAGTATGTTGTTCAGACGGTCTGTGGGACCTACGGGAATATAAATGAATAATATCACCCAATTAGTTTTGGATTGAACCCGGATTGAAAAAATGAAATACATTGAACCCTATGGGACCTAATTTTTCAAACATTTTTTAAGCGGATTTGAAATTCTCAAATTGCCTCGAAAATTTTAGACAATATTCAAATTATCCCATAAAATATATAAAAAAAAATGTCAGTTTAAATGATCATTTTTGAGTTTAAATGATCATCCAAATTTGATTATTTCTACAACGAAGCCTATTTTTCACTTTTGTAAAATGAAAACAGCAAAATATGTAGAATGAGTTGTATAAGAATTGCTGTATTTCTTTAACGCAAAATTATTTAGCTCATGGAGTCTTCATATAGCTGATATGAATGAAATATTCCTTGATTTTACAGAGAGAAGGACGATTTTTTAGATGAAGTTTTAAGCATAGAGTTTAATTACTTGTTCCTCCATGGTCTTAAGTTTTTAAATAAAATAAATTATTATAGTATTGTGATGAATGAAATGAATGGGAAAATGTTATGAATGAAATGCTGTTTTTATAGAGAGCCAGGTGTGTTATATTTCGATGACGTCATTTGAATAAATTTTAGTTGTTTTTGATGAAGTTTTTAAATATAATAAATTATTGTAGTATTATGAGAATGTTAAAAATATTACCGAGGAGCCAGGCGATTTATATTTAATTGACGTCATTTGAATGCAGTTCATTTTTCTCGATGAACTTTTAAGTTTTCAAATATAATATATTAATGTAGTATTGTGATAATTTTTAAAATATTACCGAGGAATGTATCGCATTTTAGAGTTGTTGGAAAGTGTATCATAATTAATGCTTTATGCATGATTGATCTTTCTTCTTATTTCATATCCGTTGTTAATAAAAATACAAATTTAAATATTACGTATTTATACAATCTCACCCATCGAATCAAAATAAAAGTAATTAAGAAATAAAATATAAATTATCATAATTGAAATTTAAAATTTTTACGGATAATTAAGTTCTTGGAAATTTTTAAATGTAAAATAAAACTTATAAATTTGAGTAATATACAATGCTGGTTTTAAGGCCTCCACAACACCCTCAGTTAGATGAGCTTCAAACTTTAGAGGGGGTGGGCCGTCCTGACTTTCATGAATAAATATTAATAAAAACTGGTTGAATTTTCCACTGAGACATGTGGGGGCCCCAAATTGAAAACTTGTAGGAGATCCTGAAATTACTAAAACCACCCCTGGTAATATATGTTAAGCTTCTTTTTGTAGATAAAGACCATGGAGGTGAGAGATACTTTACCCTTATGGAGACGAAAGATGCCTCCTTCCAACTGATCTTTAATTTCGAGGAAATAATTTTAATCCACCATCAAACAAAAAAAGAGGGGTTAAATGCCAAATCTGGCAATCTGTCTCCTTTCCGCGAAAATTTTCAGCGCAAGCTCAAAGCATTTTCCCGTAGCTATCTAAAGCTCTGTGGAGACGCTAGTCAAATTAGGAGTATACTAGCTGAATAGCCGTTGAAAATCAACGGTCTTGAAGTAAGCAACCCTTGAATGCCCCTAATAAGCAACCCCTAAATAAAGTTTTGAATAATTCGCGTTTCACATTTATTCGGCAAATCGAATATTTTGGTGTGCAGAACTCCCTAAAGAAAAAAATATTGGAAAACTCAAATTACGCACTTCTTCCTTTCGAACTATCTACCCGTACACCAAATTAAAGTTTCTATCTAATACCGAATCATGCTATTTTATCATTTCCCCTTTCGAGCGGTTTTCTATGGAGCACACCTATAAATGAACATTTTTGAAAAACTCTGTTCGTCTTGGGTTTTTTATCAGATGATTGGACTATATACCAAATATCAAGCCTCTATGACATTTAAAAGGTAGCGTGTTTCATTTATTAGCAAAATCGAACATATTGGTGAGCGACACCCCCTAAAGTAGCAAATATTGGAAATCTGAATTTACACACTTTTTTACTGCCAAACTATCTATCCACACACCGAATTTGAAGTCTCTATCCTATCGCGAAGCATGTTCTTTCTATCACTTTATCTTTCGAACGTTTTTCTGTGTAGCACCCTCTTAAATGAGCATTTTTGAAAAACCGTATTCATCTTGGGATTTTTATCAAATGATTAGACCATATATTAAATTTCAAACCTGTATCACATTTTAAAGAAGGCGTTTTTCATTTGTTTGTCAAATCCAATATTTTGGTGAGAAGCACACCCTACAATAACATATGTTGGAAAACTGAAATTGCACACTTTCTTCCTTTCCAACTATTTACCAGTACACCAAATTTGATATCTCTATCTCAACGCGAAGCATTCTTTTTCAATCATTTCATTATTCGAACGTTTTGGTGTGGAGCATCCACCCCCTTAAATATACATTTTTGAAAAACTCCAATCTTCTTGGATTTTCTATCAAATGATTCGCCCATATACCAAGTATCAAGCCTCTATCACGTTTTAAAAGGGGAGTCTCTCCTTTATTCCGAAATTCGAACATTTTGGTGTGAGACACACCCTAAAATAGAAAATATGGATAAACTGAAGTTGTACACTTTCTTTCTTCCAAACTATCTACCCGTACACCAAATTTGAAACATAAATGATCATTTTTGAAAAACCATAATAATCTTAGGGGTTTTTTTTATCAAATGATTTCCCCATATACTAAATTTCAAGCCTCTATCACATTGTAAAGGAGGCATTTATTATTTGTTCGTCAAATCGAACATTTTAGTGTGTGGCACCCCCTACAATAGCAAATGTTGGAAAACTGAAATTGCACACTTTCTAACTATCTACATGTATACCAAATTTGAAGTCTCCACCTCATCGCGGAACATGCTTTTTCTATCATTTCACCTTTCGAATGTTTTTCTGTGGAGTACCCACCCCCCTTAAGTATATATATTTGATTAACTCCATTCTTCTTGGGTTTTCTATTAAATGATTCGCCCATATACCAAATATCAGTTCTCTATCACGTTCTAAAAGGGGTGTTTCTACTTCATTCCGAAAATCGAACACTTTTGTGTGCGACACCCCCTAAAGTAGAAAACATTGGAAAACTGAAATTGTACACTTTCTTCCTTCCAAACTATCTACCCGTACACCAATTTCAAATCTCTATCTCATCTCGAAGTATGTTTTCTTATCAATTAACCTTTCGAACGTTTTCCTCTAGAGTACCCCCCTTAAACGAACGTTTTTGAAAAACTATATTCGTCTTGGGTGTTTTCATCAAATGATTAGTCCATATACCTAATTTCAAGCCTCTATGAAATTTTAAAGGAGCCATTTCTCATTTATTCGGTAAATCGAATATTTTGGTGTGCGGCACCCCCTTAAGTAGAAAATATTGGAAATCTGAAATTGAACACTTTCTTCCTTTCGAACGGTTTACCCATACACCAAATTTGAAGTCTCTATTGCAAAGTATGATTTCCCATCATTTCACTTTTCGAACGTTTTGGTGTGGAGCACCCCCTCTAGAGAACGTTTTCGAAAAATTCGATTTTTCCAGGGGGGTTTATCGAACGATCGGGTCGTATACCGAATTGTATGTCTTTATCTATTCGGGAAGTGCCTAAAAAAGCGTGACAAACAGACTGACACTTGGCAATTAGTACATTTTATAGATAGATATTATAGCCGCATCCGTATTCGGAAAAGCTTCCACGAAATAAAAAATTTAATATATTTAATGACCTGAAAAAAATCTTGTTATAATTTATATAATGAATTAAATTTGAAAATATTTATGGTATCTCTGAAACATGCTTGTTTAATTTTTTTCTAAATAATAAAGCTTTTTAACACTTTACAACATAGTTAAAAAGTGCTTATGACTTTGTTCATTCTGTCTGTCCGTTAGCACGATAACTGCCGTAAAAATGACTTTATCAAAATGAAAATGTAGTATGTTGTTCGGACGGTCTGTGGGACCTATGGAATATAAATGAATAATATCACACAATTAGTTTTGAATTGAACCCGGGTTGAAAAAATGAAATATATTGAACCCTATAGGGCCTAATTTTTCAAAAAAATTTTAAGTGAATTTAAATTTCATAAATTGCTTCGAAAGTTTTAGGAAATATTCAAATTATCCCATAAAATAGATAAAAAAATTTTCAGCAGAATATATTCAATACTTTTTAAATAAAAATTTAAATAATAATTATACCCTTTATATGAAGAGATCATGTGGCCATTATACGAAGAGATCACTTGACCCGCTTCAAAATAAAATATGGCATCCATCTTGTGTTAAAATCGTGATTTTTAAATTTCTTTTTAATTCATATTTAGTGTATCCGTCCTAAAATCGCTTTATTTTTGCTTAAATTCTGTGCATCTACATTCTGAAACTAAGCAATTACAATATATTTGAGTTTAAATGATCATCAAACTTTGATTAAACTTTACATGCATTTTAAACCTCTCCGACCTAAAATATTATCACAGAGTTTCCATTTTGACAGCATCGGAAAGATCGAAAAATTAGGTTTGAAACAAACTGTGAGTGAAATTCATGATTATTAGACAATTTTTAGTGAATTTTGAAAAAATATAAACTTTTCATGGATTTTAAACCTCTCTGATTTTTGTATTACGATATACAGAAATTGACTTGCTGTATCCATCGTTCATTTTTTTTTCAGCATTTACGTACAATATCACAGATTACTCCAAGGAAAAAGTTTCATAAACCCAACCGTTGATTAATTACAAATTTTTTATACGAGGCACGTTTTTTATTTTTATCAGGTCGAAAGTAAACAAGCAAACCCCACCTTTTCCACTTGACGAAGGGAGGGGAAATCCTGCTCTTTTCAGGTGCTGTTGTATTCAGGTGCTGTTGCATCATTTTAGCATTTAAAAAAACAAAAAACAATCATTTTATGCGTAATTCAGCATAAGAAATCGAATACATTTTAGAACGCTGGCATGATTTGGTCCCGAGATATTACACAGTTTTTCGAATAAATTTAGAAAATAATTGCAATAAGTTTAAACATTAACTGGAGTGTGACGCAAATTAGACTTTCTCATACCATAATCTATTTATAAGTAACCCGTTTTTTTTTTTCTTTTAAACTTTACAATACAATTTTTTAAAAATCGATATCGTTTATCCAAATGCTTGCAATTATAGCGTGTTACTCTTCACTTTAGAGGACTTGAAAAAATATTTCGATTGATACCATGCTTGATAATGCACCTATGGGCTTGGTAACTTGCCCCACCCGAGGGGGGGCCGATGACGTCACGAACTCAAAAATTGTATCGCGGTTATCTTTGACAACGTCACATAGCTGCCAACCTCCAAATATGAAAAACAGGGAGATTTTTGTACTAAAATATGAAAAAACCGGGAGATTTTGATCAGCCCAATTTTAGACAATGCAGACAGATTGCAAATGTGGAAATTATTTTCACAATTAAACGAAAACTAAGGAGGATCGCGCACAAATGCCGTTTTTCGCGATACTGCTACAAAATAGCCTTTCATTTCATTAATAATACGTTTAAACAATAGTTTTTCTGTATGAAATACGAAATAATTATAAAAAAATTTGACGATGTTGACAGATTGCAAAAGTGGAAATTATTTTCACAATTAAACGAAATATTAGGAGGATCGCGCACAAATGCCGTTTTTCGCGATACTGCTGCAAAATAGCCTTTCATTTCATTAATATTATGTTTAAACAATAGTTTTGCATGTAAAACAAAATAATTTAATAACATTTTAGTCGACCCTGTAGATACAAATACAAAAATACAAACGTCAATCGCGATCCATTCGCCATTCCTACACCGCGGTAGCAGAAAATTGCACCGCGGAAAACAATTGAAAGTAACGATCTGCATTCGCGTGATTTCTGCCTAGAAAGGGGGGAAATAAGGGCAGCTGAGTGAAAACCGGGAGATTGAGCGACTTACCCGGGAGACCGGGAGATATAGCAAAAAACCGGGAGTTTCCCGGTAAAACCGGGAGAGTTGGCAGCTATGCAACGATGATTGAAACAATGAAGTCTTGTGATAATTGAGCCATAAATAATCCCTTTTATGCATGATTATGTCAAGTTTTGTCCTATGCTGCCTTGTTAAAAACAATATTTTGAATAAATTTCGAAGTTTTCACTCAAATTCAAAATAAATTCTATCTAGTTTTAGATTGATCGATAACAAAGCCGGATAAAAAGTTTCTTGAAAATTCAATAATATTTGTAGCAGCACACAAGAAATCGATCACAGATATCATACAGGCAGACAGACATACGGACATCGCTTTAAAAATAGTTAAAAAGTATTTCGGAGATCTTAAAATATATATTAGCATCAAAATCTCGAAATCGAAAATTTTCCTGAAAACTATACTTTCTCAATACTACGTACGAGTAAGTAAGTATTAAATATACTCATAAAAGTTAGCTTTACATAAGCAATATTTATGCGACAAATTCATTAATATTAAGTTCCATTCATGATAAAATACGCCAGTTTTGTGTTTAAATGCCAACTAATTCGCCAAATTTAACCTATTTCATTTAATATTAATTAAGCATAAATGTGAAATGCAGAGCGTACAATTGCGCATAAGTGGTAAATAAGTTGATTACAATGCTGAGCAAATAAAATGTATAAAGCATACAATCGTTTTGAAATCTCTACATGTGTTTTCTTCATCAGTGCGAGCAGGAACTGCAGAAATAGGCAGTGCCTCATTCTGAGAAGAAACAATTGAACAAAAAAATGGAAGCTAAAGCCAGGACGATAAAGCTAAAGAAAAAGATATGCCCAAAGTGTAACTAATGCGAAAACAGATAAATAAGCCATAGAGAAACCAGTAAAAATCTGGTTAAACCTGATAAAATCTGGTGACAGAAATATGGTGTCAATCACTCACCAGATTATTGTAATTTTTCTTCATAAGAAAAGAAACCCCAGTCCAAAGTCAATGAACCTTTTGAATAATAGAAATCGATTGTCATCCAGCAGTGATTAGTTATAGAAGATTTGCTAATTACTTGATTTTAATATAATTTTAATATTATCTCCGCCAATGCTTCAAAACACGTTTAGTTGATCTATACAAAGTTCCCTCGTAAGTGCTTGTGCATCCTTTTAATTTTCAATTGAAGTGCAGAAGTACTGATAGGAAAGCGACTATGTGCTATCGATTATTGAGAAAGTTTGGGGCGAATTGGAGAATTTAGAATTCCTATCACGAAAACGAGGCGATATTTTTCAATTACAAAATTGCAGCTTCTTCTCTATTTAGTATGGGAAAACGTGCTGTTTGCACTTATGTACATATACATAGTAAACGATAAAAAATGGGTCCAATGAAAAGTCATAATTATGCAAATGTATCGTTTTCTACTCAAGTACTTCAGAATAAAATGGCGAGAAATACGCATGGAGAAATAATAATACGGATAGTAAACTAATTTAAATTTATTTTGAATTATTCTTTGCAATTAACAATAAATGTCGTGTAAAAATGGCAGACAAATGATGCAGTACAATAACTATCCATATGTGTTGACCTTTGTGGATAATAATGCGGGTAATACACTAATTTTAATTTATTTACATTTTCTTTTATTTAATTAATTTTAATTAATTTAGATTAATTTATCTCTGTGCAGTAAATAATAACAAAAATAATAGACAAATGATTCAGTAGAATAATTATCATTTTTCTTAACCTCATTCTTTATCGCCAGTGTACTTGTTGTTGTTATGTGCAAACCGCACGCCTTATTAAATGGAGAACTTTCTACAACTTTGAAAAATTTCGCCTATCTAGCTTCGATTTCGAGATAAGAATTCTAACTTCTTCAATTCGCCGCTAGCGGCGCGGCAATTTTTCTCAATCAACAAAGTATACTCGCTTTCCTATTGGTAGACCCTCTAGAACACTTCAATCAAAAATTAAAGGGATGCATGTATACGGACTGACGAGAGAACCAACCACACAATAGCAGATCAGAGAGACGTCAGATTTTGAAAGCTACGTTGGCGTCGAAATGTTTGAAAATGTTGAAGTGGCTGGCGCTTTTAAAAGTTCGGCGATACTGTGCCAACGGACTGCACTATAAGAGCTCAATTGCTAATTTCCGCTTTCTTTTCTTATCTTCCCGTTTTTACCTTTAGAACTATTTTGGAATCTTTATCATACCAGACGTGAAGGTATCGCTTTTCTAGTTCCTTTCTTATCTCTAAGAGGCTTTAAATGGGATTTTATCTTTGTTTACCTTGCTAGCCATCAACACGCAGTGTATTCCCTCTGTGACGTTATTTGTTACAATCATGCTCCCATAGCAGATAACAGCATCCATAGACCGGTTTCGTTCTTATTATGTGTTCGTCAGCTTGGAATAACCAATATCTGCAATAACAGCAAGCATATCTGTAACGTGCATGTGTAATGTGTGTATGTATGTACGTGTGTATGTCGGTGCGGACATGATAACTCAAAAATGAATGTCGCACCGCTATGAAATTTCACGTTTAGATACGTTATGTGAAAGACCCAGGCCACCCGACTCACTCTAGGGTATGAGCAGCTGGTTGAGTGGTCGGTAGATACGTTATGTTGTAGACCCAGACCGTCCGACTCATCCGAAGACTTGAGCAAACATTTGGATAGATACGTTATGTGTAAAACCTATACAGAATTTTTATGATTAGAATTCGAATTTTAACATGTTTCTTACGCTACAGACATCATAGGCGGTGAGCCAAGAAAAAAAAAACAAGTCAGTCGTTCTAGGGATGATACTTTTTGCAGGTAAAGGTTTGGTCGATGAACACAAAATTGAACACAGCAAATATTTTAGAATTTTTCTGGTTGAAGTAGTATACCTTCGAAACCAGAAACGGTAGAGGGCGTTTTCAACTCTTCCCACCTTTAATCAAAATTCTAAGCGCTCATCAATACAATGAAGCAATATAATAGGACGTTTCTTAAAAGTAAAAAAAGTGATCAACAGATCATCTATCCCCCTCACCGTGGACTATGGTTCAATTAGAATGTTGTTACATATGGACGGGGCGGAAAACGCCCTTTATCGTTTCTAATTTCGAAATTACAAATTAGCAACCAGAAAATTTTTTAAATTTTTTCTTTTAAGAAATTTTGCTCATTTATCACATTGTCACCCACTTCGTGGTGCTGGTGAATAAAAATGCCTGTGAAATTATAGACAACCGGTGATGATGATGTTCAGTTGAGCACTTTGGTTTAATTTGTTTACCATTTTATATATTTCTATATCATTTAAACATCAGAACTTTGCATCAAATTAATTCAACTGCAAAATTTTACTTAAATTACCTAATCCCTTTAGAATAGACTCTTGTACATGATATTGAAAAACAGCATATTTGGCCCAAAAGGCTGCCAAACAAATATATTTTTTACTGACTTCCAGAAGGTTCTGATCCACCACCATAAATTCTTTTATCAACCGAATCAACAAAAATGTCTTCAAAACAATCTTCACGGCGTAATCTGTGAGGGTAAAATTGTTCTGATTTTTCACGCCTATTTACATTGGGGACTTGGTAATGATTTTCTAGAATAGCTGCTGATTAAACTTTGACATTTGAATGCTTTGAATAGATAGAAAAATAAATAAATAGATATGATGATTTTTGCTCCAGTTTTTACTTCTGCGTTGTCACCTCCAGAAGGATGCTTGCACCTTACTTTTAAGAAAGCCCTACAGTAATAAATGTTTGGTTTATGCATACGCCTGTTTTACAAGGATTCTGTATTAAAGCTGAACTGTATAAAAAATTTCAGATCTCTAGCGAATCAATAAGTGACTTTAAAACACTCCGGAACATGAATCGAGAACTTGCCAAAATGGATTGTTTTGAAATATCAATGATTTTTGGGCGCAAGTTTCGAACAGCTCTACAAGGTAAGTCTAATATTTATCACAGTAGAGTAATTTTAATACCGTGCGATCGAACAGCCACGCACATCAATTTTTAAAGCCATATAATGCACCGAAAATTTGAAATAGTAGAATTTTTTTCAGTTAGGTGGCACTAATATATCCTCAACAAATATATATCAGAAATACTGTTTGCTGTTTTTAATACGTCAGACAATAACTATAGACCTTTTTAACACTTTACAACAAAGTTGGAAAGTGTTTATGACTGTGTTCATTCTGTCTGTCTGTCTGTCTGTCCGTTAGCCCGATAACTGCCGTAAAAATGACTTTATCAAAGTGAAATTTTAGTATGTTGTCTAGACGGTCTATGGGATCTATGGGAATATAAATGAATAATACCACCCAATTAGTTTTGGATTGAACCCGGGTTGAAAAAATGAAATACATTGAACCCAATGGGACCTAATTTTTCAAACATTTTTATTCACAATTTAAAATTCGCAAATTCACAAATTGCAAAAAGTTTTATGAAATATTCAAATTATCCCACAAAATATATAAAAAAAATTTCAGCAAAATATATTCAGCGGTTTTTTAAATAACATTTAAAATAATAATTACACCCATATTATATGACAAGATCACGTGATCCACTTCAAAATAAAATATGGCACCCTTCTTGTGTCAAAATCGTGATTTTTAAAGTTCTTTTTAATTCATATTTAATGTTGTATCCGTCCTAAAACCGCTTTATTTTTGCTTAAATTCTGTGCATCTACTTACTCTCTGAAACAACGCAATTACAATATATTTAATTTTAAATGATCATCCAACTTTGATTATTTTTACAACGGAGCCTAATTTTCACTTATGGAGAATGCAAACACCAAAAGATGTAGAATGAGTTGTATAAGAATAAGCTGCATTTCTTTAAGGCAAAATTATTTAGCTCATGGAGTCTACAATATAGCTGTTATGACTGAAACATTCATTGATTTTACAGAGAAGCAGAGGATTTTTTCGATGAAGTTTTAAGCGTAGAGTTAAATTACTTATACCTCCATGGTGTTAAGTTTTTAAATAAAATAAATTATTGTAGTACTGCGATGAATGAAAGGAATAGAAAAATTTTTATGAATGAATTGCTGCTTTTATATAGAGAGTCAGGCGATTTGTATTTCGATGACGTCATTTGAATAAAGTTCATTTGTTTTCGATGAAGTTTTCAAATATAATAAATTATTGTAGTATTATGATAATTTTAAAAATATTACCGAGGAATGTTTCGCATTTTATAGATGTTTAAATAAAATTGCATTGAAGTTGTAAAGTGTTTCATAATCAATGCTTTATGTATGATTGATCTTTCTTGTTTTTTTATTAATCGAAGAACATAGCATTATTTTGTTTTTCCAGACTGAATAAATTTATATTTTAGAATCATTTATCGCAAGCCATTCTTATGAGAGTGTCATGGAAAAGAGAATAAATAAACACCCATGCTCTAGAACACATAACAATTCAACAATTACGAGATTAGTAAAGCGTTTTAGAAAAACTAGATTTGCTGCAGACAAATGGAATAGTCGCCTTCCATTTTAACTCGTAATAAACTGTCTGAAATAGTAACTGCGTTGCTGTAACTCTTCAATGGATTTTCACGAAACTTTATATCCAACTTTGTTATAAAAAATATCTAAAACTAGATAGATTTTTTTTTTAAATTCGAGCAAAAACTTCGAAATTTATTTGAAACTAGCAGTATAACCGTTCTTCGTACGGAAAATATAATATAAAGAAACTTAACATTCAGAATTATGTGTAAATTCCTATAGTATTCTAAATGACTTTGTTATTCAAAATATTCTATAGCTTTTCAATGACATTCTTATAAAAATGGCTAGAGAAATTTTGCTCTAAAATAATAATTATTTCCCTTTGAGATGTTCATGTCATCTTCTTCGATTGATAAGAAATCTTTAATGATCGTCTGGCATATTAAAAACAGCAGACGATACTTCTGATATATATTTCTGATATAGTATTAAAATAGTAGAATTAATAATAGTAGTATAAATAGCATCTGAACTGAAAAAGATATTTACTATTTCAATTGGTGGGTACATTGTACGACTTTAAAATTCGATATGCCCGACATTTCGATAACTCTATTGTATTAGAAAAAGAATGTAATTCGAGGCTGCACTGTAAAATCCTTCCTTGAGATTTCTTTACTGCTAAAGATTTCGAGAAAATCAGTCATTTATACTTTATCATTATTAAGAAAGTATTGTTTTCACGAAAATTTTTGATTCCGACATTTTGATGCCAATATATGTTTTAAGACCTCCCGAACACGTTTTGACTATTTTTCGAGTGATGCCCGTCTGTTTGTCCCATATTTATGGTCGATTTCTTGTGTACACAATAGCGCGCACAAATATTAATGGATTTTCATGAAAATTTATATCCAACTTTGTCATAAAGGAAAAATCTTGAACTAGATAGATTTTATTTTTAAATTCGAGCAAAAACTTCAAAATTTATTTGAAACTAGCAGTATACCCGTTCTTCGTACGGAAAATATAATATAAAGAAACTTGACATTCACAATTATGTGTAAATTTCTATAGTATTCTAAATGATTTTGTTATTCAAAATATTCTATTAAAATATTTAATGTAATTCTTTTAAAAATCTATAAGAATCTCTGGGCTGCTCGATATATAAAATTATCTTCACAGGCAGATCTGAAGAATAAAGCATCCTGGTCCAGTTTGTAAACAAATTTAGAAAAAATATTTTTTAATTCTCACAGAACGACAGAGATTATCTAGAAAATCGTACTCAATTATGCAAAATATTGAATTCTCATCGATTCGGTGTCATTTTGATGAATTTAGCTTCATTTTATCAATTTGGCGACATTATCTTTAATTTAGCGACATTTTTAAAAATCGCCAAATTTATCGCCAAGTAGGACTGTAGAATTGATAGTCGCACTTGACGACAAACTGACGAAACATCATCACAATACTATCCCCTAACAAAACACAATTAATTTAATTGATTTAGCGCAATTTTATCAATTGCAAGATATTTTTATGGATTTACAAACATTTTATCATTTTGGCGACATTTTAAAAATTCGCTTAATATGTTAGTAGGACGGTTGGACTGGCAGGAAAATGCTACCGAAACATAATTTCAGTACTATCTTCTAAAAAAACAAAATTAATTTCATTGATTTAACATCGTTTTTATCAATTTGGCGGTATTTCCGCCAATTTGCAACGTTTAAGAAAAGTTGACAAGTTAGCGATATCTCGCGAAATTCGTAGATCTGAATTTTCAGATCTGAAGAATAAAACATCCTGATCCCGTTTTCGTATACTAAATAAAAACACTAAAATTGTATTAGAAGATAATATACTCGTTCTACTCTTATTCTGTTTCAACAATCGGCTAAATGAGTTTATTGACTGAACACAATATATAAGTTTATTGGCTAAACACAATATATAACTTTTTAAACGCTTTGCCAAAATAAATGAAAGTTATATTCGCAGTCCGTAATTAATATAATTAAAAAAAATTAAACCGTCCATTTCTAAGATATATTTTTATATCCATTTATTAATTATTCAAATCGAAAAAATAATAAAAATTAACAAACACATTTGATTTAATTGCGTTGGCGAGTAGCATGATATAAGAAAGAATCTTCATAAAATGCGAATAAATAAATAACTATTTTGATTTCTTAATAATTTTCATTTTTGAGTAAGAGCCTATGAAAAAATAAACCATGGTGATAGAATTTCCATTTAAATTCGTGTTTCAAACCTGCGATTTTCAAAAGTGACTGATAAGCGCAATAAACTCCAACCAAACTCAGAGATAGAGTTTTAATTCACTTTCACGTTTTAAACCATCGACTTTCCAACCTTTTCCGTTTGGTGGAACTAGGGAGTTAGAAAGGAGAATTCTTATGAAAGATTTCGTTTTTAACACTTTACAACAAAGTTGAAAAGTGTTTATTATGACTTTGTTCATTCTGTCTGTCTGTCTGTCTGTCTGTCTGTCTGTCTGTCTGTTTGTCTGTCCGTTAGCACGATAACTGCCGTAAAAATGACTTAATCAAAATGAAATTTTAGTATGTTGTTCAGACGGTCTGTAGGACCTATGGGAATATAAATGAATAATATCACACAATTAGTTTTGGATTGAACCCGGGTTGAAAAAATGAAATACATTGAGCCCTATGGGACCTAATTTTTCTAACATTTTTTAAGCGGATTTAAAATTCACAAATTGCTTCGAAAATTTTAGGTAATAGTCAAATTGTTCCATAAAATATATAAAAAAAAATTCAGCTAAATATATTTAGTAGTTTTTTAAATAAAAATTAAAATAATAATTACACATCTTATATGAAACGATCACGTGACCGTGATATGAAACGATCACATGACCCACTTCAAAATGAGATATGGCATCCATCTTGTTTCAAATTCGTGATTTTTTAAAGTTCTTTTTAATTCATATTGAGTGTTGTATCCATCCTAAAACTACTTTATTTCTGCTTAAATTCTGTGCATCTACATACTAAAACAACACAATGACAATATATTTGAGTTTAAATTCTCATTCAAATTTGATTATTTCTGCAATTAAGCCTATTTTTCACCTATGTAAAATGTAAACAGCAAAATATGTAGAATGAGTTGTATTAGAATTACTGTATTTCTTTAACACAAAATAATTCAGTCCACGGAGTCTGCATGGCTGATATGAATGAAATATTAATTGATTTTATAAACAGAAGGACGATTTTTTTCGATGAAGTTTTAAGCATAAAGTTTATGAATTGTAGTTCCATGGTCTTAATTTTTAAATAAAATAAATTATTATAGTATTGTGATGAATGAAATGGAGAAAGTTATGAATGAAATCCTGCTTTTATAGAGAGATCCAGGCGTGTTATTTTTTCTATGACGTCATTTGAATTAATTTCAGTTGTTTTCGATGAAGTTTTCAAATATAATAAATTATCGTAGTATTATGATAGATTTAAAAATATTACCGTGGAATGTATTGCATTTTAGAGATATTTAAACCACTCAATTTATATTTTAATGCCGTCTTTTGATTGAAGTTCATTTTTTTCAATGAAGGTTTAAGTTTTCAAATATAATAAATCAATGTAGTATCGTGATAAGTTTTAAAATATTACCGAGGAATGTATTGCATTTTCGACTTTTTTAAATAAAATTGCATTGAAGTTGGAAAGTGTTTCATAATCAATGCTTTAAGCATGATTGATCTTTCTTGTTAATTAATATCCAGATTAACCTCTGGTCTTATAAACTCGAAACATGGATTAACTTTTAAGTGAGGCTATTCCAAGTCTACCCTAAGAATTTCATCAAATCGATACAGTCGTTCTCCCGTGATGATGAGACAAACATACATACAGGCAGACAGAAAGATTTTCAATTGTATTTATATAGACTTTATATTTTTTAACATGGCAGCATAGGACAAAATTTGACATAATCCATAAAAGGGTTTATTTATGGCTTAAGGGGACGGTGGACGTTGAAATTTTTTTATTTATTTATTGACTTAGAAACATGAAAATTTGTATAAATATTCTTCTTAACATAACTATATAAAATACCATTCAATGTTTCTCAATTTTGTTATAATTTTGTATTTTTTTTAAATTCAATTTTTTTTAACGAAAATTTAAAAATGCTCTTTGCGTGCCATTTGTTCACATTTTTGATTACTTTTACATTATCATCACTCAAAAACACATTATGAACAAATTTGGATATTCATTTTTAAATCCCTTAGAAAGTTAATTTTTTAAAAATATTTTTCTGCATTAAAACTTAATTTTCATCATTTAATTGGGTTATTATTCACTTTCAATTACCTTAATAAAGTTCAATTATAAAATGCATACCCAGTTTCATTAAAAAGTATGAAGGGTGTCTTCTTGCCAAATTTCATGCATCTCAAACAAAAATTAAGACGCATGGAGCATTTTAAAAATGTAAAACCTTTGAAAATTCCGTTTCGAAAAAAAATGCATTTAACCTTTTGCTTACGGATGGGACAGCGTCCATCCCAAACGAAGAACCTTCCAAAAAAGACAGTTATTTGACATACTCTATCCCAAACAGTTCGAACCCCCCCCCCCCCCCCCCCTGCAGACATTGGCGTCCATGGAAATCGCCGTCCCACTCTCAAGCAAAAGGTTAAGTATGTAAAGTAATGTTATATATTGAAAAAAAAAATTAGTTGATTTTCGCTCATTTCAACGTCCACTGTTCCCTTGATGATCGTGAGTTTATAGTTTCAGTCATTGTTGTGAAAAATAGCCGCCATACAATTTTTTTGTTCTTGACGTCATTAGGTCTTGGCAAGTCACCCGTCCACGAGGGATACATTGTCAAATATGGTATCAATCGAAAGCCCTTTAAAGTTAAGGGTAACACGCTCTAATTGTAATCATTTAGACCCATGATACCAATTTTTCAAAATTTTTCGTGTAAAATTAAAAAAAAAGCTATTAAAATTGATTTTGGTATGAGAAAGCCGCGCTCCAGAATTTTTTTTTTCTTTTTTTTTTCTTTTTATACAATTATTTTCGAGCCAAAAAACTCTTAACAAGTGTTGTGACTCCCGATGTCGCAAACGCACACATATACATATATTTTTTCATAAAGAAATTTCCGCGATCTGCAAAGGCACAGCAATAGTCCAGCTGTGTGTAAAAAGAACAGCGGAGTACAAAAGCAATAAAATCCAATGAAGTTTGAGACTTGAAAGAATCTACGGAAGAAAGTTTTCTTGTTAAATTCTTTTTGTAACCTGAAATCTTTCTGAATGCGCATTTATTGCTCTGAATGTGTATTTTTTACACCGTTGTAAATTATAAAATACCTGGCCAAAATTTTGTGTTTCTCAACGGCTGGTCCTGGTGGTACAGGAAATCTAAAAAGTCGTGACAGACAGATGGAAATGTGGTAATTAGTATATACTAGCACAATACGCGTTGTAAAGATCTCACAATAATCAACGGTCTCACAATAAGCAACCCCCGAATAATGTGAATTTTTAAATATTCGAATTTTTCAGAGTTCTTTTCAAACTATTCACCCGTGCATCAAATTTCAACTATCTATCACACTTAGGCTGGATACTTCTCATTTATTCAGTTAATTAAGCATTTAAGTGTGCAGCATCCCTAAATTAGCAATTATTAGAAAGCTGAAATTATACACTTTTTCCTATCTGACGATCTATCTATCTATCCTTTGCACCAATTTAAGAGTCTCTATCTCATTGCAAAGTCCGTTTTACTATCATTTCACATTTCGAACGTTTTGGTGTGCAATACCCATTTAATGACTTTTTGGGTTTTTTTCCTGAGATTTTATCGATTGATTGACCTGTGCATCACATTCCAAGTCTTTATCTCTGAAATCACCTTTCGAACGTTTTGGTATGGAGATTCCGTCCCCCCCTCTTTTTGATCACATTTCAAACTGGTTTGTGTGTGGGTATTTGTATATTTGTGCTTGTGTGCGAGTGCGTGTTTGTAGGCATGTGTTTGTGCATCTGTCCTGTAGATTTAAACACAAGTCATATAACTCAAGAACTGAACTGCGCACATCACTGAAATTTTCTGAGGTGATACATTATGCAAAGCTAGAACTAGATGGAATACTTTTCTAATCCGCATGATTAAAAAGCAAGTTCAGGAATTTCATAGTATTATTTCCAAGGGAGAACAATGATTGTAGTATAGTCGATACAAAAAAATCGGCGGTGGCTCCAATCCGATGGAGCCAAAATGGTTTTGCGGTAATGGTAAATACAATCTTTCGTAATATTCCACATACAAGGCTTAAAATGTGAAATAAAAACACACGATATGTTTTCAGATATTTTATGATATATTTTCAAATATTTTATTATCATTTAATGAACAAAGAGGTAAATATATAAAATGTTGCTAGCGATTTTATAATACAATATTAACGGTTATCTAGAAAAAAATCCGCTATGGCTTCTATCCGATGAAACCGAAATGGTTTTGCATGAATAACATTTTGACTATGGCTTCTATCCGATGGATAACATTTTGACTATGGGTTTTTGAATAACATTTTGAATAACATTTTGAATAACATTTTGACTATGGGTTTTTGAATAACATCAAAGGTGTTTTGAATAACATTTTGAATAACATTTTGAATAACATTTTGACTATGGGTTTTTGAATAACATCAAAGGTGTTTTGAATAACAACGGGTTGATGAATAACATTTTGACTATGGCTTCTATCCGATGGAACCGAAATGGTTTTGCATGAATAACATTTTGTAAAGCGTAACTCCAGTAAAGTTCAATGAGTTTTTTTCGATTTCTTTTAGACTCATTTATTCGTTTGCAGGTTTTCAAAGCACTACGAGTTACTCGCTAACTGTTTGTAGTTAACTAGAACTTTTAGCTTTCATTCCAATTTTATCCGGATACTACGACCATAGACTTCGCGTAAAAATGTCAATTTATTTTACTAACTTAATGACGGTATATAACTTAAGCTTATACACACACACACACACACACACTATCGTAGAAGGTAATTCAATATTAGCCCAATATGAAAAAATGGACATGTTAACAGAATTGGCTCAATATTGGCTTAAGGTTTCAGAACAATATTACGCCAATATATCCAATGTAACACCATTATTTTATTTTATTTTATTTTATTCAATTTACGTGGCAACTACAGAGGAAATCCAGTTACAGTAGCCACACAAAAATAAAAAGAACAGAATATAAGATACACGAATACTAAGTCGTATACATGTCACGCGCATTCAAACAGTCTTTTTTAAAACAGACAGGAGTCAAATTAAATATATCAATATCAGTAAGATGGGGCAATCAATTGTGTTATTTAAAACTTTATAATAAAACAAAAGGCAGGACCATTTTCTTCTTTTTTTAAGAGACATTAAACTATATTTCCGTCTGAGTTCACTCTATGCATATCATAAGGGCAATAACCAGACAATCTGTAATCCATAGTACGTAATAGTTTATTTTGCAAAATTTTTATTCGTTGAGAATGCATACCGTAAACAGGGTCCCAGATCATTGCACAATATTCTAATATTGGCCTAACAAGGGTATTAAAGATACAAGTAATAGTATCAAACCTGGCAAAAACACGAGATCGTCTTAAGGTGAAACCAAGTCTTTGGTATGCTCTTTTAATGGCATTGTCGATATGACTCTGAAAGTTAAAAGTATCATCGAAAGTGATCAATAATATGAGTACAACGCGATAAAGGTAAATTATTTAAAATGTCGTTGTAATTGAGAATATTACGGATCCTCGCAATGCTCATAATATAGCATTTAGAGACGTCTAAATGGAGTTTATTTAAAACAGTCCAGGTTATTGGCATAATATTGTAATGAAAATATTTTAGGTTCATGTTAATCTATAATCTTGCCTGGAGGCACATAAATACAATCCTATGCTTGAATACATACTTGAATACGTATATTTCCATCTATTCTGTTTAAAACTAACTCACCAATCATTAAATATCTTTAGAGTGATCAACTTCCTGATTTTTTTAAAACAGAACGAAATATCTCGTGTTTGTGCATCAATATTTCACCAAGGCGTGCATAAACACATTGATCTGCAACATTGGTGTCATTTTAAATATTACAGTTTTTCCCATCCATTGGAAAATCCAGGTAAAAATATTAAAATATCGAAAGTATAACCGTTGTACTTCAAAAATTAAGATCTTTATCCACAATCCAATTATATACACTTGTAGGCTTTTCAAATAGCTACAAATTCTTGCTTATTGTTTGTTCATACTCGAAAACTAAAAGAGCTTTTATAAAAACATATAGATCTCGAAACTGGATTTCCTAATACATATTTTTGTCGCGTACTATGTATATCTAACTTTTATAGTTTCGAAGATATTTCAAGTGAAAGTAAACAAAAGGAAACATAAATTGTTCGGACAAATACTTTTATATGTTTTTTCGAAAAAAAAAAGTTCAAAATATTAAAATACTGTAATTATTTTCTTATATTCATACTCTGTACCATATTTTCTTCAAAACGAGTAACATTTTTTTTTTACATTTTTTATCTATTAAATTCGAACATATAAGCGTCCAATGTGCTTATATTTTTTGTACCGCTCCGATTTCATCATAGACTCCCTAAGCATAGATATTATTCAAATCAAAACTAGTAGTTTGAAATTAGGTAGAAATGTAAATAAAAGGTATTAATATAGTTAATAAAAATCTGGATGAATGCATTCAATATCATAACGGTTTGGCCCGTTGCCAACTTATGGTGTAAAGAATAATGATAAAAGTTTTATATAAACAACCTCTGCAAACGAGAGTTTATAAAAACATATATTCTTTTTCAATCTGATACTGATTGTGATACAAGTAGAGAATAAAATAAGACGTATAATTGCATAAGAAAATGGAGTGAAAACACACTCCAGATTGTGGTATTTAAATTACACTAGCTGCGTCTAGCGTTCACTAAATATAGCAACTAGTTTTTATAGCAATCGGTATTTTAGTAAGTTCTGCATCCGCTACGCGAGCGCAAAAGTAGCAAAATAACAAAAATGGATCGAAGTTTAACCTGAGCAGGTCGACTAGGTTCATTGCAGAGTACAAAATACAACCTGAAATTTTCATCACAATTGGAGAAAAAGTCGCTAGATAAAAAAAGAAGTCGCTATATTTAAAAAAGGGAGCCGCTTCCCTTCTACCATGGTCGTCAACAAAGAATAAAAATAAGAGCCACCGCGAAAAAAAAATTCCCGTAATAAAAATATTTTCCGGATTTGTGCTATGGGCCTTGAAATGAACATTATTGAATCCTTAATTTAATTGTAAAAAATTAACAAGTAAATTTATAACGAAGACAATTTCAGTTTATTAAAGCTAATGAATGAGAGGTCACGATGACAAAATTTAAAGACCGTACCTCAAAAAGTATTTTTTTGCAAACTGTTTTAAAATGAGAAATGCGGAGAATATTCGAAAAACAATGAAAGTTATCGAATCCTTGATTTAATTGTAAAAATTAATAAGTGACAACGAAAACAATTGAAGTTTTCTGAAGCTGGGAATGTGAGTTCATGATGACAAATTTCGCGAAAAATCTCTCTTTGCCGACAGTTTTAAAATGAGTGAAACGGAGAACACTCGAAAAAATTTTAGGTGAAGTACAATTTGAAGCTTTTATCGTAGAAAGGTAGTTTAAGAAATAGGTCATTGATCTGAATGCGTTTCAGCAGATTTTTGAAATTTTTAAACATCTGTATAAAAATACTTTTCAAATTTTTTTTCAAAATTCCGGTTTCTAGAGGCTTTTTGAAATTTAGCTGTTTTCCGTTCAAACCAGAAACCGAGACTCTAACCTTCTTTTTGAATGAGGAGATAGCTTTCCCCTAAACCATGTTTTTACATTCAAAAATGAAAGGGCTTACGAAACGCCCCCGCTCTTTTCCGGAATGATAGCTACATTTAAAAAGAAACGCGAGCGAATTTTCGAAACTACCACGCATATTTGAATGTGAAAACGCTAGCTTTTGTGCCAAGTAAAGGCTTCGGAGTAGAGGGTCCTTACAAATGTACGCGATCACGTTCTAATAGTATAGATAAATACAGGCAGTCACATGGCGCACTTTTATAGTTGCTGCTGCTTTCAGGATTCTGCTATATCAGCTGCATTTATGGATCATTCGTATAAACAAAACACACGCGCTGTTCGGTCACAAAGATGACAAAAAATTGGAATAACAGCGCTGGTATCGAAATGTCTATAGGTATGGCATGGAAATAAAAAATTCGCAGTGAAAATATTTATTATTTACTTCGGGAGCAACATGATGTAACAGCTCATCTACAGGGACGTTTTAAGCCATTCGTAGGCCCTAGGCACTTTTATTATTAGAGTCCCCTCCCTCAGTCAAACATGTTTATTTATTTTTAGGCTAATTATGTCGTTTTTTTTTCAGGGAGGGGGCATAATGAAATTTTTTATTTTTTTCTTAAAAGTTCAATTGCGAAACATTAGAAAATTGGAGTTTCGAGGGGAGGGACGCAGTTGACCGGAATGTATACGGATTCAGGTGCCTCCTATCACATCACAAGCGGAAATTGGCTGGCTTTCGAAGCGATCGCCGAATGTATCACGTGACGCGCGGAGAAACTTTCGTCCCAAGGTTATTTCGGAGCAAGTCGGTGGAGGAGAGTAGAGGTGCAAAAAAATCTAAATGAATGATGGAGAGCTTCAAATAACTTCGGATTTGATTAATTTAATGCATTAAAGACTTCGCATTTACGTTCAAGTTATAACTTTATAATGAGTTAAAGTAATAGCTCTAAGACAATGGATTGATTTTTACTTTAAATATAGGCGAAAATTTGAATTCCAGTTTTTGTCGGGAGAGCACATTTCAAGCAACCTTGACCACGAATCAGACGTTTTTAAAGTCATTCATGTATGTGTTTGGTGTGTGTGTGTGCGTGCGAGTGTGTGTGTGCATATGTGAGTGCGTGAGTGTGCATGTGTAAGTGCGTGAGTGCGCATGTGTGAGCGTGTGTGTGTGTCAGTGAGTCTGTGGAGACGATATCTCACGAACGAATGAAGCGATTCGAACGAAATTTGGTACAAAATTACAATTAGGGAAAACCGGAAGCCTATTTCTTAATGTTAGAACATGTATTAGCAAAATAAGATTTCTTTTAGCAAAATGCTAAAAAAAACTAACATAGTTTAAACCTTTATTTGGAACTTGCATCTCCTTCAAGGAAAAAATAACAATTTACAGTTTACGATTATGAAGACTTCCTAACTTGTCAATATATATATATATATATATATATATATTATATTATATATATATATATATATATATATATATATATATATATATAAATATAAAATTGCAAATCCAATGGTAGAATGTAAGTAGTAACTCATAATACACTACCTTAAAATTTGCCTACAAAATACAATGAAATAATGGAAATTCAACCATAAAGAGGAAATATTGTGAAACGTAATGCAGGTCATAAAGACGTATGTATATGTATATATTATATATATATATATATTATATATTATATATATCATTGTGGTACGCTAAATTGACTAGAAAGATTACTTATTATTAATTAATACTTTTGTTAAATTAAACTTAATATACATGGCCGTGAATTGCTCGTATTAGTGGACTTATTATTATTGTAGTACATTGCATTTGTGCCGCTATTAACCCTCCAATTATTTTACCTTTCGCGCGAGTTCAGTAAAGGAATCATTAATTATTGTAATACTAAATGAATCACACCATTTTAAACTTTAACAATATCATTTATTAACACATAAAAAACCTAATTACTTAATTTACAACCATTATTCATATTATTAATTAATTCGGCGGAGGCACCATGCGAGACCAGTATGAATAAAATTACTTAAAATGTGTCTACGACCTTTGATTATTGATGAACACATACCTTCAAGGCTGTCTTGGCTAGGTCACCGCCACGTGCTTCGCCGATCATATTTCTGGAATAACTTATTGCTGGAAGTATTGCTGGAAGTATGGAGGAAGTAACATATTGCTGGAAGTATTATTTCACCGACACGTAATATCGACGACCACTTTGTACTCATGGCGTGCACACCCGCACTTATTGCATTCTCTTAGTCTGTCATTCTCACCAAGTCATCGTTCTCATTGTCAGGATCTTGAAGTCGTATTCTCAAAGTCATGATGTCCATTCGTTATTCTGTAGTATCGTCGTTATATCATAATGTCGCACGAGTATATTGCTGAACAAATCTACTGAAGTGTCGTTCTTAGGTCACATGTTGTGTCTCTTTTCCCTCGGGGGTGTTACTCCCCCTTTGCTCTCATTTGCAGCGTTGAGAGTGGCGCAACAAGCATCTTTTCCATTGGTTAATCTCTTATCCAATGGAACTACTTCACATCCTCGTAAGGGTTCGTTCGGCCCCCTCTGTCTTGACGCCCTTGGTTTATGGTTTTATCAGACCTTTGGGTTCACATGCTGTAAAACCTGGCGTCATTCAGACTGGAAGTATTTTTCGATGTTTCGGACACAATAAATATGCACATAAAACTGTCTCACCCAAGTGTGAGATCTATTTCTGGTCTCACACATCTCCCCGCGGACAAAGAAACAAAAAAATCAACACCAAGAAAGATCGAAAAAAGTTCGAGTCACTTGCAACTCTGCAATTGGCATTTTTCCTTGGCACAAAGTTTGTCATAGAATTGCAGGTCAAACACAGACTTGTTTGATCACCAAAAGTTTGTCAACACATATTATACACTATATATCAAAGTTGTGTACTCATCAAATGTATCAGGTCAAGCTTTCAACTGAAGCAAAATCAAATTTTGATTATATTAAAAAGATTTTAAACATATACACAATCACCTGGCAATGTTACATACTTATATACTTAACTCTTGATACTTTTACCAAAATTACACATTTTTTTACAAATTACACAATATGTTGTTTTAACACAATTCCTTCCTTATTTTACCAATTTTCATTATTGATTCTTTCACAATAATGTAACATATTTGCTTCACCTTTTAATATTAGTACATAATTCTTAATCCACCAAACAAATTTTTCTTTTAAATTCAGACATTTAAAATATACTTTATACATCATATTCTTTAAGTACCTTTAACATTGCAACCGAAAATAACAACATTGATCTGCCATTTTCCTTTTAACTATCATTCTGAGCACCGAATGTAAACAACGACAGTCCGGAGTACGATCACGTTAAACATGTGGGTCCGAAAGTCCTTCCGAGAGGTTGATGGTAGGGGAAGGAGGGTACGGTCCCGGTGGATGCCTCCCCCACTGGGTTCCGGTCTAAATTGGGTGGCACTTCCCGACCGTCCAAACAGTTACCTTACACCTTTCTGGTAGGTTGGACGGTCTGGGTTTCAACAACAGCAACGCCCTGGCTTGTCCGGGTCAACGGCCGTACCGTGCTGAAAACACCGGTTCTCGTTAGATCACCGAAGTCAGGCAGCATCGGGCCCGGTTAGTACTTGGGTGGGTGACCACCTGGAGACACCGCGTGCTGTTGGCACATTTCGGGCGCGGTAGCCCGGTGGTTTGCTCGTTGGATTTGCAGGCTGCCACAACTGCCGCCGTGTTCATGCGGAGTACGATCACGTTAAACATGTGGGTCCGTAAGTCCTTCCGAGAGGTTGGATGTAAGGGAAGGAGGGTACGGTCCCTGTGGATGCCTCCCCCACTGGGTTCCGGTCTTAATTGGGTGGCACTTCCCGGCCGTTCAAACAGTTACCTTACACCTTTCTGGTAGGTCGGACAGTCTGGGTCTCAACAACAATGCCCTGACTTGATCGGCCACACAAATTGATGCCAAAAGCCTTCGGGTTGGTCGTGTGGTCTGGGTCTTCAACGCCCTGACTTGATGACAGCTAATTGATTGATCATTATAGAACCACTTTTTCTCTTCGAGACCGGAAGTTTCTTACAGGAAGCTTTCAAACGTCCCCTTCGGACGGGTTGAAAAAAACGATACGACTGACCCCCTTCAATTTCTATTTCGTTTGCTAATGACTGATTACAAGCGGGGAAGAAAGCTTTTCAACTTTACTCAGAGATAATGACAATGCATTTTTACGGTGGAGGATGACAACGTGCGGTGTTGAATCTTTTCGGACTGAGAAGAACAACGGCTTTACAGTATTGTAACACCTTTTATGATCCCATTCGACGTGTATATAAACGTTGTTTATACAGATGTTTAAAAATTTCAAAAACCTGCTGAAACGCATTCAGATCAAAGACCTATTTCTTAAACTACCTTTCTACGATAAAAGCTTTTTTCGAGTGTTCTCTGTTTCACTCATTTTAAAACGGTCGGCAAAGAGAGATTTTTTGCGAAATTTGTCATCGTGAACTCACATTCCCAGCTTCAGAAAACTTCAATTGTTTTCGTTGTCACTTATTAATTTTTTACAATTAAATCAAGGATTCAATAACTTTCATTGTTTTTCGAATATTCTCCGCATTTCTCATTTTAAAACAGTTTGCAAAAAAATACTTTTTGAGGTACGGTCTTTAAATTTTGCCATCGTGACCTCTCATTCATTAGCTTTAATAAACTGAAATTATTTTCGTTATAATTTTACTTGTTAATTTTTTACAATGAAATTAAGGATTCAATAATGTTCATTTCAAGGCTCATAGCACAAATAATATATATATATATATCTTATATATATATATATATATATATATATATATATATATATAATATAAATATATATATATATATATATATATATATATATATATATATATATATATTATATATATATATACATATATATATATATATATCTTTATTTTTCACAAAAAATATCCATAAATGTCAAATTAGTGAGATTTTACATTCTACGATTCTACTGCATAAATATACCTTTAAATCGGTATACAAAAATTAAAGTTTATTTAGTCCTTCAGATCCATAATTGTTATATTAGATCCATTTGTGTGAAGAATAAAACTGAGTGTAAATGTATAATGTTCACAACCCACTTAAAACTATAAGACACAGACAATTTATCTCATGTGTGTACAAAAAATAATAATATAATTTTACTCTAAAAAATTTTGAAATGCAGATTTTGGTGGGAAAATTTTACAATTTGCCATTGTTTTTAACGAATTTTTTTTTTAAACATCTATTTCGTAGGACTTAGATGTTTAAAAATATATAGTAGCTAATATGGATGCAGCATAAAATTACGGAGGATGTAGGGTTCATGAAGGATTTCCACTTCTTGTTCTGGAGAGAGATGTCACTTCCTATTCAAAAATTTATATTTCCTTTTCAACATCTGTTTTTCAGACTTAGCTTTAGGTACAGCTTAGATGAAGACTGATATAGATTAAACATTGAACTTCGGAGGGTTTGGTAAGGTTCACTAAGGATTTCCTGGTCTGTATGTTGTTGTTGAAACCCAGACCGTCCGACCTACCAGAAAGGTGTAAGGTAACTGTTTGGACGGTCGGGAAGTGCCACCCAATTTAGACCGGAACCCAGTGGGGGAGGCATCCACAGGGACAGTACCCTCCTTCCCCTACCACCAACCTCCCGGAAGGACTTTCGGACCCACATGTTTAACGTGATCGTACTCCGCATGAACACGGCGGCAGTTTTGGCAGTGGCTGGAATCGAACCCGGGCCTACCGAGTGCAACTCCAGCGCGCTAACCAATGGGCTACCGCGCCCTGGTCTGTATGTGTAACTTCTAGTTTTTTCAAAAATTCATATGACTGTATGAAATAAGTGTGCAAAAAAGTATAAAAATACTTAATAGTTCTTTCGAAATTGAAGTGTACACATCACTTTCCATTGTATAAAGGCTCTTTCATATTTTTATAATTCTTTGTATTAAAAATTTCAATTTTGCCAAACTTAAACGTAAAAATAATTGTAAAAAAATCTGATGTGGGCAGCACATGACTTTCCTTATATAATGCAATGAATTTACTGCTTTTAGAGTAAAAAAATAGATTATTTTTATAGCAGTTATTTATATTCTTTCCAAGATATTGAATTTTCGTTAATGAGTCGTCATTTTCCATGTCGTCATCATCAATGCGTCGTCATTGATTTAGCGCTATTTTTATCCATTTGACGAGTCCTTTATTAATTTAGCAACATTTAAAAAGTCGCCAAGTTGGCGACATTCCACCAAATTTTTCGCTAAAATCTCGCCAAGCATTATGGACGAAGAAATAAGTTATTCTCGCAGCAGATAAATGACTATTGGCGTTCAAATACAGTATTACTCAAAGTATATTTTTTCATGAATGGAACGAGCTAGATCGACGGGAATGATGTCACCCAATTTATCGCATGGTATTACATATGAAAAGTGAACATGTTTCTCAATAGGAAATATTTTTTTTAATTTTATATGACTTTTTGATAATTTTTTTTAAAAATGTGCAATATCTCGAGAATGGTTCATGTTAGCGTTCTAAAATTTATGTCAATCGTTTTCTCATGAAAAATTAGATAAGAAATGTCCATTTGCGTAACTTTATTAGCGGTTTTGATTTTTTGACGATTTTTTCAAACTTTCACTCGAAAATTTATGGGGTTCTGAACATTCGATTGCGTATAAAAACAATAGACTTCCAGTGTTTACGGATTGTGATTTTTGCACCAAATTTCGTTCGAATCGGTCCATTCGTTCGTCAGTTATCGTCTCCATAGACTCACTGACACACACACACACACACACACACATACTTTCACACAGACATCACTTTAAAAATGTTTGATTCGTGATCAGGGATGCTTGAAACGTGCTTTCCCCCCTTCAAAAACTCGAATTCGAATTTTCGACCCCGTCACAATACTTTCCTTATACATTATGTATATAAGGAAAGTAATATATTACTAATTTGAATGAACGATTACACGTACGTAAGTTGCTGGAAATATAATTGGCCAGAGAATTTTTAAATGCAAAGTGCAATTAATTTTGATATTTGTTTAGCATATTTAAATTAGGAAATATTTTTATTTATTTTCCAATAACATTTAAAATTATTTTATTTAATAATAAAATATTTAAAATCAAAATAATTTAAAAGTATAAAAGCATTAAAATTTTACCCGATTTTAAATTTTTAAGAAAAATTACTTGAAACTATCACGTCGCAGAACCCCAAGGGTGCCGCAGAACACATCTTGAAAACGCTGAATTATCCTACGTGTGTCGGAAAAGCAACATTGCTCCCACAAACTGAAAAATGTCAAGCAAATTTCCTTAAAATGTTACAAATTTTGCATTTTTAAAATGACAAATATTTCCTCCTTTCAAATAATCTTCAAATTTCGTTACGGATTCTTGTACTATATAAGAATTGAATAATATACGGATTCTACACATATATTTACTTACGAAATCTCTCATAGAATCGTTTTATTCAAATAATAAATTATATGTATGTGTCGAGCCTTTCTTTAACTAATTTCAAACAATCCGTATACAGTACACAAAGTTCTTAAATAAATGTATTTTAATAGTATTATTTGAAAACCACATTAGTCGGATTGTTATTTGATTTATAAATAATCAAACCAGTATTTGAAATACTACTGTATACTTTGATAAGTTTCCTAACATCTTCCCTAATAATCTGATACAAATAATCTTCTAAACAATTTTCTAGATAATGTTACAAATAATAATTTTCTAAATAATCTGATATAAATGAATCTAACGACATTCTCATACGCAATCTGATATGCAATCAAATTATGAACAATATTCTTCATTAAATAATTCGTCTTTCCCCTCCTATTGCAGGTGTAGCCAGAATAAACCAGAACTGGCGATAAAACGACGTTTGGCATGAGAGATTACTTCTGAATCAGCATACGTTTTGCCTTATCACGGGAGGCACTGGTCCCTAAAAGATCCCCTACCTACGACCTTGCTTTCTGTAAATAAGAAATAAAATTTAACCTTTTAAATATTTTCATACACAGTTGCGAACTTCATCTGAATTTAATTTCAATAAAACAGTTACAACCTTTGAAATATGCATCAGCTATTTACCATACAGTTATCTACTGCATCAATTATGGTAGCATTTAACGCAACAAAAGAATTGATGATTCGAAAAAATCCAACAGGTGACAGACACCAATAATCGTGGAAATTTCACTCGTAGAAAGGGAAGTTTTCATCTCTGAATTGGGAAATTCCACTTTCCGAATTTGATAACACTGATAAGAACTACCAATAGAGAGTTTAATAGCCTGTGTTACGCGTGTTTAAAACGGAGTGGTTATAATAGTTATTAGACGAGTTAAGAGGAGTAATAAAAGGAGTGGTTTTAATAAGGTAAGTTACATCTTCAGTATTTTGATTGGTTAGACAATCTATGTAAATAAAATTGAAAATCTGTCTCTCTGTCTGTCCCATCATCACGGGAGAAAGGCAGAATCGAATTTGATGAAATTTTGTGGGTAACCTGGAAATAGTCCCACTTAAAATTTAGTTCATGTTTGGAGTGTCTACGACCAGTGGTTGTCGAGTTATTAATAAAAAACGAAATTTTCGTTTGTCTCATCATCACTGAAGAACTGCTGAACCGATATGATGAAATTTTCTGAATAGCCTTGAAATAGCCGCCCATAAATTTACCCAAGTTTCGAGTATCTAAGACCAGGGATTGTCGAGATATTAATGAAAACGAAACTTTTTCCTAGGTGTTCTACTCTCTAACTCCGTGATTTATCCAAACGAAAAGCTTGAAAATCGTTTGAAAGCGAATTAAAACTTTATCGCTGAGTTTGGTGGGAGATTTTTTGCGTCAATTAGTCACTTTCTAAAAACATGAATTGTTTGAAACTTGATTTAAATGGGAAATCTATCTCCATGATTTATATTTCACAAGCTTTTACTGAACAATGAAAAGTATGAAGAAATCAAAATGGTTATTTAATTTCGCAGTTTATGAGGAAGATTCTATCTTATATTATGTTGCTCAGAAACGCAATTACATTAAATCTGTCTGTTAATTTTAATTATTATTTTTTCGATTTGAATAATAAATAAATGGATATAAAAATATATTTTAGAAAAAAACGATTTGATTTTTCTTATAGCATTTTTGACTGGATAATAACAATTACGGTCTTCAGGTTTAAACGTTATTATTATTGATATTTTCGGGGATTATTGATTCAGGGATTATTGGTATTTTTAAGTTATTATGCAATTGTTTTATTACGACAAAAATTGTTCAAACTCATGTATTGTACATTGTACGAGTAATCTTCTACAAATACACGAGTATATCTTCTAATCTATGAGAATATAAGTAGTACAGGTATATTGGCATATATTGTGGGGAATCAATTACGACCTTCTGGTATAAAGAGTACGGAGATTATGGATAATTTCAATTTATTACGTCATCTCTTTTATTTTGGCAAATATTTTTGAGACTCATATTGTAATACGGGTAATCTTCTACTAACACACTGACATATTTTCTAATCTGCAACAGTATAAGTAGTACGGGGTTGCATATATTGATTCAATTCCTTTTTTTTTTTGTAAATTTGCTTACAAAAGGGATCAGGATGTTTTATTTTTCAGATCTGCCCGTGAAGATAATTTTGCATAGTGAGAACAGATATTCTTAAACTTCTCTTTAGGAGCAATACATTTAATATTTTAACAGAATTTGCACATGATTGCGAATTATAAGTTTCTTTATATTATATGCGCCGTACGAAGAACGGGTATGCTGCTAGTGATAATTATAATAATGCATAATAATATAAATTCTTAATATTTGAACAATAACTATACTTGCAAAAAAGAAATTTTACTTAATTCCAATTCTAACGTCTATGGGGACTATTTTTAGATAATTTTTATTGTTATTATTATTTAGTGCAATTTTTAAGTAAAAAAAAAAGTCTGATGGGTATAAAAGAAAATACGTATCTGGTTCTTAGAACCGAAAGAAAGAAGAAATAAGAGAAAGAAGACAGCGGAATCAATGCTCAAATTTGTAGTATCAGCAACGAAAAAGGATAAGGACAATACCACCAATCTGTCCATAGATTCCAAGTCAGAAAGCATCAGAGACAGTACACAACGCGCTGTTATATGTCATTCTCCTATAGAAGACGCAAGCATCGAGACTCCAAATGAAACATCTCAAGTGGATTTATGTGAGTCTTCTACAGAAAACACAAGCATCGAAACACCTAATGAAACAGCAGAAGAAGTGGCTCTAAAAACGAATTATAATAGTGATCCTGCTGAATGGGACATCACACCAGATCTGATACATCACTTTACAAAAAATATCCCTTCACAAGATGTTGAATCTGATTTCCTTCTGCACGATAGAAAATATGGAAATAAGATTCGATACGCGCGGAAAGAATATTTTATCAGAAGATTAACGAATTGGGAAATTGTCCAGAGAGACTGGCTAATATACTCTCCATCAACTGGCAAAACCTATTGTTATATCTGCAAATTATTTAGTACTGTTGTATTGTGCTGAGTGTGGCACGCTACATGGCAGTGAAGGCGTAGTGGTTATGAAGAGAGTGTGTTGGAGTGCTATCGCTGCAGGCGGTTCTCTTAATGAAATCGTCGAAGTCGGGAGATCCACGTTGAGATAGCGAGAGATGAGTGGCGTGTTGGCAGAAGAGATGAATAATAAAGCTCAGCTAATTTAATTTAATTTTTCTTCAAATAAATAAAATTTGGCATCACGTCTGATTTTAACTGGCAGAAACAACAAGATCACAACTGTAATAGAAGGTCTTTATTTCACTTCTTTAAGGGTGAGCGTCAGTAAATTTTCTGCCCTATCCGCTCCTTGTTAACTTTCGCGGCACACATATTTCGCCGAAATTCTGCTCAAACAGTTGCGAAATATTTTCTTATAGATAAAATGCTATGCTTAGATTATATTAAAACTAAATTTAATACCCAATAAAGCATGGAATATATGTTTTATTTTAATTTAAAATATTTTTGGTGCTGCCATCTGTTGTCGTAATTTAATTCATACCGACAATTTTTATTTTTTAATGAACATTTTTAAATGTCTATTCCTTCTAATACGCTATTAAATACAACAACAGATCATATATAATGCCATAATCACGGAAACGTAATTGAATTTGGACTTGAAGACAAAGGAACTTGAAGATAAAACTGCAGTCCTCAGTGATGTACATTCAGTTCCTTTATCAAATTTATAGAATGATAAATTACCTTTCCGTGATTGTGGCATTATTATATATGATCTGTTGTTGTATTTAATACTGTATTAGAAGGAATAGATATTTAAAAATGTTCATTAAAAAATAAAAATAATCGGTATGAATTAAATTACGACAACAGATGGCAGCACCAAAAATATTTTGGATTAAAATAAAAGATATATTCTATGCTTTTTGGGGCATTAAATTTAGTTTTAATATAATCTCAGCATTGCATTTTATCTTTCAGAAAATATTTCGCAACTGTTTGAGCAGAATTTCGGCGAAATATGTGTGCCGCGAAAGTTAACAAAGCGCGGATAGGGCAGAAAATTTACTGACGCTCACCCTTAAGACGTACAAAACTTTAAAAGGCCAGAGCGCTTTCGAGCGTCCGCGCAAATACGAGCGTAAATACTAAAAAAGTTCGTATTTACGCTCGAAAGCGCTCTGGCCTTTTAAAGTTTTGTACGTCTTAAAGAAGTGAAATAAAGCCCTTCTATTACAGTTGTGATCTTGTTGTTTCCGCTAATTTTTCTTCTTTATTAAATGAGAATTTCCATATATCACATGATATACAGGAGGATTTTAGGTTATCCAATATAATCCACGATACTGCTCGGGAGATGAACATAAGCTTTTAATATACTTAACAGCAGTCGTTGATTGTAATGACGGAACCGACAATGGTATTTGTCATATACTTCAGATTCACCAATACATCGAAATTTTATGAATCATCGTCATCTCAGCAAACGCGACGTAAATAATTTACTCCATCATAGAATTAACACCAGATATACATTCTTTTAAGAATAACATTAAATGTTATGTCCCGCGGGCAAAACGCGACTTCCTGCTTTAAAATTACATCGCAATAAATTGAAAACAATTTACATTATTCTTAATTTAGCGTCTTACTGTCAATGCGCGCACTCGTGACGACACAGAAAATAACGCCAGTACATTTCCATATAAAAATGTATCGCGGGAAAAGAACGAAACGTCATACTGTATCAAAGCGCGAATGGTTGTTGCCGCAGACAGAGAGACTCCAAGAGGGCAAAGTGAAAGACTTGGCACTTTATCAGTTGGCATACAATTTATATTTAAGAGCAGAATTCAAATTCGAAACGAAATTAGAATTTGCCGAATACGATAGGATAAATGGATTTTTGAAATAGCGTTTCCTAAAATGGAAGGAATTAATTAATAAACAGAGGCTATGCATTTCATAACAGTAATATTAATGAATTGGTTAATCAATTTCAAATGGGATTTGATGACTGGAAAAATGCAAGTGCAAGGATAACAGACCATGGAAAATCAAAAGATCATCTTGGCTCTCTGTCACTTATGTTACAATGCCAGAAGTCCAGTGGAATTGATGAAGAACTAACTGTAAAAGGAAAAATCTGATGTGGGCAACACATGACTTTCCTTATATAATGTAATGAATTTACTACTTTTACAGTAAAAAAATAGGTTTTTCTTATAGTAGATATTAATATTATTTCCAAGTTATTGAATTTTCAACAATTAGTCGTCATTTTCACTGATTTAGCGTCATTTTTATCCATTTGGCGAGACTTTCGTTAATTTGGCAACATTTCAAAAAGTCGCCAAGTTGGCGACATTCCGCCAAATTCGTAGCCAAAATCTCGCCAAGCGTTATGGACGAAGAAATATGTTGTTCTTACAGCAGATAAATGACTATTGGCGTTCAAATACAAAAGTATTATTCAAAGTATATTTTTTCATGAATGGAACGAGCTAGATCCACGAGAATGATGTCACCCAATTTATCCCATGGTATTACATATGAAGAGTGAACATGTTTCTCTAGAGTAAATATTTTTTTTTCATTTTATATGACTTTTTAATATTTTTTTTCGAAAAATGTGTAATATCTCGAGAACGGTTAGTGTTAGCGTTCTAAAATTTATGTCATTCGTTTTCTAATGAACAATTACATAATTTACTCAATTTAACTTTATTAGTGGTTTTGATTTTTTGACGATTTTTTCAACATTTTATTCGAAAATTTAGGGGGGGTTCTGAACATTCGATTACGTATAAAAACTATAGGCTTCCAGTGTTTACGGATTGTGATTTTTGTACCAAATTTGGTTCAAATCGGTCCATTCGTTTGTCAGTTATCGTCTCCACAGAGTCACTGACACACTCACACACACACACACATACTTTCACACACACACATACTTTCACACACACACACACAGACATCACTTCAAAAATGTTTGATTCGTGATCAGGGATGCTTGAAACGTGCTCTCCCGTCGAAAACTCAATTTCGAATTTTCGACCCCGTCACAATACTTTCCTTATACATTATGTATATAAGGAAAGTAAAAAGTGTGTGCATACTGGGTTAAAGTTCTGAAAAGAATAGTTGCTGTACTAAAATTTCTTGCTAAACGAAGATTTCTCGCTTTTCGTAGGGACACTCAATTACACAACTGTGCCCACAATGGAAATTATCTTGTTTGCATCGATCTTTTATCTGAATTTGGTCCGTTTCTAAAGGAGCATATTCGATGATATGGAAATCCAGGAAAAGGCTATGTGCCATATCTTTCTACTATTATATGTGATGAATTCATTGATATATTGGGATCTCGAGTAACAAGTCAGTTGATATCTGAAATCAAAGATGCTAAATATTATGAACTTAGCATTGACTCATTAATATTGCAAACTGCAGATCACAGACTTATGACAACGCTATCAATATGAGTTGGATATTTTGTGGTGTAAAAGCTAGATTTAAAAAAGTTAGCATGCTTTGCCGAATGGGTTCCATGTGTAGCCCACAGCCTTAACTTCGTTGGATCAACTGCAGCGGAGGGTTGTGTAGGAGCACTGAATTTTTTCGGAATTTTGCAAAATATTTATGTATTTTTTTCTGCGTTACCGCAGAGGTGATCGAAACTGTCAGACAACATACAAAATCTGATGTGAGCAACACATGACTTTCCTTATATAATGTAAGGAATTTACTACTTTTACAGTAAAAAAATAGGTTTTTCTTATAGTAGATACTAATATTCTTTCCAAGATATTGAATTTTCGACAGTCGTCATTTTCATTGATTTAGCGACATTTTTATCCATTTGGCGAGATTTTCGTTAATTTGGCATCATTTTAAAAAGACGCCAAGTTGGCGACATTCCGCCAAAATTTCGCCAAGCGTTATGGACGAAGAAATAAGTTGTTCTTACAGCAGAAAAGTGACAATTGGCGTTCAAATACAAAAGTATTACTCAAAGTATCTTTTTTCATGAATGGAACGAGCTAGATCTACGAGAATGATGTCACCCAATTTATCGCATGGTATTACATATGAAAAGTGAACATGTTTCTCAATAGGAAATATTTTTTTTTTTCATTTTATATGACTTTTTATTAATTTTTTGGAAAAATGTGCAATATCTCGAGAACGGTTCATGTTAGCGATCTAAAATTTATGTCAGTCGTTTTCTAATGAAAAATTACATAAGAAATGTTTATTTGCGTAACTTTATTAGTGGTTTTGATTTTTTGACGATTTTTCCAAAATTTTATTCGAAAATTTAGGGGGATTCTAAACATTCGATTACATATAAAAACAATAGGCTTCCAGTGTTCACGGATTGTGATTTTTGTACCAAATTTGGTTCGAATCGGTCCATTCGTTCGTCAGTTATCGTCTCCACAGACTCACTGACACACACACACACAGACATCACTTCAAAAATGTTTGATTCGTGATCAGGGATGCTTGAAACGTGCTCCCCCGTCGAAAACTCGAATTCGAATTTTCGACCCCGTCACAATACTTTCCTTATACATTATGTATATAAGGAAAGTAAAAAATTGATAATTTTGAAACAGCGCTGATGTGCGTAATTTGGAAAGATTTACTACAAATTAGTGATATTATCAATAAAGCTTTACAGGAACCTGCCAACGAATTATGTACTGTTATTAAATTATATGGCAGTCTGTTAACGAATAATTCGAAATAAATTTGATCTATGGCAATACAACTTACATCAGTGGATTACAAGGAATATGAGTAACGTAAACGAAAAACCTCGCTTTCCGGACAAAGGCTTAGATAAACGCAGATCCAAGTTTAAGTCTGAGTGTCAGTGACAAGTTTCGCATACATTCATTTTATCCTATAATCGACATACTTATAACTGAGATGACAAAAAGACGCGAAGCGTATGAAATTCTGTGCGAAAGATTTAATTTCCTATTGGATAGATCTATGACTACAGATAAAGCAAAAGAGCTAGTGAAACAATATTCGCTAGATCTTGAAGACGGATTTATTGAAGAGTTTTTACTATTTTCAAGAATGTATATATATATATATATATATATATATATATATATATATACGAGGATCGAAAATCTGTAACAGATAGGATTCGTGCACAAATTGATGATAAGCTCGTTTATAATAATAAGTTTTCCGAATGTGAACATATCTTTCAAAATCTATATCTCCATTTTTGGAACAGATGCGGAAGGAGAACGGAGCTTCTCAAAGCTAAAATTGGTTAAGAATCATCTCCAATCAACAATGAGACAGCAACGAATGTCTTCACTTTCACTACTTTCAATAGAAAAAGATGTTTTGCGATAATTGCCCTTCGTTGATATAATTTCCGAATTTGCACATAAAAAATGTCGCAAAGTAGTTTTTAAATATTGAACTTAAAATACATACTACGCACACACACACTACTGTATCTGTGATTATACAAATATGTAAATACATTACATTAAAATTTGCAATTTTTTTTTTAATTTTTGTCTTTTTTTATTTCTTGAAGTTGTGGGCTCAGAAGGGTTCGTAGGCCCTAAAAAGTTCGTAGGCCCTAGGCAATGTGCCTAGTCAGGCTAATGGATAAAGCGGGCCTGCTCATCTAGTCTAGGCCTACGAGAAAAAGAGGAGGAGTCACAAGGAGCATCTAAAATTCGCAGAAATTCTACAGTCAATGGAAGGTAAAGGAAAAGAATAAATAAAGTAGAAAAGAAAAGAACTCAATTCCATAATTCAATGTGGTCGAAAGAACCCAAAAATAAACAATAAATTTATGAAGCAGCCTTCATATTGTGACAAGTGGTGTATGCACTTTCTTTTCGACGGAACTCTTAAGCAGTTTTATACTCTTTTGCACACTTATTTCATATAGTTATGCGAGATTTCAGAAAAACGGAAGTAACATCTTCAAAACTGGAAGTGGAAATCCTTATGAATCCCACAACCCTTCCGCCCCAACCGTCCAAATAGCTGCTCTAGCCCTCGGGTGAATCGGACGGTCTGGGTCTTCAACACCCCTTTCACAATTCGATGCTAAATCCGTAACAGTCATCATTTAAGTTTTATCAATAGCCAATACTGAGAAACATGGGCACCCCATAGGGGAAAACAAATAGGGACACTTATCCTCACCCTAACATTCAAGGTCACAAAAGCATGTATTAAACTAATCTATGCTGTACACCTTATCCTTGAGTCCCCCCCACTCTTTTTAAAAAAGTTATGAGGGCATCCATGCTTAGAAATAATAGTTTCACTGAAAACTTCTGAACCAGAAATAGAAAAGGAACCGAAAATTGAAATCCTTAGTAATTTAGCCTACCTTATTTCCTAAGTCCATATCAGCTATCAAATTTGATGCTGAGTCCTATCATCTTATAAGATACCATCTATAGCCAATCTTGAGAAATAGATGTTTCAAGTAAAATGGGAAAATTTGAAATGAAAATATAGGTAAAGAACTGGAGGTAGAAATCCTTAGTGAACACCCTGTACATCCTCCATAATTTAATACTGAATCCACATGTCTCATCTAAGATTTATCGTCAGAAAGTCCTGAAAAATAGATGCTTCAAAAAAGTTTCGAGTACAATCAGTAGTGTGGCAAAATATTTGCCGCCAATAACGCCCTCGGCGATTGTTGAGTGAAGTCAGAAAGCCTCTTGGCTCAAACAATTTTGGCCTAAAACGACTATGCATCCAGCTGAGTCCCAAAGACAACGAAACTCAGTGGAATAATTTGCGTTTAAAATTGTGCAACAAACTGCGGAAAATACACGACGCTACACGATGAGATAACTTTAGAGGTGCTGACTCTCTTTCTTAGGGGGATTGCTTTTCTTCTTAGTAGAGATAAGGAGAAAAAAAAATCAAATATAGATTTGTAGAGCTTTAAAAATTAATACTAATAATTTTTTACCTACAACGAAAACTGAAATATAACTGCCTAAATAACGATTCTTAATGATACAATTTTATTAATCTGCATGTAATGGTGTCAACGTAGAGATACTGGTAAAATAAAGCGGAGGCATTACAGGCGTGCAAGCATGCACAGTTGCTAAAAGTGAACATTTTGTATTTTGTGTATAATAAAGTCAATTTTATTCTGTCGCACTGTCTAAATATTCGATGCAGTGAATTTTTATGCCATGCTGTTTAAATGTTCGGTAAAGTCAATTGTATTTTGCTGCACTACCTAAATATTCGGTGACGCGAATTTTATTCAACCGTACTGTTTAAATGTTCGGTAAAGTTAATTTTATTCTGCCGCACTGTTTAAATGTACGGTAAAGTCAATTTTATTCTGTCGCACTGTCTAAATATTCGATGCAGTGAATTTTTATGCCACGCTGTTTAAATGTTCGGTAAAGTCAATTGTATTTTGCTGCACTGCCTAATTATTCGGTGACGCGAATTTTATTCAACCGTACTGTTTAAATGTTCGGTAAAGTTAATTTTATTCAACCTCACTATTTAAATGTTCGGTAAAGTCAATTTTATTCTGCCGCACTGTCTAAATGTTCGGTAAAGTCAGTTTTATTTTGCCGCACTGTCTAAATATTCGATGCAGTGAATTTTTATGCCATGCTGTTTAAATGTTCGGTAAAGTCAATTGTATTTTGCTGCACTACCTAAATATTCGGTGACGCGAATTTTATTCAACCGTACTGTTTAAATGTTCGGTAAAGTTAATTTTATTCTGCCGCACTGTTTAAATGTACGGTAAGGTCAATTTTATTTTGTCGCACTGTCTAAATATTCGATGCAGTGAATTTTTATGCCACGCTGTTTAAATGTTCGGTAAAGTCAATTGTATTTTGCTGCACTGCCTAATTATTCGGTGACGCGAATTTTATTCAACCGTACTGTTTAAATATTCAGTAAAGTGAATTTTATTCAACCTTACTATTTAAATGCTCGGTAAAGTCAATTTTATTCTGCCGCACTGTCTAAATGTTCGGTAAAGTCAGTTTTATTTTGCCGCACTGTCTAAATATTCGGTGAAGTGAATTTTATTCAACCGCACTGTTTAAAATGTTCGGTAAAGTCAATTTTATTCTGTCGCATTGTCTAAATGTTCGGCAAAGTCAATTTTATTTTTCTGCACTGTCTAAATATTTGGTGAAATGATTTTTATTCAACAGCGCTATCTAAATGTTTGATAAAGTCAATTTTATTCTGCCGCATTGGCTAAATGTTCGATGTTCTGGGAAACGGCGTTAGATTGTATATACCTATTTTCAGGGTTCCTTTCCATCTTTTATGAAGGGAGAAAAATGCTTTAATTTTCTACCGCTCTACAACTTTGTAATTGTTTTTAGCCCCTAACTCTAACGAATGGAAATAACCCCATACCCCCTCCTCCTACAAAATGCGGTCAGTACCTTAAGTTGTCACATGGTGTAGCTCTATTGGGGCTTCCTATACACCTGCATAAAAAGATGATAGAGAAACCTTTATACATCTCTAGTTATTGGCATGATCCATAGCATGACTTTCCTTTATACTTTGAACATAAATTGTAAATAAATTCTTTGATCAAGACAAAATTAGTTTATGTTGTCTTGGAAATCCACGCTTGCTATTTATGTTTCTTTTTTAGTGCTGACGGTAAATGGAGTGGAAATTTAACATAAGTTCTCCCTGGAATCGAAGCAGTTATAGAAAAATGTATACTTTTTCCAGAAATTTAGCATAAACTACATTATAGATGATGTTAGAAATTATTGCACTCAATTTAACGCATTCAGTACTGCAAATTGACAAAACAAAATAAAAAATCTGATGTGGGCAGCACATGACTTTCGCTGCAGACTCAAACTCATATTTTCTTTATTTCTTTAATAATTCATTAAATTGAGATTAATTCACAAAATAACACTCAATTTGCATTTTTAATTTAATTTCTGTTTTTATTTGGTAATTGGACATTTTTCAAAAGTGGCATAACTAAATGCGAAAATTCTCAAATATCTCGAGAACGGTTAGTCCTAGAGTAATAAAGTTGTTCTTATTCTATTCCTCATCAAATATTACGTATAAACAAGTATTTAATTGATATATTTGAACATACGTAGTTTTATTTTAGATTTTGGCGATTTTTGAGGGCCATTTCGTAAAAAAAGGCAGGTTGTTCTTTTCCGAATAATACCAAAATCTAATCAGCATCAGAGTATCCCACAAATAACTTATCTACCAAATTTTGTGAAATTTGGTCAATTAGTATTTTAGCTAGAGTGTATACATGACATTTTTGCGGGCCATTTCGTAAAAAAGGCAGGTTGTTCATTTCCGAATAATACCAAAATCTAATCAGCACCAGAGTATCGTACAAGTAACTTATCTACAAAATTTTCTGAAATTTGGTCAATTAGTATTTTAGCTAGAGTGGATACATGAAATTTTTACGTGCCACTTCCCCCAAAAAGGCGGGTTCTGTTTTTACGGATAGTACCAAAAACTAATCAGCACTAGGGTAATATCCAAGTAACTTACCTACCAAATTTTATGAAATTCGGTCCATAAGTTTTTGAGTTAGAGTGGATACATACATTGCAGAGACACATAGACACGCAGACAGACACACACCCAGACGTCACGCTAAAAATAGTTTTTTCGTATTCTAGAGGTCTCGAAACGTGTAGATCCGTCGAAAACTCGAGTTGCGATTTTTGGCAGGATTCCAATACTTTCCCTATACGTTATTGCAGGGAAAGTAAAAATCTGATGTGGGCAGCACATGACTTTCCCTGCAGACTTATATTCACTTTCTCTTTATTTTAATTACACTTAATTCACTTTTAATTCAATTTTCTTACTCATTTGATAGCTGGACTTCTTTTCAAAGGTGGCGTAGAGAAAATACGAAAAAACTAAAATATCTCGAGAACGGCTGGTCTTAGTGTAACGGGGTTGGTCTTATTCTTTTTTTCGTTAAAAATTACGTATTAAACAAGCATTTTATGGACATATTTGAGCATAGGTAGTTTTTTATTTTAGATTTTGGCGATTTTTAAGGGCCATTTTGCATAAAAAGGCAGGTTATTTTTCCCGAATCATACCAAAATCTAATCAGCATCAGGGTGTCCCATATGTGACTTACCTACCAAATTTTGTGGAATTCGGTTCATTAGTTTTTCAGAGAGGATACAAGCTTTTGAGGGCCATTTCGCAAAAAAGGCGGGTTCTTCTATCCCGAATCGTACCCAAAACTAATCAGCACCAGATTCGCCCACAAGTGACTTGCCTACCAAATTTTATGAACTTCGGTCAATTACTTTTTTAGTTAGAGTAGATACAAAATCTGCACAGACAGACAGACAGACAGACACACAGACACACAGACAGACAGACACACAGGCAGACAGACACACAGACACACACACACAGACGTCACGCTAAAAATAGTTTTTTCGTATTCTAGAGGTCTTTTAAAGTGTAGATCCTCCGAAAACTCGAGTTGCGATTTTCGGCATGATTCCAATACTTTCCCTATATATTACCATGTATTGCAGAGAAAGTAAAAATCTGATGTGGGCAGCACATGACTTTCTCTGCTGACTTATATTCACGTTCTCTTTATTTTAGTTAAATTTAATTCACTTTTAATTCAATTTTCGTTCTCATTTGATTACTGGACTTATTACTTTCCCTGCAATACATGGTAATGTATAGGGAAAGTATTGGAATCATGCCGAAAATCACAACTCGAGTTTTCGACGGATCTACACGTTTCGAGACCTCTAGAATACGAAAATACCATTTTTAACGTGACGTCTGTGTGTGTGTCTGTCTGTCTGTCTGTGCAGATTTTCTATACACTCTAACTAAAAAACTAATGAACCGAATTTCACAAAATTTTGTAGGTAAGTCACTTGTGGGCGGGGCTGGTGCTGATTAGTTTTGGGTACGATTCGGAATAAAAGAATCCGCCTTTTTTTTGCGAAATGACCCGCAAAAGCTTGTATCCACTCTAGCTAAATATCTAATAGACCGAATTTCACAAAATTTGGTAGATAAGTCGCTTGTGGGTCACGCTGATGCTGATTAGATTTTGGTACGATTCAGAAAAAAATAACCTGCCTTTTTTTGTAGAATGGCCCGCAAAAATTGCCAAAATCTAAACTAAAAAGCTACGTATGCTCAAATATATCCATTAAATGCTTGTTTAATGCGTAATTTTTAACGAAGAAAAGAATAAGACCAACCCCATTACACTAGGACTAGCCGTTCTCGAGATAGTTTAGTTTTTCGTACTTTCCCTACGCCACCTTTGAAAATAAGCCCGGTTACCGCATGAGAACGAAAATTGAATTAAAAGTGAAATAAATTTAGTTAAAATAAAGAGAACGTTAATATAAGTCTGCAGGGAAAGTCATGTGCTGCCCACATCAGATTTTTACTTTCCCTGCAATACATGGTAATGTATAGGGAAAGTATTGGAATCATGCCGAAAACCACAACTCGAGTTTTCGACGGACCTACACGTTTCGAGACCTCTAGATTACGAAAACACTATTTTTAGCGTGACGTCTGTGTGTGTGTCTGTCTGTGTGTGTGTCTGTCTGTGTGTATGTCTGTCTGTGTGTGTGTGTGTGTGTGTGTGTGTCTGTCTGTGTGTCTGTCTGTGCGATGTATGTATCCACTCTAACTAAAAAATTAATGGACCGAATTTCACAAAATTTGGTATGTAAGTCACTTGCATGAGACTCTGGTGCTGATTAGTTTTTGGTAGGATTCGTAAAAGCAGAACCCGCCTTTTTTTGCGAAATGGCCCGTAAAAATTTAATGTATCCACTCTAGCTAAAATACTAATGGACCAAATTTCACAAAATTTGGTAGGTAAGTTACTTGTAGGATGATCTGGTGCTGATTAGATTTTGGTACGATTCGGAAAAGAATAACCTGCCTTTTTGTACGAAATGGCCCGCAAAAATCGCCAAATTCTAAAATAAAAGAACTACATATGCTCAAATATATCCATTAAATACTTGTTTTATACGTAATTTTTAACGATGAAAGGAATAAGACCAACTCCACTACACTAGGCCTAGCCGTTCTCGAGATATTTTAGTTTTATTGTCTTTTCTCTACGCCACCTTTGAAAATAAGTTCAGTTACCAAATGAGAACGAAAATTGAATTAAAAGTGAATTAAATTTAAATAAAATTATGAGAACGTGGATATAAGTCTGCAGGGAAAGTCATGTGCTGCTCACATCAGATTTTTTTCAAAGATGGCGTAGAGAAAATACGAAAAAACTAAAATATCTCGAGAACGGCTAGTCCTAGTGTAATGCGGTTGGTCTTATTCTTTTATTCATTAAAAATTACGTATTAAACGAGCATTTAATGGATATATTTGAGCATACGTAGTTCTTAATTTTAAATTTTGGCGATTTTTGCGGGCCATATTGCAAAAAAAGGCAGGTTATTTTTTCTGAATCGTACCAAAATCTAATCAGCATCAGCGTGACCCACAAGCGACTTATCTACCAAATTTTGTGAAATTCGGTCTATTAGATATTTAGCTAGAGTGGATGAAAGCGTTTGCGGGCCATTTCGCAAAAAAAGGCGGGTTCCTTTATCTCGAATCGTATCCAAAACTATTCAGCACCAGATCTGCCCACAAGTGACATATCTACCAAATTTTATGAAATTCGGTCAATTAATATTTTAGTTAGAGTGGATACAAAATCTGCACAGACAGACAGACAGACACACACACAGACGCCATGCTAAAAATAGTTTTTTCGAATTCTAGAGGTCTCGAAACGTGTAGATCCGTCGAAAACTCGAGTTGCGATTTTCGACATGATTCCAATACTTTCCCTATACATTACCATGTATTGCAGGGAAAGTAAAAATATTAATTTATTTCTGTACTATTATTTCTTATCATTTCATAATGGAATTAAATAGAATATCAAATATTTCAGAATTTCCCCCTAAAATTCGACAATTACCATTATGTAAAAAATTCTTATGAATTTCTTAGTAAGTTAAAACATTTCTGTCCGGTGAAATGTGCGATGCTATCTATCTTTGGATGTCAAATCCTTATTCATATTTAGGTTTATGGAACATCTAAATTCATCACATGATAAATATTGAAATTTCAACATTTGGATGTATAAAATGACTTGCGTTGGTCCACCAGTTGTGTTTAAATTAATCGTAATAACCATATGCTCAACTTGCAACAAAGACATCCCATTTTAAAAAGAATAAAAAGAGTTGCATTCAGCATCTTATTTATCACCTCTTCTGAGAATAGCCCAGACGTGGTTTATCGAGAGATATCACGTGACAAGTATTTATTTTATTTCGATCTGGCTTTACCCAAGTGGTCAAAGTCTGTGCACTCTTCCAAGCGATAGCCATTCTTTTGCAATAGATTCTCGTTCCTGGCGAGGTCAATTCGTCTTCCACTGTTGATGGATAACCACCAGATCTGATACGTCCAGATAGCCGGTTTTGTTCCATATCGGTGTTCCTTCATTTGACAGATTCTTTTCGTGGTCAAAGATCCAAGTGAAAAAGTCACCATGCATTCAAAAGGAATATATTTTAATTATATTTTCCAGGATTAAAATTACTCACCTGATTAAAGTGCCATGAGTTCTAATGAGGAAAAAGCAGGTTAGTTTTAAATTAGCATTTTTTCGAAAACATTGTGGTATAAAAATTATTAAACCAGAATTTTTACGGAGTGTAACATTTGGACTATTTTTATAATATTACTCTACTGCTACGGCAAGAAAACGAATACTTTCAATTATATTAAGGAATATATTTCTGGTTTGTAATTCACTTGGTTTTTATTATTTGTCCTTCCACTAGACAGTTCCAATGGTGTCCATAGGTAAATACTATAGACATTGTTAGAAACTGGCTATTCTATCGGTTTCAATTTGAATTTTATGGCTGTCCTGACTAGAATGCAATTTCGAACTAACCGCCGTTTTTTGTGTAGTTTCAGCTGATTGTTCTCCATATCTTGATCTTCAATCTTGAGCTATTTATTATTGCCTTTTCTCATTTTTCTATTTTATATATATATATATATATATACCTTTTTAATTATGATTTTTGTGTACTCATCTTCCCCTCACTCCCTTTCCATTATAGTAATAAGTTACCTTCTATTTTTACTTTCCCTGCAATACATGGTAATGTAAAGGGAAAGTATTGGAATCATACCGAAAATCACAACTCAAGTTTTCGACGGATCTACACGTTTCGAGACCTCTAGAATACGAATAAACCATTTTTAGCGTGACGTCTGTGTGTGTATCTGTGTGTCTGTCTGTCTGTCTGTGTGTCTGTCTGTCTGTCTGTCTGTGCAGATTTTGTATCCACTGTAACTAAAAAACTAATGGACCGAATTTCACAAAATTTGGTAGGTAAGTCACTTGTAGGCGAGTCTGGTGCTGATTAGTTTTGAGTAAGATTCGGGATAAAAGAATCCGCCTATTTTTGCGAAATGGTCCACAAAAATCGTCAAAATCTAAATTAAAGAACTAGGTATACTCAAATATATCCAATGAATGCTCGTTTAATACGTATTTTTTAACGACGACAAGAATAAGACCAACTCCATTACACAAGGACTAGCCGTTCTCGAGATATTTTAGTCTTTCGTATTTTTTCTACGCCACCTTTGAAATTAAGTCCGGTTACCGAATGAGAACAAAAATTGAATTAAAAGTGAAATAAATTTAATTAAAATAAAGAGAACGTGAATATATGTCTGCAGGAAAAGTCATGTGCTGCCCACATCAGATTTTTATCCTTAGTCTTGGTCTATAGTTACTTATTTGTAACAGATATGCTAGAGATGGGTTTTGTCTGTACTTGCCGTTGTTTATGCATAGTTTTCGATTAAAAATTTCAATTTATATATATATATATACATATATATATATATATATATATATATATATATATATATATTAGTTTCTCAGCTAAAACAGCTAAGAATTCTGCTTGTATTTGGTTCCTAGCCGAAGCAGTTAAGAATTATCTTTGAATTCTGTTTCTAGCCAAAAATATCAAAATACCGAATGTTTTGAAATATCAGAATGAATATCAGAATACCGAATTTCTTTTCTTGCCGAAACATTTAAAAATTTAGAGTGTATCCGTTTCCCAGCAGAAACAGTTAAAATTATTTAATGTATTCGTTTATTATCTACAGCTGCAGAGCAGTTAAGATTTCCGCTTATGTTCGGTAAGTGAAATGAGGGAAAAACATACTTCGAGATAAGATACAGACTTTAAATCTGACGTAATAGTAGATAGTTGGAAAAAAAGAATCTGTACAATTTCAATTCTCCATAATGCTATATTTTAGGGGTGCTCCACGCTAAAATGTTCGATTTGCCGAATAAATGAAGAATGTCTTTTTTATGTGAGATAGAGTTTTACAATTTGGTACACGAGTCAATCCTTCAATAAAACCCTCTGGAAAGATCGAATTTTTCAAAAATGTGCTGTAAAGGGGGATGTTCCACACCATAACATTTGAAAGGTGAATTAAGATATAAAGACTTGAAATTTGATATAAGGGTCAATCAGTCAATAAAATCTGAGAGGAAAATCGTATTTTTCAAAAATGCTAATTTAATGGGTGCTCCGCACCAAAACATTCGAAAGATGAATTGAGAGATAAAGACTTGAAATTTGATACGCGGGTCAAATAATTGATAAAATCTGTGGAGTAAATCGTATTTTTGAAAAATGCTCATTTAATGGGTGCTCCACACCAAAACGTTCGAAAGGTGAATTGAGAGATAAAGACTTGAAATTTGATACGCGGGTCAAATAATTGATAAAATCTGTGGAGTAAATGGTATTTTTGAAAAATGCTCATTTAATGGGTGCTCCACACCAAAACGTTCGAAAGGTGAATTGAGAGATAAAGACTTGAAATTTGATACGCGGGTCAAATAATTGATAAAATCTGTGGAGTAAATGGTATTTTTGAAAAATGCTCATTTAATGGGTGCTCCACACCAAAACGTTCGAAAGGTGAATTGAGAGATAAAGACTTGAAATTTGATACGCGGGTCAAATAATTGATAAAATCTGTGGAGTAAATGGTATTTTTGAAAAATGCTCATTTAATGGGTGCTCCACACCAAAACGTTCGAAAGGTGAATTGAGAGATAAAGACTTGAAATTTGATACGCGGGTCAAATAATTGATAAAATCTGTGGAGTAAATGGTATTTTTGAAAAATGCTCATTTAATGGGTGCTCCACACCAAAACGTTCGAAAGGTGAATTGAGAGATAAAGACTTGAAATTTGATACGCGGGTCAAATAATTGATAAAATCTGTGGAGTAAATGGTATTTTTGAAAAATGCTCATTTAATGGGTGCTCCACACCAAAACGTTCGAAAGGTGAATTGAGAGATAAAGACTTGAAATTTGATACGCGGGTCAAATAATTGATAAAATCTGTGGAGTAAATGGTATTTTTGAAAAATGCTCATTTAATGGGTGCTCCACACCAAAACGTTCGAAAGGTGAATTGAGAGATAAAGACTTGAAATTTGATACGCGGGTCAAATAATTGATAAAATCTGTGGAGTAAATGGTATTTTTGAAAAATGCTCATTTAATGGGTGCTCCACACCAAAACGTTCGAAAGGTGAATTGAGAGATAAAGACTTGAAATTTGATACGCGGGTCAAATAATTGATAAAATCTGTGGAGTAAATGGTATTTTTGAAAAATGCTCATTTAATGGGTGCTCCACACCAAAACGTTCGAAAGGTGAATTGAGAGATATAGACTTGAAATTCGATACACGGGTAAATCAATTGATAAAATCAGAAGGGAAAATCGTATTTTTCAAAAATACTCATTTAATAGATGCTCCACACCAAAACGTTCGAAATGTGAAACGATAGTAAAATGGACTTTGCAATAGAGACTTAAAAATTTGTGCAATAATATATATTTAGCCAGAAATAAAGTGTAAAATTTCAGCTTTCTAACATTTGATAATTAAAGGGATGCTGCACACTTAAATGTTTAATTGACAACAAAGTGAGAAATGCCCTCCTGTCTGAAATGAAACAGATATTTGAAATTTAGTAAGGACCACTGATTTGAAAAACACCATTGGGAAAGTCGAATTATTCAAAAGTTCGCGTTATTCAAACGTTGCTTATTCTGAGACCTTTGTATTTCAACGGGTATTCGGCTAGTTTCATTAAAAGCAGTAACAAGACAAAATCATTAGCATCGATCTGTTTCAAAAGCAAAAAATCTGATGTGGGCAGTACCTGACTTTCACTGCAGACTCATATTCACGTTCTCTTTATTTCTTCAATAATTCATTAAATTGAGTTTAATTGCACAAAACAACACCCATAATTATTTTAAATCGCTCATAAATTGCACTTTTAATTCAATTTACGTTTTCATTTGGTAACTGGACTTATTTTTAAAGGTGACGTAGTGAAAATACGGAAACACTAAAATATCTAAAGAACGGCTTGTCCCAGAATAATGGGGTTGATCTTATTCTTTTCATCGTCAAAACTTATAACGTATAAAACAACACAAACATTTAATTGATATATTTGAGCATACGTAGTCTTTAATTTTAGATTTTGACGATTTTTGCAGGCCATTTCGCAAAAAAGGCAGGTTCTTTTTCTCCGAATCGTACCAAAATCTAATCAGCACCAGAGAAACCCGCAAGTGACTTATCTACCAAATGTTTGGAAATTTGGTCTATTAATTTTTCAGTTAGAATGGACACAGATAATTTTTGCGGGCCATTTCGCAAAACAAACAGGTTCATACCAAAATCTAATCATCACCAGGATCTCCCACAAGGGACTTACCTACCAAATTTTATGAAATTTGATCAAAAAGTTTTTCAATTAGAAGGGATACATACATTGCACAGACGCACACACAGACGTCACGCTAAAAATAGTGTTTTCGTGTTCTAGAGGTCCTGAAACGTGTAGATCCGTTGAAAACTTGAGTTGCGATTTTCTGCACGATTCCATGACTTTCTCTATACATTACCATGTATTGCAAGGAAAGCAAAATCAGCCTTTTTCATTGGCGGCTGAAGATCTTTTCTCATGAGTGTAAGTTGCGCTTCTTGTGTGTTCCGCCGAAGAAGGCTGTTTCTTCCTTAGAAACCTGTTGTATGCTGCTTTTAACAAAGTTATTTTAGTTGCATTACTTTAGCAGCAGTTTGAGCTGTACGTATGATGGAATTATTTTATATATGAATACGGTTCAAAGATCGGGAAATAAACTTATTTTATCTTTCCGATGGTGTCAAGATGTAAATTCTGTGATTTACATTTTCGATGGCTAAATAATCAATTTGTAGGAAAATTGCTACACTTTAACATAAAATAATTAAAAAGCTAATTCGAATTAATAAAAAAAAACTCGGCGAGATTTGTCGTCCCAGGAGTTCACATAAACAGTGTACCGAATTTCGCGGCTATCCAAAGCTTAGATTTTTCCACTACAGAAGACACACACACACAAACACACATACATACAAACACACACACACACACACAAACACACATACATACAAACACACACACACATACATACAAACACACACATACACATACATACACACATATGCATACATACACATAAACACACATATACATACAGACAAACACACACACACACAGACAAACACACGCGAATATACCCTAGCACACACATACACACAAACACACACACATACAAACACACACACACACATACAGATAAACACACACACAAATACATACAGAAAAACACATGCAAATATACCCTAGCACACACACACATACAAATACACACACACACAAATATACACACACATACAAATACACACACACACACAAATATACACACACATACAAATACACACACACATACACCGGTCGTCCAAATAGTTGCTCAAGTCCTCTGGATGAGTCGGACTGCCTGGGTTTTCCACACACACATACAGATAAACACACACACAAATACATGCAGACAAACATACACAAATGTATCCTAGTAAACCCACACATACATACAAACACACACAAATACATACAGACAAATACACACAAATATACCCTAGTACGCGCACACACATACATACAAACACACACATACATACAAACACACACACATGCATACAGACAAACACACACACAAATACATACAGACAAACACACACAAATATACCCTAGCACACACACATATATACAAACACATACACATACATACAAACACACACATACACACATACAAACACACACACACATACATACAGACAAACATACACATACATACAGACAAATACACACAAATATACCCTAGCACACGCGCACACACACACACACACAGAGAGACACATACATACAAACAAATACACACACGTACACAAACAAACCATAGCACACTCATAAACATAACCTAGCACACACACACATAAACACACCATAGCACACACACACACAGAGAGAGAGAGAGAGAGAGAGAGACGCGTACACAAACATACCCTAGCACACACACACACATAAACACAACATAGCACACACTCACACACATCTATTTTTATGTAAGAAGATTGTTTGGAAATTTACTCCACAGACTTTGTGAACCCTTTAGTGCGAATTCACATAATGCATTTTCAGCTCTTCGAGAGCCTTTGATATTCAAAAAGGCCGATTTATTTGCAATGTTCTTATGTCAATGAGATAACATTTCGATTGATTCCTTTGTCGCTGTTTTAGAGATAGATCCACTTTCCTATTTCTTGAGAGTGTAGTGAGTCGCCCTGTTGGGAAATTTTTATTGTGATTTTACGCACGCTAGCTTCTACTAACTTCGGATTGACTGGACTGCTTGTTATTCTGCTTTCTGATTGGCTCTCTCTCAGGTAGATTCTTAATCCAGAACTTATATAAACCCCACTGTTTATCCTATTTATGCCCATTTTGGGTTTATTGATTTTCTAACACTAACGAAGAAGATCCAGCGTATCTTTCAAACAGCTGTATGTTGAATTATTATATCGTTTTTGCTTAAAATTGTTTCTCAAGTTTTCCTTAATAATCAGATTAACTAAAATATGCATGTATATATATCGATGTATTTATAAATAAAAAAATAAATGTGAGAAGATTACCTACCGGATTCGGGTTAAAAATTGTTAGATGAACGATTTTGATCTTTCAGCTGATGTCTAGATGGAAACTCTGTGATAATATTTTTGATATCAAAGGAACCGAATTGCATGAAAATCGTTCAAAATCCTATTTCAACATAAAATAACTAAAAAACTAATTCGAATTAAAAAAATCTGATGTGGGCAACATATGACTTTCCTTATGTAATGCAATGAATTTGCTACTTTTACAGTAAAATAGATTATTCTTATAGCAGATATTTATATTATTTCCAAGATATTGAATTTTTGTCAATTAGTCGGCATTTTCATTCATTTAGCATCCTTTTCATCCATTTGTTGAGATTTTCGTTAATTGGGCGACATTTAAAAAGTCGCCAAGTTGACGGTATTCCGCCAAATTCGGCTCCAAAATCTCGCCAATCGTTATGGACGGAGAAATAAGTTATTCTTATAGCAAATAAAGGACTATTGGCGTTTAAATACGAAAGTGTTACTCAAAGTATCTTTTCTCATGAGTGGAACGAGCTAGATCCACGAAAATGATGTCACCAAATTTATTGCATGATATTACATATGAAAAGTGAACATGTTTCTCAACAGTTAATATTCTTTTTTTTAATTTATGAGATTTATTAATAAATTTATTTAAAAAATGTGCAATATCTCTAGAACGGTTCATGCTAGCGTTCTAAAGTTTATGCCAATCGTTTTCTAAGGAAAAATTACATGAGAAATATCTATTTGCGTAACTTCATTAAAGGTTTTAATTTTTTTCAAAATTTCACTCGAAAATTAGGGGGGGTCTGAACATTCGATTGTATTTAAAAACAATAGGCTTCCAGTATTCAGGGATTGTAATTTTGTGCCAAATTTCATTCGCATCGCTCCATTCGTTCGTGAGATATCGTCTCCACAAGTTCACTGACACACACACACACACACAGACATCACCTCAAAAATGTTCAATTCGGGATCAGGGATGCTTGAAACGTGCTCTCCCGTCGAAAATTCGAATTCGAATATTCGGTCCAGTCACAATACTTTCCTTATACATTTTACTGTGTATATGCCGATCCGGTGGTCTAGCGGTCTGGCACATGCGTTTCCGTCTGATCGCTGGATTGCCGGGTTGCGGGTTCGAATCCCGCCAGCGGGCATGGATGTTGTCATGTCGAGGCCAAGTCAGACTTCCGCCCTTCGGGGAGCCTCTATAAAAGTGAAGCTGCAAATCTCCTCCCCTTCGCCATGGGATACCGTGGGGGGGGGGGGGGTCTTGCGGACGTGGTGCGTAGGCGCTCCTTCACCACGGGGGAATTAGTAACGAACGAACTATGTATATAAGGAAAGTAAAAACTTCATGAGTACTGTCGTACTAGGAGTCAAATATCGCGGCTATCCATAGCTTAGATTTTCTGCTATAGTCTACACACACACACACACACACACAGACAAACAATTTCTTTTATTATGTAAGATTCTCAGCTATCTCTATTTTTATGGCGTTACAAATAATCTGTTTCATTTAATTTAATTTATCAGCAAGCGGTGTCACTCACGTTCCACGAATCGAATAATTTAATATTTTATCGAAAGCAGTTATTGTCATTCAACACTTTCATCTCTATTATCGTCGAACATTCTTCAACTTATCGCACTTTTATCACATTCAGTTTTAGTTTCCCAGAAGACATTAATCGATGCCTTGTGTCAACATGCTCTGGCATGCCAACAACGATTTGTTACCCTTTTACGGAATGCCAGAATCTTTTCCGCACGTCAGTACTTTTATTTTTGGGATATACATTGAACACATTCTCTGGATTTTTGATGTCAGACATCTCACACAGGAAGCGTCTCTTTAGTCGAAAACACGAATTCGAATTTTTGACCTTGTGGTCATCATACTTTATATAAATTATGAAGTTGGTAGGGAAAGTAAAAATCTGATGTGGTCAGCGCATGACTTTCCCTGCACACTCAAATTAATTTTCTCTTTAATTTCTTTAATTAATTAAATTGAGTTTAATTGCACAAAATAACATAGCTATTTGAAATGATACTGAATTTTCACTTTTAATACAATTATCGTTTTTGTTTAGTAATTGTTCTTATTTTCAAAGACAGCTAAGCTAAATTTCGAAAAAACTAAAATATCTCAAGATCCGCTAGGCCTATAGAGTAATGGGGTTGGTCTTATTCTTCTCATGATCCAAAATTATGTATAAAACAAGCATTTAATGAATACATTTGTACATATGTAGTCTTTTGTTTTAGATTTTAACTATTTTTGCGGGGTACTTCGTATAAAGAATAGGGTTTTTTTCCCCGAATCGTACCAAAATCTAATCGGCACCACGATAACCTACAAGTGATTTATTTACCGGATTTTGTAAAATGTGGTCAGTTAGTGTTTTAGCTAGAATGGATACTTGGGGCTTTTGCTGGCCATTTCGCAAAAGAAGACAGATTCCTTTATCTCGAATCATACCAAGGTCTAATCACCTGCAGAGTAAATCACAAGTGACCTACCTAGAAAATATTATGAAATTTGGTCAAATAGCTTTTGAATTAGAGTGAATACATACATTGCATGGACACGCACACACACACGCACAGACAGACACACACATACATACACACACGTATAAACACACACACGCACACACGTATAAACAGACACACACACAGACACAAACACACACACAGGCATACATACACACACGTACAAACAAACACGCGCATAAACAGACAACACACATAAACAGACACAAACACACACACACACACACATGCACACACACACGCACATACGCATAAACAGACACACACATAAACAGACACACACACAAACCCAAAACACATATGTATAAATACACACACAGATGTCACGCTAAAAATGGATTTTTACTTTCCTTATATACATAATGTGTAAGAAAATTATTGTGACGGAGTCGAAAATTCGAATTCGAGTTTTCGACGGGAGAGCACGTTTCAAGCATCCCTGCTCACGAATCTAACTTTTTTTTGTGATGTCTGTGTGCGTGTGCGTGTGTGTGTGTGTGTGTGTGTGAAAATATGTATGTGTGTGTGTGTGTGTGTGTGTGTGTCAGTGAGTTCAGTGAGTCTATGGAGACGATATATCACGAACGAATGGAGCTGATTCGAATGAAATTTGGTACAAAAATCACAATCCGTGAATACTGGAAGCCTATTGTCTTTAAACATAATCGAATCTTCAGAACCCCCCTAAATTTTCGAGTGAAATTTTGAAAAAATCATCAAAAAATCAAAGCCTTTAATAAAGTTACTCAAATAGACATTTCTTATATAATTTTTTCTTAGAAAACGATTGACATAAATTTTAGAATGCTAGCGTGAACCGTTCTTGAGATATTGCACATTTTTCAAATAAACAAATAAATTTATCAAAAATCCCATATATTAAAAAAATAATATTCACTGTTAAGAAATAGGTTCTCTTTCATATGTAATATCATGTGATAAATTTGGTAACATTATTCTCGTGGGTCTAACTTGTTCCATTCACAAGAAAAGATACTTTGAGTAATACTTTTGTATTTGAACGCCAATAGTCATTTATCCGCTGTAAGAATGACTTATTCTCCGTCCATAACGCTTGGCGAAATTTTGGCGACAAATTTCAAGGAATGTCGCCAACTTAACGAAAATCTCGCCAAATGGATAAAAATGACGCTAAATCAATGAAAATTGAATGAACTCATTGAAAAAAAATCAATATCTTGGAAAGAATATAAGTATCTACTATAAGAATAACATTTTTTTGACTGTAAAAGTAGTAAATTCTTTGCATTATATAAGGAAAGTCATGTGCTGCCCACATTGGATTTTTTGTGTTCTAGAGGCTGTAAAATATGTAGATCCGTCGAAACTCGAATTGCGACTTTCGACGCGATTTCAATAAATTACCACGTACTATAGAGAAATTAAAAAAGTATAATAATAATACTGCATTGAACGATGCTAAATGCCACAATGCAAACCATTATGACTTTTATTAATAGCTTCATACCGCTCGCTCACAGCCTTTATAGATATTGGGCACTGTAAATATTTTCTTAAGGCGGTTTATTACAACCCACCAACAAATCATCAAACCTAGTAAAAATCAGATAAAATATATAGGATTTAACTTCTCCACATACTTCATTTTTGCCACATTATATTTCATTTTGTTACATTACTACTTTGACTCTATATAGTAGCAAAACCTAAACCCTTCTTCGAAATAGACTGCATGTCATTTAGTCGATTCCATGACTCTATGTGGATGGAAACTATTGTTAAAAACCTAGTAAATATAAATAGTTATAAAAGTTTATTTTCTATATTTTACTTACTTCAAATTTATCAGCACACTTAATAAATCACTTAAGCACACTTAATCAGCACACTTAATAAAAAAATCTGATGTGGGCAACACATCACTTTCCTTATATAATGCAATGAATTTACTACTTTTACAGTTAAAAAAAATGTTATTCTTATAGTAGATACTTATATTCTATCCAAGATATTGAATTTTTTCCAATGAGTCGTCATTTTAATTGATTTAGCGTCATTTTTATCAATTTGGCGAGATTTTTGTTAGTTTGGCAACAATTACAAATGTCGCCAAGTTGACGACATTCCGCCAAATTTGTCGCCAAAATTTCGCCAAGCGTTATGGACTGAGAAATAAATTATTCTTACAGCTGAAAGTGACTATTGGCGTTCAAATACAAAAGTATTACTCAAAATATTTTTTTTCATGAATGGAACGAGCTAGATCATCCACGAGAATGATGTCACCAAATTTATCGCATGGTATTACATATGAAAAGTGAACATGTTTCTCAATAAGGAATATTTTTTTTCTTATTTTATATAAATTTTTGATAATTTTTTTGAAAAATGTGCAAAATCTCGAGAACGGTTCATATTAATCATCATATTTGGAACGACAGCCCAGGATGAGCCATGGCCTTCAGCTGAAGATTCCTCCAGGACTGTCTATTTCTAGACCTGGTCTGCCTGTCTCTTGCTTCAATCACTCTAAAATCTGAATCAACTGAGTCAAGCCATCTCAGCTTTAGTCTTCCTCTTTTTCTATTAGTAAAGGGCCTTGCAGGAAACATCTTTTTTACCGGATCCCTTTCATCCATTCTAGCAATATGAGAGGCCCAGTTCATTCGCTTAATTTTAAAATATTTAATAATATCGGGTTCCTTAAAATATCTATAAATCCCTGAATTAAAATGCCTCCGCCACAGGCCATTCTCCTTTACTCCACCAAGGATGTCTCTGAGAACCCTACGCTCAAAAACAGCAACTCTACCCTCTCCATTTTTAGTTAAAGAACATGTTTCCGAACCATACATTAGGATTGGCCTAATGATAGTTTTGTAGATAAGGAACTTTGTTTTTCTAGGGAGAAAACAAGACCTCAAAACAGGGTGAAGTCCAAAACATGCCTTGTTGGCCAGTGAAATACGATTTTGAACTTCAGGGATAATATAATTTTTTGCATTAACAAAAGATCCCAAGTATTTAAAACCATAAACAGTTTCAAACTCATATGGGCCAATTTTCAGTAAGTTGGCCGTATCACCAGTTGGTGTTTTCTGTACTGGCATATATTTGGGTTTAGAAACATTTACAATCAATCCCATTCGATTTGCAGCTACGTCCAAGGAGGAAAATGCTTCTCTCAAGGCCGGAACACTCCTAGCAACTATATCGATATCATCAACATGAGCTAGGAGCTGCACAGACCTGTGTATGATGTTTCCCCGTACATCAATTTTTGAATCTCGTACAGTCTTCTCCAGTGCGATGTTAAAGAGAATGCACGAGAGAGAGTCCCCCTGTTGTACACCATTATTGACACTTAGGCTCTCGGAAAGGACGCCCAAAAATTTGATTTTACATTTGATGTCATGCAATGGACACATCACAAGTTTAATCAGTTTAGCAGGAATATTAAATTCATACATTGCATCCATTAAATGCTTCCTACTCACGCTGTCAAATGCAGCCGTAAAGTCAATAAACAAATGGTGAGTGTCAATACCATATTCAATTGATTTTTGCAAACTCTGACGCAAACAGAAAATTTGATCAATAGTGGATTTTCCTCCTCTAAATCCACATTGATAGCTACCTATCTCAGAATCAACAAACGGCCTGAGTCTCTGACACAGAATAGTGGAGAGGATTTTATAACATGTGCACAGAAGGGTAAAACCCCTATAATTGGAACAGATCATTGGGTCTTCCCTCTTAAGTATGGGGCATAAAATACCAATACTCCACTGCAATGGCAGCTTCTCCGAGTTCCAAATAATCAAAATAAGTCTATGCAAGTGCTCAAGCAGTCGGGGACTTCCAGTCTTAAGCAACTCTGCAGAGATGAGATCATGCCCAGGCGACTTATTGTTTTTGAGCCTTTTGATTGCCGACTCAACTTCATCTCTATCAGGAGGAGGTATCAGTTCATCATAAGAGATGCCTAGGACGCTATGGCAAAGGTCGTCATGATTATTCTCTGAATTCAGAAGTTCGTCAAAATGCTCTACCCATCTATTGAGAGCATCCCGTCTGCAAGCTAAAATTACTCCCTGTTTGTTTTTACAGAGGGTAGAGCGTGGTTTAAAGTCGGAACGACTACGATTAATTTTCCGGTAGAATGCTCTGCATTCGTTTACAGATTTAAGATGTTCGATATCTCTCAAAGTCTCTTCCTTAAAAGTTTCCTCTTTCATCTATGGAGTTTCTTTTCCTCTTTCCTGGCCCTTCTATATTCCACATAATTATGTCTGGTATGAACCTGCAGCATTTTTTTTATATGCCAGGTTTTTCTTGTTAGTAAGTTCAGCACATTCTTCATCAAACCAGTCTTTATCTTTACTGCGAACAGTATTGCCAATAGTAGCTTTAGCAGCGAGGCAAATACTTTCCCTAATTTGAAGCCAACGTTTCTCCAGGGAATCACAGTCATTTAGCTTCACTAACTGATTTTCCAAACAGTCAGTATGCTCCTTAAATTCCATTGATCTTCAGCTTTTTACAGTCAAATGTTTTCAATGGCACTACTCTTTCTTTCATGGCATCAGAAAGCCGTCCTCTAAGTTTAGCAATAACCAAATAGTGATCTGAATCAATATTTGCACCTCTATAAGTTCTAACATCAATCAAGTTCGAGCAGTGCCTTGCATCAATTAATACATTATCAATTTGATTTGAATACAGCCCACTTGGCGCCCTCCATGTTTCTTTATGAATTCTTTTATAACAAAACAAGGTGCTCACAACCAACATACCATGCGATGCAGCAAAATCAACGAGTCTACAACCATTATCGTTTGACACATCATGGAGGCTATGTCTACCAAGAACTGTCTGGTATTCAGACTCTCTCCCAACTTTAGCGTTGAGGTCCCCAATAACAATTTTCACGCCGTTTCCTGGACAACTATAATATAGTCTGGATAGACTTTCATAGAATGTTTCCTTTTCCTCATCTGATTTTTCCTCAGTGGGCGCATGAGAACACAAAAAAGTGTAATTAAAATTTAAAAAAAAATTTTGATTTTAATTTTAATTAACGGTTCATATTAGCGTTCTAAAATTTATCTCAATCGTTTTCTAATGAAAAATTACATAAGAAATGTCTATTTGCGTAACTTTATTAGCGGTTTTGATTTTTTGACGATTTTTTCAAAATTTCACTTGAAAATTTAGGAGGGTTCTGAACATTCGATTGCGTATAAAAACAATAGGCTTCCAGTGTTTACGGATTGTGATTTTTGTATCAAATTTCGTTCGAATCGGTCCATTCGTTCGTCAGTTATCGCCTCCACAGGCTCACTGACACACACACACACACACATACTTTCACACACACACATACTTTCACACACACACACACACACACATACTTTCACACACACACACATACTTTCACACACACACACATACTTTCACACACACATACTTTCACACACACACACACAGATATCACTTAAATGTTTGATTCGTGATCAGGGATGCTTGAAACCTGCTCTCCCGTCGAAAACTCGAATTCGAATTTTCGATCCCGTCACAATACTTTCCTTATACACTATGTATATAAGGAAAGTAAAAATAGGTTTTTCTTATAGTAGATACTTATATTCTTTCCAAGATATCAAATTTTCTTTCATTAGTCGTCATTTTTATTGATTTAGCGTCATTTTTATCAATTTGGCGAGATTTTCGTTCATTTGGCAACAATTAAAAATATCGCCAAGTTGGCGACATTTCGCTGAATTCTTCGCCAAAATCTCGTCAAGCGTTATTGACTGAGAAATAAGTTATTCTTATAATAGATAAATGACTATTGGCATTCAAATACAAAAGTATTACTCAAGGTATCTTTTCTCATGAATGGAACGGGCTAGATCCACGAGAATGGTGTCACCAGATTTATTGCATTATATTACATATGAAATGTAAACATGTTTCTTAACAGTTAATATTTTTTTTTTCTTTTATGGGATTTTTTGATAAATTTATTTGAAACATGTGCAATATCTCGAGAACGGTTCATGCTAGCATTTTAAAGTTTATGTCAATCGTTTTCAATGGGAAACTTATATAAGAAATGTCTATTTGCGTAACTTTATAAAAGGTTTTGATTTCTTGATGATTTTTTTAAAATTTCACTCGAAAATTTAGGGGGTTCTGAACATTCCATTACGTTTTAAAACAATAGGCTTCCAATATTCACGGATAGTGATATTTGTACCAAATTTCATTCAAATCGCATCATTTTTTGTGAGATATCGTCTCCACAGACTCACTGACACACACACGCACACACAGAGAGAGAGACATCAACTCAAAAATGTTCGAATCGTGATCAGGGAAGGTTGAAACGTGCTCTCCCGTCGAAAATTCGAATTCGAATTTCCGACCCAGTCACAATACTTTCCTTATACATTATGTATGTAAGGAAAGTAAACGATTCTGATGTGGACAGCACATGACTCTTCCCTACAAACTTAAATTAATCTTCTCTTTATTTCTTTAATAATTCGTTAAATTGAATTTTATTGCGCAAAATAACACGGAATTTGCATTTTTAATTCTAATTCGTTTTCATTTGCTGCCTGGACATATTTTCAAAGGTGGCGTAGCAAAAACGCGAAAACAATTAAATATCTCGAGAACGGTTATTCCCAGAGTAATGGGATCGATCTTACTATTTTATTCGCCAAAATTTACGCAATAAAATGTATTTAATTGATACATTTGAACATGTGTAGTTTTTATTTTAGATATTGATGATTTTTGAGGGCCATTTCGTACAAAAAAAGCATGTTTTTTTTTTCCAATCATACCAAAATCTAATTAGCACAAAGTGCTAATCCCACAGGTGACTTATCTACAAAATTTCGTGAAATTTGGTCAATTAGTTTTCAGCTAGAGTGGATGTATGCGATTTTGCGGGCCATTTAGCAAAGGGAAAAAAATGCAGATTCTTTTATTCCGAATCATAACAAAATTTAATCAGCACCAGGGTCACCCACAAGTAACTTATCTATAAAATTTTATGAAATTTTATCAATTAGTTTTTGAGTTAGAGTGGATGCATATATTGCACAGACAGACAGACACACACACGCCACGCTAAAAATAGTTTTCCGTGCTCTTGAGATCCAAAAGTGTAGATCCGTCGAAAATTCCAGTTGCGATTTTCGACAAGATTCCAATACTTTTCCTATACATTACCATGTTCTGCAGGGAAAGTAAAACTAATTCAATGAATGAGGGAAAAAATTCTAAAATCAACCTTTTAAGAGCCGTAGTCTGTTTTAAAGTAGTATATTGCTTATTTCTAATTTGTTAATGTTAAATGTACTCCAATTTTTTATAAAACTTTTCTGCTAATTAATTGCAATAACCCTGTAATATTTTACTTTGTGAATCTCTATTCATGTGTGTTTATCGTGACTCAATTATTAATTTTGACGCCGCGCAAATTCTTAGTTTTTCATGGCGTCTCATTTCTGACTCTGTGCGTTAAAATCTTGTCTGAAAATCTGGATGTTTCTTTCACCTTTTTCTCGTTTTAGTGCCACTTAAAAATGTTTGGCTTGTGTATTTCTGGATTGTAGTTATACATGAGTTATACTTTTATTTGGTAATTTAACGATTTTATTTTGTCTCTGATAATCCGGCCATTCATATGGAAATACTAGCAGCATACTCGTTCTTCGTACGGAGTATATAATATAAAGAAACTTAAAATTCACAATCATGTGCAAATTCCTATAGTATACTAAATGACATTTTTAATAAAAATATCCTGCTAAAATATTTAACATAATGCTCCTAAAAAGAAGTTAAGGAATGTCTGTTCTCGCTATTCAAAATTATCTTCACGGGCAGATCTGAAGAATAAAACATCCTGGCCTCTTTTGTAAGCAAGTTTACAAAAAATATGGAATTGAATCAATATATGCAAAATAAGAGCGTTGAAATTGTATGGGACCCGTACTACTTATATACGCGAATATTAGAAGATATAACCTGCATTAGTAGATTCCATGTATAAATTGAAAATATCAATAAATCCGTAATCTTTAAATCAAAAAGCAGTAATTGATTCCAATATGTGCCGAAATGAAAATGCTAAAATTATATGAGAAGATATATCCGTAGTACTTATAATGTCGTAGATTAGAAGATATATCCTAATGTTAGTAAAAGATTACCCGTATTATAATATGAGTCTTAAATATCTTTCCCAAAATAAAACAGATTAATTAATAAATTAAAATATAAATAATCCCCGTAATCTTCATACCAGAAGGCCTTACTTGATTCCAATATATGCCGATATATGTCAAAATATATGCCAATATACTGTACTATTTATATTCTCAGAGATTAGAAGATATAGCCGTGCATTTGTAGATTACTCGTACAACGTACAATATATGAGTTTCAACCATTTTTGCCGCAATAAAACAATGGCATAAGAAATTGAAAATATCAATAATCTCTGAATCAATAATCCCCGAAAACATCAATAATAATAATGTTTAAATCTGAAGATCGTAACTGATATTAACCAATCAAAAATATGATGGCAATGAAATCTATTTTATATACATATCTTCGTTATTAAAATCGGAAAATATTTAATAAAAATCTTCTTCCTCATAAACACACTGGATTTAAATCCGTTGTTAAGCGACATGTTATGATTTGCTTCAAATAAATTAGTGGTCAAAATATCGTCTGAATAATGCGATCTCTAATGAAGGTTTGGCGGCATTTAAAAAAATCGCCAAATTTATCGCCAAGTGGGACTGTAGTACTGACAGTCCCACTTGGCGATAAATTGACGAACCATCATCAAAATATTATCCCCTAAAAAAACACAATTTCATTTATTTAGCGCAATTTTATCAATTTCAAGATATTTTTATGGATTTACAAACATTTTTATCAATTTGGTGATATTTTAAAAATTCGCTAAATGTGTTACTAAGACGGTTGGACTGACAGATAAATGCTAACGAAACACCAGTTCAGTACTTTCTTCTAGGAAAACAAAATTAATTTCATGTATTTACATCGTTTTTATCAATTTGGAGACATTCCAATCAATTTGGCAACGTTTAAGAAATTTGCCAAGTTAGCGATATCCAGCCAAATTCGTAGCTCTGAATTTGCAGATCTGAATAAAATATCGTTTTCCAGTTTGTATATAATAAATGAAAACACTAAAATATTATTAGAAGATATACCCGTTCCACTCTTTTTCTGTTTCAACAATCGGATAAATGAATTTATTGGGTAGACAGAGTATATGAGTTTATTAGCTAAACACAATATATAAGCTTGAAACACCTTTGCCAAAATAAATGAAAGTGATGTACGCAGTTCACAATTAATATAATTAAAAGAAAAATCAAACCGTTTTTTTCTAAAATATATTTTTATATCCATTTATTTATTATTAAAATCGAAAAAAAAATAATAATCATTAACAAACACATTTAATTTTATTAAGTTGCCCAGCAACATGATATAAGATAGAATCTTCTTCATAAAATGCGAAATTAAGTAACCATTTTGATTTCTTTATACTTTTCATCGTTGAGTAAAAGTTTGTGAAAAATATAAGCCATGGAGGTAGATTTTTCCATTTAAATTCATGTTTCAAGCAATTCATGCTTTCAGATAGTGACTAATTAGCGCAAAAAATCTCCACCAAACTCAGAAATAAAGTTTTATTTCTCTTTGACGTTTTAAACAAACGATTTTCATCCTTTCCGTTTAGATAAACCACGGAGATAAAGAGTAGAACTCCTAGAAAAAAGTTCCGTTTTTCATTAATATCTCGACAATCCCTGGTCTTAGAAACCCAAAACTTGGACAACATTTATGCGGGGCTATTTCAAGGCTACCCACAAAATTTGATTTAATTCTGTTCAGCCGTTCTCTCGTGATAATGAGACAAACGAAAGTTTCGTGTTTTACTAATATCTCGAGACCTACTAGTTGTAAAAATTCCAAACATAAAGTAAATTTTAAGTGGGGCTATTTCCAGACTACCCACAAAATTTCATCAAATTCGGTTCAGCCGGTCTGTCGTGATGATGGGACAAACAGACAGACAGACAGACAGACAGATTTTCAATTTTATATATATAGACTAGCAGCATACCCGTTCTTCGTACGGAGTATATAATATAAAGAAACTTGAAATTCATAATCATGCCCAAATTCTTATAGTATACTAAATGACATGTTTAATCAAAATATTCTGTTAAAATATTTAATATAATGCTCCTAAAAAGAAGTTTAAGAATATCTGTTCTCGCTATATAAAATTATCTTCATGGACATATCTGAAGAATAAAACATCTTGGACCCCTTATGTAAGCAAATATAAAAAAAATATGGAATTGAATCAATATATGCAAAATAAAAGCGTTAAAATTGTATGGGACCCGTACTAATTATATACGCGAATATTAGAAAATATAACCTGCATTAGTAGATTACATGTATAAATTGAAAATACCAATAAACCCGTAATCTTTAAATCTGAAGACAGTCATTTATTCCAATATATGCCAAAATTAAAGTGCTAAAATTATATGGGAAGATATACACGTACTACTTATAATGTCCGATTATTAGTAGAAGATTACCCGTTTTGCAATTTGAGTCTCAAATGTTTTTTGGTAAAATACAACAGACGACATAATAAATTGAATATATAATTAATCCCCTTAATCTTCATACCAGAAGACTGTACTTGATTCCAATATATATGCCAATATATGTCAAAATATATGCCAATATACCTGTACTACTTATATTCTCGTAGGTTAGAAAATATACCCGTGCATTCCTAGAAGATTACTCGTTCAACGTACAATATGCGTGTGTCAGCAATTTTTGCCGCAATAAAACAATGGCGTAATAACTTAAAAATATCAATAATCCCTGAATCAATAATTCCGGAAAATATCAATAATAATAATGTTTAAACCTGAAGAGTATAATTGATATTATTCAGTCCAAAATGAAATGGCAATGAAATTTATTTTATATACATATCTTCATTATTCAAATCGGAAAGGATTTAATAAAAATCGTCTGCCGCATAAACACATTGGCTTTAAATCCGTTGCTAAGCGACATGATATCATTTGCTTCAAATAAATTGGAAGAAAAAATATCGTCTAAATACTTATATTTCTATGGAACAGTTGGCGACAGTTTCGTCAAATTAGCGACATTTTAAAAAATCGCCAAATTTATCGCTAAGTGGGACTGTAGAACTGACAGTTCCACTTTGCGACAAATTGACGAAATATCATCACAATACTATCCCGTAACAAAAAACAATTAATATCATTTATGTAGCGCAATTTTATCAATTTCAAGATATTTTTATAGATTTGAAAACATTTTTATTAATTTGGTGACATTTTAAAAATTCGCTAAATGTATTACTAAGTAGGATGGTTGGTCTGACAGAGAAATGCTAACCAAACATCATTTCAGTACTCTCTTCTAACAAAACAAAAAAAAATTTCATTGATATGTAGAAGACCCAAGCCACACGACCAACCCGAAGGTTTATGGCAGCTGTTTGTGTGTCGTTTATATCAATTTGGCGACATTTCCGTCAATTTGGCAAAGTTTAAGAAAAGTCGTCAAATTAGCGATATCCTTCCAAATTCGTAGCTTTGAATTTGCAGATCTGAATGAAACATTCTTATCCCGTTTCAATATACTAAATGAAAACACTACAATTGTATTAGAAGATATACCCGCTCTACTCTTTTTCTGTTTCAACAATCGGCTATATGAATTTATTGGCTAAACACAATATATGAGTTTAGTAGCTAAATACGATATAAGCTCGAAAACTCTTTGCCAAAATAAATGAAATTGATGTACGCAGTCAGCAATTAATATAATTAAAAGAAAAATCAAACCGTCCATTCATAAGATATACTTTTATATCCATTTATCCATTTATTTATTATTTAAATCGAAAAAAAATAATAAAAACATTAACAAACACATTTAATTTAATTGCGATGCCGAGCAACATGATATATCCTCCTAAAATGTTAAAATTTATTAACCACTAACAGCACACCTGTTATTCGTACGGAGTGTATAATTTAAAGAAACTTAAAGTTCGCAATCATGTGCAAATTCTGTTAAAATATTAAATTTATTGCTCCTAAAGAGAAGTTTAAGAATATATGTTCTCACTATGCAAAATTATCTTCACGATCAGATCTGAAGAATAAAACATCCTGCCCCCTTTTGTAAGCAAATTTACAGAAGAAAAAATAGGAATTGAATGAAAATATGCAACCTCCTACTAATTATATTGTCGCAGATCAGAAAATATGCCAATGTGTTAGTAGAAGATTACCCGTATTACAATATGCGTCTCAAAAATATTTGTCAAAATAAAAGAGATGACGTAATAAATTGAAAACATCAATAATATCCGTACTCTTTATACCAGAAGGTCGTAATTGATTCCAATATATGCCAATATATATCAAAACATATGTCAATATACCTGTACTACTTATATTCTCGTAGATTAAAAGATATACACGTGTATTTGTAGAAGATTCGTAAAACATACAATATATGAGTTTAAACAATTTTTGTCATAATAAAATAATTGCATAATAACTTGAAAATATCAATAATCCTTGAATCAATAATCCCCGAAAATATAAATAATAATAATTTTTAAACCTGAAGACCGTAATTGATATTATCCAGTCAAAAATGCTATAAGAAAAATCAAATCGTTCTTTTCTAAAATATATTTTTATATCCATTTATTTATTATTCAAATCGAAAAAATAATTATTAAAATTAACAGACAGATTTGATTTAATTGCGTTTCTGAGTAACATGATATAAGACAGAATCTTATAACATGTTAAATATGTCATGTCTTATAACATAAACTGCGAAATTAAATAACGATTTTGATTTCTCTATACTTCTCATTGTTCCGTAAAAGCTTGTTTTAAATAAACCATGAACCATGGAGATAGATTTCCCCTTTAAATCATGTTTCAAACAATTCATGTTTTCAGAAAGTGACTAATTAACGCAAAAAATCTCCCATCAAACTCAGAGATTAAATTTTAATTCACTTTCAAACGATTTTCAAGCTTTTCGTTTGGATAAACCACGGAGTTAGGGAGTAGAACTCCTAGGAAAAAGTTCCGTTTTTCATTAATATCTCGACAACCCCAGGTCTTAGAAACTCGAAACTTGGACAAAAGTTATGGGGGGATATTTCAAGGCTATTCACCAAATTTCATTAAATTCGGTTTAGCCGTTTTTCCGTGATGATGAGACAAACGAAAATTTCGTTTTTTACTAATATCTCGAGAACCACTGGTCGTAGAAACTCAAAACACGGATATAATTTTAAGTGGGGCTATTTCTGGGCTACCCACAAAATTTCATCAAATTCGGTTCAGCCGTTCTCCCGTGATGGTGTGACAAACAGACAGACAGACAGACAGACAGACAGACAGACAGATTTTCATTTTTATTTATATAGACTAGCAGCATACCCGTTCTTCGTACGGAGTATATAATATAAAGAAACTTGAAATTCATAATCATGCCCAAATTCTTATAGTATACTAAATGACATGTTTAATCAAAATATTCTGTTAAAATATTTAATATAATGCTCCTAAAAAGAAGTTTAAGAATCTCTGTTCTCGCTATATAAAATTATCTTCATGGACATATCTGAAGAATAAAACATCTTGGACCCCTTATGTAAGCAAATATAAAAAAAATATGGAATTGAATCAATATATGCAAAATAAAAGCGTTAAAATTGTATGGGACCCGTACTAATTATATACGCGAATATTAGAAAATATAACCTGTATTAGTAGATTACATGTATAAATTGAAAATACCAATAAACCCGTAATCTTTAAATCTGAAGACAGTCATTTATTCCAATATATGCCAAAATTAAAGTGCTAAAATTATATGGGAAGATATACACGTACTACTTATAATGTCCGATTATTAGTAGAAGATTACCCGTTTTGCAATTTGAGTCTCAAATGTTTTTTGGTAAAATACAACAGACGACATAATAAATTGAATATATAATTAATCCCCTTAATCTTCATACCAGAAGACTGTACTTGATTCCAATATATATGCCAATATATGTCAAAGTATATGCCAATATACCTGTACTACTTATATTCTCGTAGGTTAGAAGATATACCCGTGCATTCCTAGAAGATTACTCGTACAACGTACAATATGCGTGTGTCAGCAATTTTTGCCGCAATAAAACAATGGCGTAATAACTTAAAAATATCAATAATCCCTGAAACAATAATTCCGGAAAATATCAATAATAATAATGTTTAAACCTGAAGAGTATAATTGATATTATCCAGTCCAAAATGAAATGGCAATGAAATTTATTTTATATACATATCTTCATTATTCAAATCGGAAAGGATTTAATAAAAATCGTCTGCCGCATAAACACATTGGATTTAAATCCGTTGCTAAGCGACATGATATCATTTGCTTCAAATAAATTGGTAGAAAAAATATCGTCTAAATAGTTGCATTTCTGTGGAACATTTGACGACAGTTTCGTCAAATTAGCGACAATTTAAAAAATCGCTAAATTTATCGCCAAGTGGGACTGTAGAACTGACAGTTCCACTTTGCGACAAATTGACGAAATATCATTACAATACTATCCCCTAACAAAAAACAATTAATATCATTTATGTAGCGCAATTTTATCAATTTCAAGATATTTTTATAGATTTGAAAACATTTTTATCAATTTGGTGACATTTTAAAAATTCGCTAAATGTATTACTAAGTAGGATGGTTGGTCTGACAGAGAAATGCTAACCAAACATCATTTCAGTACTCTCTTCTAACAAAACAAAAAAAAATTTCATTGATATGTAGAAGACCCAAGCCACACGACCAACCCAAAGGTTTATGGCAGCTGTTTGTGTGTCGTTTATATCAATTTGGCGACATTTCCGTCAATTTGGCAAAGTTTAAGAAAAGTTGTCAAATTAGCGATATCCCTCCAAATTCGTAGCTTTGAATTTGCAGATCTGAATGAAACATTCTTATCCCGTTTCAATATACTAAATGAAAACACTACAATTGTATTAATAGATATACCCGCTCTACTCTTTTTCTGTTTCAACAATCGGCTATATGAATTTATTGGCTAAACACAATATATGAGTTTAGTAGCTAAATACGATATAAGCTTGAAAACTCTTTGCCAAAATAAATGAAATTGATGTACGCAGTCAGCAATTAATATAATTAAAAGAAAAATCAAACCGTCCATTCATAAGATATACTTTTATACCCATTTATCCATTTATTTATTATTTAAATCGAAAAAAAATAATAAAAACATTAACAAACACATTTAATTTAATCCGTTATTCGTACGGAGTGTATAATTTAAAGAAACTTATAGTTCGCAATCATGTGCAAATTCTGTTAAAATATTAAATTTATTGCTCCTAAAGAGAAGTTTAAGAATATATGTTCTCACTATGCAAAATTATCTTCACGATCAGATCTGAAGAATAAAACATCCTGCCCCCTATTGTAAGCAAATTTACAGAAGAAAAAATAGGAATTGAATGAATATATGAATATTGAATGAACCCCGTACTAATTATATTGTCGCAGATCAGAAAATATGCCAATGTGTTAGTAGAAGATTACCCGTATTACAATATGCGTCTCAAAAATATTTGCCAAAATAAAAGAGATGACGTAATAAATTGAAAACATCAATAATATCCGTACTCTTTATACCAGAAGGTCGTAATTGATTCCAATATATGCCAATATATATCAAAACATATGTCAATATACCTGTACTACTTATATTCTCGTAGATTAAAAGATATACACGTGTATTTGTAGAAGATTCGTACAACATACAATATATGAGATTAAACAATTTTTGTCATAATAAAATAATTGCATAATAACTTGAAAATATCAGTAATCCTTGAATCAATAATCCCCGAAAATATAAATAATAATAATTTTTAAACCTGAAGACCGTAATTGATATTATCCAGTCAAAAATGCTATAAGAAAAATCAAATCGTTCTTTTCTAAAATATATTTTTATATCCATTTATTTATTATTCAAATCGAAAAAATAATTATTAAAATTAACAGACAGATTTAATTTAATTGCGTTTCTGAGTAACATGATATAAGATAGAATCTTATAACATGTTAAATATGTCATGTCTTATAACATAAACAGCGAAATTAAATAACGATTTTGATTTCTCTATACTTCTCATTGTTCCGTAAAAGCTTGTTTTTAATAAACCGTGAACCATGGAGATAGAGTTCCCCTTTAAATCATGTTTCAAACAATACATGTTTTCAGAAAGTGACTAATTAACGCAAACAATCTCCCATCAAACTCAGAGATTAAATTTTAATTCACTTTCAAACGATTTTCAAGCTTTTCGTTTGGATAAACCACGGAGTTAGGGAGTAGAACTCCTAGGAAAAAGTTCCGTTTTTCATTAATATCTCGACAACCCCAGGTCTTAGAAACTCGAAACTTGGACAAAATTTATGGGGGGATATTTCAAGGCTATCCACCAAATTTCATTAAATTCGGTTCAGCCGTTTTTCCGTGATGATGAGACAAACGAAAATTTCGTTTTTTACTAATATCTCGAGAACCACTGGTCGTAGAAACTCAAAACACGGATATGATTTTAAGTGGGGCTATTTCTGGGCTACCCACAAAATTTCATCAAATTCGGTTCAGCCGTTCTCCCGTGATGGTGTGACAAACAGACAGACAGACAGACAGACAGACAGACAGACAGACAGATTTTCATTTTTATTTATATAGATTTGTTTCGTCGTTTCTGGCGGTGTATCAAAGTTTATGTATTTACTCTTATTGAAGTCCGACCTCATTTATAATTTTATTTCAACGTTTTGAATGGTGTTATATTAAAGCAAGAAAGATGCATAAAGCATTGATTATGAACACTTTCCCACTGCAATGCAGTTTCATTTAAACATCTCTAAAATGCGATACATTCAGTGGTGATATTTTTAAAATTATCACAATACTACAATAATTTATTATATTTGAAAATTTAAAAACATGAAGGCAAAAGTACTGTCTAAATCCATGCCTAAAACTTCATCGAAAAGGCAATGCTATAAAATCGTCTGTTTCTCTATGTAAAATCAATGAATATTGCACTCATGTCACCCATATTCCAGACTCCAGAGCTAAATAATTTTGCGTTAAAAAATCAGCAATTCTTATAAATTCACCTTAGAGCTTGATGTGTTTGCATTCTGGATACGTTAAAATTAGGCTTCGTTGTAGAAATAATCAAAGTTTGATGATCATTTAAACTCAAAAATATTGCAATTGTGTTGGCGCAGAAAATAGATGCACAGAAAATACGCAAAAATAAAGCGGTTTTAGGACGGATACAGAGCACAAAATATAAATTTAAAAGAGCTTTAAAATTAACGATTTTTACTCTGGGAAAAAAGTTGGATACCATATTTTATTTCGAAGTGGATCACGTGATCTCTTGGACCCGTGATCATGTGATCTCTTGAAAGTGGGTCACGTGATCCCTAATTTCAAAATTTGGTCCAATAGGGTTCAATGCATTTCATTTTTTCAACCCGGGTTCAATCTAAAAAGAATTGGGTGAAATTATTAATTTACATTCCCATATGTCCCACAGACCGTCTCAGCAACATACTAAAATTTCATTTTGATAAAGTCATTTTTACGGCAGTTATCGTGCGAATGGACAGACAGACAGAATGAATAAAGTCATAAACGCTTTTCAACTATGTTGTAAAGTAGTTAAAAACGCAAAATTAAACCTTCCATAGCCACAGCATTATGCAAACTATTATTTTCCGAGACTTTATTTGAAGAAAAATATCATGTTGCTTAGAAACGGAATTAAATCATATATGTTTATACGGCAGACGATTTCTATTTAATCTATACGATTTAAATACAAGAAAGATCAACCATTCATAAAGCATTGATTATGAAACACGCAATTTTATTTAAACATCTCTTAAATGCGATAAAATCAGCGGTGATATTTTTTAAATAGTCACAGTACTACAATCATTTATTTTACTAAAAACATGGATGTAAAAGCACTTTCTAACTCCATGCTTAAAACTTAATTGAAAAAGGCAATGCTCTAAAATCGTCTGCTTCTCTATGTAAAATCAATAAAAATTTCATTCATAATTGATTGCAATAACCCTGTAATATGTTACTTTGTGAATCCCTGTTCATGTGTGTTTATCGTGACTCAATTATTAATTTCGACCCCGCGCAAACCCTTCGTTTCGCATGGCGTCTCATTCTCGACTCTGTGAGTTAAAACCTTGTCTGAAGATCTGGATGTTTTTTTCACCTTTTTCTCGTTTTAGTGCCACTTAAAAATGTTTGGCTTGTGTATTTCTGGATTGCAGTTATACATGAGTTATACTTTTATTTGGTAATTTAACGATTTTATTTTGTCTCGGATAATCCGGCCATTCATATGGAAATTTTTGTTTCGTAGTTTCTGGCTGTGTATCAAAGTTTATGTATTTACTCTTATTGCTTTGCCATTGCTGAAGGACGTTATGAAGTCCGACCTCATTTATAATTTTATTTTAACGTCTTGAAAATGGTGTTATATTAAAGCAAGAAAGATGCATAAAGCACTGATTAGGAACACTTTCCAACTGCAATGCAGTTTTATTTAAACATCTCTAAAATGCGATACATTCAGCGGTAACATTTTTAAAATTATCACAGTACTACTTTAACTTATTATATTTGAAAATTTAAAACTTCATCGAAGAAAATGAACTTTATTCAAATGACGTCATTGAAATATAAATCACCTAGTTTAAACATCTCTACAATGCGATACATTCAGCGGTAATATTTTTTTAAATTAACACAATGCTACAATAATTTATTATATTTGAAAAACTAAAACATCATCGAAAAATATGAACTTTATTCAAATGACGTCATTGAAATATAAATCGCTTGGCTCTCTATGAAAAAGCAGTAAATGTTTCATTCATACACTTTTATTATATTCCTTTCATTCATCACAGTACTACAATAATTTATTTTGCTTAAAAACTTAAAACCATGGAGGTAAAAGTAATTTAATTCTATGCTTAAAACCTCATCGAAAAAGTCTGCTATAAAATCGTCTGTTTCTCTGTTGTTGTTGTTGAGACCCAGACCGTCCGACGTACCAGAAAGGTGTAAGGTAGCTGTTTGGACGGCGGGGAAGTGCCACCCAGTTTAGACCGGAACCCAGTGAGGGAGGCATCCACAGGGACAATACCCTCCTTCCCCTACCACTAACCTCTCGGAAGAACTTGCGGACCCACATGTTTAACGTGATCATACTCCGCGTGAATATGGCAGCAGTTTTGGCAGTGGCGGGAATAGAACACGGGCCTACCGAGTGTAATTCCTCCCGTTAACCACTGAGCTACCGCACCCGTCTGTTTCTCTGTGTAAAATTAATGAAAGTTTCATTCATATCAGCTATATTGCAGACTCCAGAGCTAAATAATATTGCGTTAAATAAATTCAGAAATTCATATACAACTCACCTTACAGCTTGATGTGTTTACGTTCTCCATAAGTATAATTTAGGCTTCGTTGTAGAAATAATCAAAGTTTGATGATCATTTAAACTCAAATATATTCTAATTGCGTTGTTTCAAAATATAGATGCACAGAAATTAAGCAAAAATAAAGCGGTTTTAGGACGGGTACAACACTAAATATAAATTTAAAAAAATCTCATGTGGGCAGCACATGACTTTCCTTATATAATGCAATGAATTTACTACTTTTACAGTAAAAAAATTTAGATTATTTTTATAGTAGATATATATATATATTTTCCAAGATATTGAATTTTCGTCAATGAGTCGTCATTTTCATTGATTTAGCGTAATTTTTATCCATTTGGCGAGTTTTTCGTTAATTTATCAACATTTAAAAAAGTTCTACAAAATTCGTCGCCAAAATCTCGCCAAGCGTTATGGACGGAGAAATAAGTTATTCTTACAGCGGATAAATGACTATTGGCGTTCAAATACAAAACTATTACTCTATATTTTCTCATGAATGGAATGAGCTAGATCCACGAGAATGATGTCACCCAATTTATCGCATGGTATTATATGCGAAAAGTGAACATGTTTCTCAATAGGAAATATATATATATTTTTTTTATATGACTTTTTGATAATTTTTTTGAAAAATGTGCAATATCTCGAGAACGGTTCATGTTAGCGTTCTAAAATTTATGTCAATCGTTTTCTAATGAAAAATTACATAAGAAATGTCTTTATACGTAACTTTATTAGAGGTTTTGATTTTTTGACGATTTCTTCAAATTTTCACTCGAAAATTTAGGGGGGGGTTCTGAACATTCGATTACGTCTAAAAACAATAGGCTTCCAGTGTTTACGGATTGTGATTTTGTACCAAATTTCGTTCGAATCGGTCCATTCGTTCGTCAGTTATCGTCTCCACAGACTCACTGACACACACACACACACACAGACATCATTTAGGGATTTCATTTAGGGAGTGCTAAACATTCGATTGCTTATAAAAGCAATAGACTTCCAGTGTTTATTGATTGTAATTTTTGTACCAAATTTCGTTTGAATCGGTCCATTCTTTCGTCAGTTATCGTCTCCAAAGACTCACTGACACACACACTGACATCACCTTAAGAATGGTCGATTCGTGATCAAGGATGCTTGAAAGGTGCTCTCCCGTCGAAAACTCGAATTCGAATTTCCGACCCAATCACAATACTTTCCTTATACGTTATTGTATATAAGGAAAGTAACACATTGCTTGATCAATAGTAAGACACCCTTGAATGCAACAATTTCAAAAGTTTAACTACCAGAATTTATTTTAAACTCAGCAACAATAGTACATATTTACGTAATACAATAATATGAATGTCCCAAGGCTCAAGTGCTCCGTTATGGCTTGTAATCATTAGCGCTACTCTATCATTGATCTGGTAGATGATTATGAGTTATAACATCACCAGCATTAGAGCAGGGACCGGGGACCACTTCAGAATCGCCTTTGGCTGTGATCAAAGTGACTTCCACAGCTTTGGTTACAGGCATCAGGCTTGAGGGCAGAAGTCGGGCTCGTTGGAAATAGTCCACTAACTCAAAAATTGAACAAAAGAATCTGATGTGGGTAGCACATGATTTTCCTTATATGCAATGACTACTTTTACAGTAAAAAAAATCTGATGTGGCCAACACATGACTTTACTTATATAATACAATGAATTTACTACATTTACAGTAAAAAAAAATAGGTTTTCCTTTCTTATATTCTTTCCAAGATATTGAATTTTCGACAATTAGTCGTCATTTTCATTGATTTAGCGTCATTTTAATCCATTGGGCGAGATATTCGTTAATTTGACAACATTTCAAAAAGTCGCCAAGTTGGCGACATTCCGCCAAATTCGTCGCCAAAATCTCGCCAAGCTTTACTGACGGAGAAATAAGTTAATCTTATAGCAGATAAATGACTATTGGCGTTCAAATACAAAAGTATTAGTCGAAGTATCTTTTCTCATGAATGGAACGAGCTAGATCCACGAAAATGATGTCACCCAATTTATCGCATGGTATTACATATGAAAAGTGAACATGTTTCTCAATAGGAAATATATATTTTTTATTTTATATGACTTTTTGATAATTTTTTTGAAAAATGTGCAGTATCTCAAGAACGGTTCATGTTAGCGTTCTAATATTTATGTTAATCGTTTTCTAATGAAAAATTACTATAAGAAATGTCTATTTGCGTAATTTTATTAGCGGTTTTGATTTTTTTAAATTTTCACTCGAAAATTTAGAGGGGTTCTGAACATTCGTTTATGTTTAAAAACAATAGGCTTCCAGTGTTTACGGATTGTGATTTTTGTATAAAATTTCGTTCGAATCGGTCCATTCGTTCGTCAGTTATCGTCTCCACAGACTCACTGACACACACACACACACACAGACAGACATCACTTCAAAAATATTCTATTCGTGATCAGGGATGCTTTAAACGTGTTCTCCCGTCGAAAACTCGAATTCGAATTTTCGACTCCGTCACAATACTTTCCTTATACATTATGTATATATGGAAAGTAATAACGGTTTTGATACAAGATGGATGGCATTGATCACTTAAAATTCACTAAAAATTGTCTAATAATCATGAATTTCACTCACAGTTTGTTTCAAACCAAATTTTTCGATCTTTCCGATGCTGTCAAAATGGAAACTCTGTGATAATATTTTAGGTCGGAGAGGTGTAAAATGCATGAAAAGTTTAATCAAAGTTTGATGATCATTTAAACTCAAATTTATTGTAATTGCGCTGTTTCAGGATATAGATGCACAGAAATTAAGCAAAAATAAAGCAGTTTTTGGACGATACAACACTAAATATAAATTAAAAAAAACTTTAAATATCACGATTTTGACACAAGTTAGATGCCATATTTTATTTTGAAGTAGGTCATGTGATATCTTCATATGATATGGGTGTAATTAATATTTTAATTTTTATTTTAAAAACTACCGAATATATTTTGCTGAAATTTTTTTTATATTTTTATGGGATAATTTGAATATTTCCTAAAACGTTCGAAGCAATTTGTGAATTTTAAATTCTTTTAAAAAATGTTTGAAAAATTAGGTCCCATAGGGTTCAATGTATTTCATTTTTTTCAACCCGGGTTCAATTCATAACTAATTGTGTGATATTATTCATGTGATATTATTCGTTTGAACAACATAATAAAATTTCATTTTCATAAAATCATTTTTACGGTAGTTATCCTGCGAACGGACAGACAAACAGACAGAATGAACAAACTCATAAACACTTTTCAACTATGTTGTAAAGTGTTAATAAAAAGGGTTTTTCGTGGTAAAAGTGTAGTCTTTACTATTGGTAATGTAATAAATATTCAAACTGCAGATTCAATACGGCTTCGCTTAAAAATATGCAATATTATTTAAATTACATGGAATGTTCTGAAAATTTTCTTTTCTCTAGTTTTGCAGTTTAGCATGTTGCCATCCGGAAAAGCGCTAAATGTGAATTCTTCAAGTTTATTTTATTTATTTTTTGTTTTATTTATTTTTTCCCCCGTTCCATCGCATCATAACTGAACGAAATATTCTATTATTCCCTACATTGCTGCGCCTCTTTAATTTCACGATATTATACGCATACTAATCCTGTGAGGAGTCTTCGTCTTCGTCATGATTAATGCTAATGCGGAGCCTAAAGTATCATTGCCGGGAGGAATTTCTAAAGTTTGGAGATGGAAAAATAATAATAGAACTTTTAATAAATTACAGACACCTTTAGGATATAAAAGATTCAAATTATACGAAAAACACACGAAAGAATGCTTTCTGAAATGAAATTGGCGACATTAGAGAGAAGGAACCTGTTGGAAGGAACCTGTTGGAAGGGACCTGTTGGAAAAATTGTCCTGTGTAATAACACCATAACTTAGGGTGAATACTCAACTCCTTTAAAATCAAAAACAACTTAGCTCTGTCAATACTATCATAAGTTTGTCAACATCGACAAAAAGTTGATGAATATCAATGTTAAATTCATAACATTTCTCTAGTATAGTTTTTAATGAGAAAATTTGGTCAACCGTAGAAAATTCACGAATTGCTTTGAAAATTTTAGGAAATGTTCAAATTGTCTCATAAAACATATAAAAAAAAATCAGCAAAATATGTTCGGTAGTTTCTTAAATAAAAATTAAAATAATAAATACACCCATATTATATGAAGAGATCACGTGACCCACTTCAAAATAAAACATGGCATCCATCTTTTTTCCCTGTGTCAAAATCGTTATTTTTAAAGTTCTTTTAAATTCATATTTAGTGGTTTTTTTTTTTTTTTTTTTTTTTTTTTTTTTTGTGCATCTATATTCTGCGCCAACGTAATTACAATATTTTCGAGTTTAAATGATCATCAAATTTTGATTATTTCTACAACGAAGCCTAAGTTTAACGTGTGCAGAACGTCAACAAATCAAGCTGTAAGATGAGTTGTATAAGAATTGCTGAATTTTTTTTCACTCAAAATTATTTAACTCTGGAGCCTGGAATATAGGGAGCATTCATGTGACGCCACGAGCTAAGTACGTGGTTTGCTGGCGATCATGTTTGTTCCTCATAGCATAGGTTTATACAGCCGTGTCAGCGTGATAGACAAAATAAGTAATAATTATGATTAAGTGTGCAATTCTTGGGTGCGGTAAACGCACAGGCCGAGATATTGGCACATCATTTTATCGATTTCCAAGAATTGTGAGCAGTAAAGATAGAAAAATTGAAAAAATGACCATAAAACGAAGGCGTGAATGGTTGTTTCGGGTTCATCCATTGGATTTAACAGATGGGAAGATAAATAAGAGTCACGTCTGCAGTTTACACTTTATCAAAGGTGACTAAAGCATTATATAAGCATTTTAAATTTATTTATCTTGTAACATAATCCTTTAAATTTTCACGGAAAAATAATACGGTAATAATATCGATTTAGCGAATCTTTTAGCGAAGTGCTATTAGTATTTTACCAAATATGTAAAATATAGCAGTTCTATATTTGTTAGAGAGTATCTACGTATTTACCAAAAAAATATATATATGAATTCATTTTTACTTTCCCTGCAATACATGGTAATGTATAGGGAAAGTCTTGGAATCATGCCGAAAATCACAACTCGAGTTTTCGACGGATCTACACGTTTCGAGACCTCTAGAATACGAAAAAACTATTTTTAGCGTGACGTCTGTGTGTGTGTCTGTGTGTCTGTCTGTGTGTCTGTGTGTCTGTGTGTCTGTGTGTCTGTCTGTCTGTGCAGATATTGTATCCCCTCTAACTAAAAAACTAATGGACCGAATTTCACAAAATTTTGTAGGTAAGTCACTTGTAGGCGGGGCTGGTGCTGATTAGTTTTGGGTACAATTCAGAATAAAAGAACCCGCCTTTTTTGTGAAATGACCCGCAAAAGCTTGTATCCACTCTAACTAAAAAACTGAAGGACCGAATTTCACAAAATTCGGTAGATGAGTCACTTGTGGGTTACCTTGGTGCTGATTATATTTTGGTACGATTCGGAAAAAAATGACGTGCCTTTTTTTGCAAAATGGCCCGCAAAAATCGTTTAAATCTAAACTAAAGAACTGGGTATACTCAAATATATCCATTAAAGGCTGATTTAATACGTAATTTTTAACGACGAAAAGAATAAGACCAACCGCATTACACTAGGACTAGCCGTTCTCGAGATATTTTAGTTTTTCATACTTTCCCTACGCCACCTTTGAATATAAGCCCGGTTACCGAATGAGAACGAAAATTGAATTAAAAGTGAAATAAATTTAGTTAAAATAAAAAGAACGTTAATATAAGTCTGCAGGGAAAGTCATGTGCTGCCCACATCAGATTTTTACTTTCCCTGCAATACATGGTAATGTATAGGGAAAGTATTGGAATCATGCCGAAAATCACAATTCGAGTTTTCGACGGATCTACACGTTTCAAGACCTCTAGAATACGAAAAAACCATTTTTAGCGTGACGTCTGTGTGTGTGTCTGTGTGTCTGTCTGTGTGTCTGTGTGTCTGTGTGTCTGTGCAGATATTGTATCCACTCTTACTAAAAAACTAATGGACCGAATTTCACAAAATTTTGTAGGTAAGTCACTTGTGGGCGGGGCTGGTGCTGATTAGTTTTGGGTACGATTTAGAATAAAAGAACCCGCCTTTTTTGTGAAATGGCCCGCAAAAGCTTGTATCCACTGTAGCTGAAAAACTAATGGACCGAATTTCACAAAATTCGGTAGATGAGTTACGTATAGGTCACCCTGGTGCTGATTAGATTTTGGTATGATTCAGAAAAAAATAACCAGCTTTTTTTTGCAAAATGGCCCGCAAAAATTGCCAAAATCTAAAATAAAAAACTGGGTATACTCAAATATATCCATTAAATGCTGGTTTAATACGTAATTTTTAACGATGAAAAGAATAAGACCAACCCCATTACACTAGGACTAGCCGTTCTCCAGATATTTTAGTTTTTCGTACTTTCCCTACGCCACCTTTGAAAATAAGTCCGGTTATCGAATGAGAACGAAAATTGAATTAAAAGTGAAATAAATTTAATTAAAATAAAGAGAACGTTAATATAAGTCTGCAGGGAAAGTCATGTGCTGCTCGCATCAGATTTTTACTTTCCCTGGAATACATGGTAATGTGTAGGGAAAGTATTGGAATCCTGACGAAAATCGTAACTCGAGTTTTCGACGGATCTACAAGTTTCGAGACCTCTAGAGTACGAAAAACCTATTTTTAGCGCAGCGTCTATGTGTGTGTTTATATGTCTGTATGTGTGTGTGTCTGTCTGTCTGTCTATCTGTGCAGATTTTGTATCCACTCTAACTAAAAAACGAATGGACCGAACTTCATAAAATTTGGTAAGTCACTTGTGGGCGAATCTGGTGCTGATTAGTTTTGGGTACGATTCGGGATAAAATAGCCCGCCTTTTTTTTGCGAAATCGCCCGCAAAAGCTTGTATCCACTCTAGCTAAAAAATTAATGGACCGAATTTCACAAAATTCTGTAGATAAGTCACTTGTGGGTCACCCTGGCGCTGATTAGATTTTGGTACGATTCGAAAAAAAAGAAAAACCTGCCTTTTTTGCAAAATGTAAATCTTTGTAATAGTATCCAATGCAGCCGTTGCGTTTGCTTGTTCGCCGGCGAGAAACTGCTCTCTCATTGCTAGAAGCAACGTGACTTCAGTGAATACTCCCTATAGGTGATATGAATGAAATTTTCATTGATTTTACATAGAGAAGTAGACAATTTTAAAGCATTGCCTTTTTCAATGAAGTTTTAAGCATGGAGTTAGAAAGTACTTTTACCTCCATGGTTTTAAGTTAAGTAAAATAAATTATTGTAGTACTGTGATTATTTAAAAAATATCTCTTCTGAATATATCGCATTTTAGAGATGTTTAAATAAAACTGCATGTTTCATAATCAATGCTTTATGAATGTTTGATCTTTCTTGTATGTATTTAAATCGTATAGATTAAATAGAAATCGTCTGTGGAATGAACATATTTGATCTAATCCCGTTTCTAAGCAACATGATATAATTTTCTTCAAATAAAGTCTTGAAAAATAATAGTCTGCATAATGATGTGTCTATGAAAGGTTTAATTGAGTATTTAACTACTTTACAACATAGTTGAAACTTAGTTGAAACTTAGTTGATCTTAGTTGAAACTTAGTTGAAACTTAGTTGATCTTAGTTGAAACTTAGTTGAAACTTAGCTGATGAACATAGTTGAAACATAGTTGAAACTTAATTAATTGTAACTACTTTACAACATAGTTGATCTTTCTTGTTATTTTGTGTTTTCTGTTAGAAAGTTCCATTTTAAATTTCTATAAGATAGCATATTTTTATGCATTTAGTAGGTCAGTAGGCACTTTTTAGATCTATTCCTGAGGATTTTAGGTACTAGAATTATATTTATGATTTTTTGTAGGTACTAGGAATATTTTTATCAATATTTTTCGGAAAAAGCATTTTCTTCCCAACAAATGTCTAAGAAAGCATTTTACTTTCAGTGAACTCCTGACAACACACAATGGTGGATTATCACAATAGCAAATACTATTACTTTCCTTATATACATAATGCATAAGGAAAGTATTGTGATGGGGTCGAAAATTTGAATTCGAGTTTTCGACGGGAGAGCACGTTTCAAGCATCCGTGATCACGAATCAAACATTTTTGAGGTGATGTCTGTGTGTTGTGTGTTGTGTGCGTGCGTCAGTGAATCTATGGAGACGAAATCTCACGAACAAATGGAGCGCTTCGAATGAAAATTTGGTACAAAAATCACAATACGTGAATACTAGAAGCCTATTGTTTATAAATGCAATCAAATGTTCAGAACCCCCCTAAATTTTCGAGTGAAATTTAAAAAAAAATCATCAAAAAATCAAAACTTTTAATAAAGTTAGGCAAATAGACAGTTCTTATGTAATTTTTCTTTTGAAAACGATTGACATAAACTTTTGAACGCTAGCATGAACCGTTCTCGAGATGTTACGCATTTTTCAAATAAATTTATCAAAATATCCCATAAATTAAAAATAATATATTAACTTTTGAGAAACATGTTTACTTTTCATATGTAATATCATGCGATAAATTGGGTGACACCATTCTCGTGGATCTAGCTCGTTCCATTTATGAGAAAAGATACTTTGAATAATACTTTTGTATTTGAACGCCAATAGTCATTTATCTGCTATAAGAATAACTTATTTCTCCGTCCATAATGCTTGGCGAGATTTTGGCGACAAATTTGGCGGAATGTTGCCAACTTGGTGAGTTTTTTAAATGTTGCCAAATTAACGAAAATCACGCCAAATGGATAAAAATGACGCTAAATTAATGAAAATGACGACGCTGACGAAAATTCAATATATTTTGGAAATAATATAAATATCTACTAAGAAAAATCTATTTTTTTTATTGTTAAAAGTAGTAAATTCATTGCGTTATATAAGGAAAGTTATATGCTGCCCACATCAGATTTTTTTACGACACAGCTGCAACATTTATGGGTCATTCCATACAGAATGAGCCAGTGGTGACTGTATGAACATTTTTGAAAACTTTTATATTTTGCAGAAATGTTCCTACATATTTCAGCAGATAAAAAACGAATTTTAAAATTTTTTCATCTAACTCGTTTATTTGGTACTGCCATTTTTCCAACATGGCGGACTGCAAATTTGATGAATTTTGATCTTCAAGCAAATTTAAATATCTTGGAACTCAAAGGAGTTACGTATTTGAATTAAAAGCTATTTTACTGGCCTTAAAGTGGTCTGCATTTCATGTCATTGTAAAGTTTGTGTAACTGCAACCTGAGTGGCTGAAATTTAGCATTGAAATTCAACATCAGTTTAGCTAAAAATTCAGTTTTTAGGCTTTTTAAAAATAGTGAAAGGAACAATTCTAAATCTTAAAATTTTCACCATATCTTACTCGACTCTCAACGTCTTAGCTGGAGAAATTTCAAGGCTGAGAACTTTCTTTTTTTTTTACTTTCCCTGCAATACATGGTAATGTATAGGGGAAGTATTGGAATCATGCCGAAAATCGCAACTCGAGTTTTCGACGGATCTACACGTTTCGAGACCTCTAGAATACGGAAAAACCATTTTTAGCGTGACGTCTGTCTGTGTGTCTGTGTGTCTGTGTGTCTGTCTGTGTGTCTGTCTGTCTGTCTGTGCAGATTTTGTATCCACTCTAACTAAAAAACTAATGGACCGAATTTCACAAAATTTTGTAGGTAAGTCACTTGTGGGCGGAGCTGGTGCTGATTAGTTTGGGGTACGATTCGGAATAAAAGAACCCGCCTTTTTTGTGAAATGGCCCGCAAAAGCTTGTATCCACTGTAGCTGAAAAACTAATGGACCGAATTTCACAAAATTTGGTAGATGAGTCACGTATAGGTCACACTGGTGCTGATTAGATTTTGGTACGATTCAGAAAAAAATAACCTTCCTTTTTTTGCAGAATGGCTTGCAAAAATTATCAAAATCTAAACTAAAAAGCTACGTATGCTCAAATATATCCATTAAATGCTTGTTTAATGCGTAATTTTTAACGAAGAAAAGAATAAGCCCAACCCCATTACACTAGGACTAGCCGTTCTCGAGATATATTAGTTTTTTTCGTATTTTTCCACGCCACCTTTGAAAATAAGTCCAGTTATCAAATGAGAACGAAAATTGAATTAAAAGTGAATTAAATTTAATTGAAATAAATAGAACGTGGATATAAGTTTGCAGGGAAAGTCATGTGCTGCCCACATCAGATTTTTATTTCATTAAGTCCCAAACATGGCGACTTTTTCAAATGTACAAATATTTAAGCCTTAAAATATCTGGTGGGAGAACCGGGAAAAATCTGAAACTTGTAGAGAATCAAATACTGCATAATAACTAATTGTAGTAAAAATTTGAAGTTTGAGACCTTTCTGGTTTTTATAGATATGGAGTTATGAGCAAGTCCTAAAATCTTGCTTATTTATTTATCAAACATGCTTAACTTTGTTACAAATTTTCTATTTATTCTTATTATTAATCCTACAAATCATGAAAATTATGAATTATAAATAATTGAAAATCATAAATTAGTGTAATTAATGAAAAATTATTTAACATTTGAGCTTTGAAATACAAAGTTAAAAAAAATAAACCAATCATGATCAAAAATAGCCAAATTGACTAAAAGTAGCCAAACCCGACAACTCTGATTTGTATTTAAAAGAAGAAAAGATAACATGCATATATAAAAGAGCGCCATTTTAAGATTGTTATCACTACTTGTTGTTGAATATTATGACAATTCTGAACTGAGAAACATGAATCAGCTCATATCATTACTCCCCGTTCTACACAGTTTCTAGTGGTGAGTAGGTGTATTCGATGTCTTATTATATAAAAAAAAAGGATATTTAAAGTTCTTAAAAATGGAATTTTCTATTTGCCAATTTATTAAAAAAGATTGCCATAAGCATACTTATGATAAAATCAGCAAGGATTTTACTAAGGATTTGGGGAATTTCAGCCAAGTTGATAAAACACCACTGATTTTTAAGATTAGGAACAAATCACTTGAAGATAGTTTGTAAATATTACAAGAAAAAGTTCATTAATAGGTATAATCATCTTTTTGGACACATGTGTTGTGATCCTTTTAGCTATCACACTGGATCAAAGAAAAATGGCTACAAAAAGTGTTGTGAAATTACGTTGGAACATTTAAAGAAAACATACAGCATCATGTACACCTTGTTCCAGGAAAATCTTAATATCCTACGTGTTATAAAAATACATTTTTGTCTTACAAAAATATAGACATTCATGAAATAACTGTGTTTGTTCCAGAAGAGATTAGTTTAAGTGAAGTTGATGCAGTTTGTTCTGTACTGGATATTTTTACCAGTATCAAGAATGAAACGATTAAGTTCAGAAAAAAAATCAATAGCTTTAATATGAAAATCAAAGTAAATTTTAAAGGAACTGTGTAAGAAGTTAGAACATTCGTTTACAGAAGACTAAGTAGACAATGAAGAACGTTAATTTATTTTGTGTAGTGAATATACTAATTTAATTGACAAATTAAAAGATAAATGCAATATATCTAGTAATGAACAAAAAGTAAAAATTATCAGTTTAATGCCTAACTGTCTAAATCAAAAATATGAGAATAGCTGCAAGTTTCTGAATACTTAATTAGGATCAAAGGAATCTTGCTTAAATTTATATCAAAAGAATATCCTACATTTTTGTTTCAACGGAGGAAGTGAAATTAAAAGAGAACGTGTTGAAACCTAGATTTGAAAAATGTAAATCTGTACCTCAAACGAGAGAAAAGCACAGATTTTTACCTCTCAGCAAATCCGCTATAAGATGCTACCAAACATCTATATCTTTGGAATATGTAGATATCTCAGTAGTAACTTGTATTTATGATAAACAGTAGTGGCGTACTAAAATTTTAAACATGTGGTTTGGAAATGAAGACCTATATCTGCAGTTTTCAAGCAAAAAGGCATCCAATGCATAATGGGTTCCTGCATCAAAAGTGCTGAGAAAACACACGCCTTTGGAAATTCATACACCTACAGAACAGATCTACCAGATTACTGACAAACTCTGCAATAAAATATCACGACTGCACAATGACTATCTTTAATAAAAGGTATCAAACTTTATGGATAAGTGAAAATTAAGATCTGTTACTCTTAGGACGTACTCATTGCACCATATTAATAAAACTAGAAACGTCTCAAACTCCAAATTTTTACTGCAATTGGTTATTATATGGTACTTGATTCTCTGCAAGTTTCAGATTTTTCCCTGTTCCTTCACCAGAGATATGAAGGCTTGCATATTTGTAAATTTGAAAAGTCGGCATGTTTGGGACTTCATAAAATAAAAAAGAGAAATTTTTCAGTCTTGAAATTTCTCCAGCTAAGACGTTGAAAGTAGGGTAAGATATGGTGAAAATTTTAAATTTTAAAATTGTTTCCTTCATTATTTTTAAAAAGCCTAAAAACTGCATTTTTAGCTAAACTGACGCTGAATTTCAACGCTAAATTTCAGTTAACCATGTTGCAGTTACACAAACTTTACAATAACATGAAATGTAGACCATTTTAAGGCCAGTAAAATAGTTTTTATTCCAGGTATCTAACTCTTTTGAGTTCCAAGATATTTAAATTTGTTTGAACATCAAAATCCATCAAATTTGGAGTCTGCCATGTTGAAAATATGGCTGTACCAAATAAACGAGCTAGATGAAAAATTATTAAAAATCGTTTATCATCTGCTGAAATATGTAGGAACATTTGTGCAAAATATAAAAATTTTCAAAAATGGCCATGCAACCAAATATTATTTCTTTAGGTGATTTTGGATGGAATGACCCCTATATAATTTACGCCACATTTCAGCGCGTGACCATCACATCTATTTTAATGTATCACTACAGTTACATTCTGTATCACTTAAAGAATGTAACTGTAGTGATACATAATGTATCACTACAGTTACATTCAGATATTACATAATGTATCACTACAGTTACATTCAGAAGACTAAGTAGACAATGAAGAACGTTAATTTATTTTGTGTAGTGAATATACTAATTTAATTGACAAATTAAAAGATAAATGCAAGATATCTAGTAATGAACAAAAAGTAAAAATTATCAGTTTAATGCCTAACTGTCTAAATCAAAAATATGAGAATAGCTGCAAGTTTCTGAATACTTAATTAGGATCAAAGGAATCTTGCTTAAATTTATATCAAAAGAATATCCTACATTTTTGTTTCAACGGAGGAAGTGAAATTAAAAGAGAACGTGTTGAAACCTAGATTTGAAAAATGTAAATCTGTACCTCAAACGAGAGAAAAGCACAGATTTTTACCTCTCAGCAAATCCGCTATAAGATGCTACCAAACATCTATATCTTTGGAATATGTAGATATCTCAGTAGTAACTTGTATTTATGATAAACAGTAGTGGCGTACTAAAATTTTAAACATGTGGTTTGGAAATGAAGACCTATATCTGCAGTTTTCAAGCAAAAAGGCATCCAATGCATAATGGGTTCCTGCATCAAAAGTGCTGAGAAAACACACGCCTTTGGAAATTCATACACCTACAGAACAGATCTACCAGATTACTGACAAACTCTGCAATAAAATATCACGACTGCACAATGACTATCTTTAATAAAAGGTATCAAACTTTATGGATAAGTGAAAATTAAGATCTGTTACTCTTAGGACGTACTCATTGCACCATATTAATAAAACTAGAAACGTCTCAAACTCCAAATTTTTACTGCAATTGGTTATTATATGGTACTTGATTCTCTGCAAGTTTCAGATTTTTCCCTGTTCCTTCACCAGAGATATGAAGGCTTGCATATTTGTAAATTTGAAAAGTCGGCATGTTTGGGACTTCATAAAATAAAAAAGAGAAATTTTTCAGTCTTGAAATTTCTCCAGCTAAGACGTTGAAAGTAGGGTAAGATATGGTGAAAATTTTAAATTTTAAAATTGTTTCCTTCATTATTTTTAAAAAGCCTAAAAACTGCATTTTTAGCTAAACTGACGCTGAATTTCAACGCTAAATTTCAGTTAACCATGTTGCAGTTACACAAACTTTACAATAACATGAAATGTAGACCATTTTAAGGCCAGTAAAATAGTTTTTATTCCAGGTATCTAACTCTTTTGAGTTCCAAGGTATTTAAATTTGCTTGAACATCAAAATCCATCAAATTTGGAGTCTGCCATGTTGAAAATATGGCTGTACCAAATAAACGAGCTAGATGAAAAATTATTAAAAATCGTTTATCATCTGCTGAAATATGTAGGAACATTTGTGCAAAATACAAAAATTTTCAAAAATGGCCATGCAACCAAATATTATTTCTTTAGGTGATTTTGGATGGAATGACCCCTATATAATTTACGCCACATTTCAGCGCGTGACCATCACATCTATTTTAATGTATCACTACAGTTACATTCGAAAGACTCAGTGCAGCTTATCTCTTGCTCTGAGTCAGATAGATGAAATGAAAATCATTCTCAATTTTAGAACCTTTTGATACAACCTCCTTGGAATAAGCAGAAGTTTCAAAGTGGTAAAAAGCAAGGGTAATAAAGATCAGATACATCATATTTGGCTTTATGGACATGTGTGGAATTTTTAATGCCCTTCGTATCTCAGAAGATTATCAAGTCATCTTCGCCAAGTCAGCAACCGATCTGAAAAATAAACAAAAATGTAACCAATTAAGTATGAGATATTTTGAACTAAAAAAAAATGCCTCTAGAGGTATGCTCAAGAAAATTAACACGCAACATTCTTATTCTAGGACCGTAGATATACCTGTTTGTATACACTGGCTTCCAAAAGTTAAGCACTGAGGGTGAAATCAATAAAAATGGAAAACTAAAGCTTTGATTAGCTCAAAATTGTACATGAAGGTAGCAAATCTGTTTATGTATTAAAGAAAACAAGAATTATATACAAAGATGAAAAAGAATACTTTTCTTAAGTTATATGATGACGTCACATTTGGGTCATTAACAAAATGATGTTTAAAGGCAAATAAACCAAACAAAACTTACATTAATATGGTATGTGACCACCCCGGACCTTTACACAAACTTTACAACGATTTTCCATGCTTTCAATGAAGTGATCAACCATCGCAGATGCGAGCAATGGCCATTCCTCCAATAGGGCAGTTTCCAGCAGAGACTGGCTGGAGGAGGTAAACGTGCAGAGACAGCACGCCCGAGGGCATCCCAAAGGTTTTCAAGGGGATTAAGGTCGGGAGAATACACCGACCACTCCATACGAGAAATGCCCTCACTTTCCAGGTATTCGTCAACAATGTTAGCTCGATGGGTACGGGCATTATCGTTCATAAGGAGGAAATCTGGATCACCTACTGCAGCGTAGAGTCTTGCAATGGGGTCTGGGACTTCATCCCGATACCGCGCAGCCGTCACAGAACCGCCTTTAAAGATGTGCAGCTCTGTGCGATATCCCATTGAAATTCCAGCACACACTATGACACTGCCACCTCTGAATGTGTGATGTTCGATGATGTTCTTGACCTGATTGCGTGTGCCTCGTTCTCTCCATACCCTTACAGGCTTATCATCTGATTCCAGGGCAAATCTGGACTCGTCCGTGAATAGGACGTTGCACCAATCCGAGACAGTCCAATTGACATGTTGACGACACCACTTTAATCTTACCCCTCTGGGTTGGACGTTTAGTGGAACACGAAAACGTGGTACTCGGGCGTACAGTCCCTTCACGTCTAGCCTTCGGCGCACAGTACTGGCAGATATTGTCTTATCAAGTGCCATTGCAACAATGAATGTAACAATTGTGGAGGTCACTCGTCGATTCCGCTTGGCTACTATAGCAATATACCAATCATCAGAGGGGGTGGTAACCCTTGGAAGATCCGGAACAGGTCTCCAGACAACTGTTTGACTTGTTTGGAATTGTTTCCATAATCGAGATATTACCGAATGATCAACGCCAAAGAAAATAGCAACATATTTGATTGACTGTCCTGCTTCAATGCGTCCGATAGCACGCCAGCGCTCACTATCTGTCATTCGTCTTCTTTCAGCCATAGAAACACGAATATCGTCAAAAATAATCCTACAAAAGTTATAAACACTTCATATCAGCATTTAAATGCACCTCCTCAAACCCTTTAGAATGCTGGCGTCTTCAACGACTGCCTAATTAGCATATATCCGGACAGTCAATCGTGATTGGCTGTAACATATGATATTTGCATACTGCCATCTGTATCCGCAGCGATTATCAGCCACTCAAATTCAAATATGCTTTCGAAAAATGAAAATTTGCCTTGCGTGCTTAACTTTTGTAAGTCAGTGTAAATAACATCAACTTGGAAGGGGTTGGAAACACGAAAGCTCACAGACCGATCTCGTACAAATGCAGTTTTTAGCGATTCTCTTACAGAAAAGCTCTTCATTTCATTAATAATAGTCAGTTCGACATAGAAGTATCATATTTGCCCCAAAATAAATATTCAGATTATTGCCTATTTCAGAGGATTTAAAATTTTTAGAATGTCCATATGTATTAGTAAAAAACTTTAGATATCATATAATAATATCAAGGAATTAAAATGCACTACATTATAACTAACATCATAAGAAATTAATACTGTTATATCATTTATAGAAGCATGTTATGTCAATTACAAAAGATATTGAAATTTTTGAAATTATGGTTGATAAATAAAATATACATAGGTATGAATTTAGACTATTAGTTATTTAGTATTGTTTATAAGCAAAAAACACCATTCTAACTTCAACATTTTTATATTATTTAACTTTTTACTGAATCAGCAATTACATCTTGTCCAATTGCGTTACGCCAGTTACACGTTTTTAAAATGAAATTATAGAGATATATTCATAGAAAAAAAATTTTTTTTGAAAAGTGCTATATGATAGCCATAGGCAATAAATATTTTAAAGCATAAAGTTTTACTTTGTCATTTTTAGTAAATGTTTCCTGGTATAAAGAAGCCATAAATTTTGTAATTATTAATTAAAGTGGTTACACGTCAACTTTAATAATGCATTAAATCAAAGACAACAAATCGTAGATTAAAAAGTCATTTAATAAAACACCATTCTTTATGACGTGCAAATATTAAAAAAAGGCCGGAGCGCTTTCCGGTATTACCATACCCAAAGCGCTCTGGCCTTTTTATTTTCTTGTATACATAGTAAAATGTATAAGGAAAGTATTGTGACGGGGTCAAAAATTCGAATTCGAGTTTTCGTCGGGAGATCACGTTTCAAACACCCCTGATCACGAATCGAACATTTCTGAGGGGATGTCTATGTGTGTGCGTGAAAGTATGTGTGGGTGTGTGGGTGTGAAAGTATGTGTGTGTGTCAGTGAATCTGTGGAGACGATATCTCACGAACGAATGGAGCGATTCAAATGAAATTTGGTACAAAAATTACAATCCTTAAGTACTGGAAGCCTATTATTTTTAAACACAATCGAATGTCCAGAACCCCCCTAAATTTTCGAGTGAAATTTAAAAAAAATTATCAAAAAATCAATACCTTTAATAGAGTTACTCAAATAGAAATTTTTTATGTAATTTTTTCTTAGTAAACGATTGACATAAACTTTAGAACGTTAGCATGAACCGTTCTCGAGATATTGATATTTCAAATAAAATTATTGATATTTCAAATAAAATTATCAAAAAATTCCATAAATTAAAAAATAAATATTAGTTGTTGAGAAACATGTTCACTTATATGTAATATCATGCGATTAATTGGGTGACATCATTCTCGTGGATCTAGCTCGTTCCATTCATGAGAAAAGATACTTTGAGTAATACTTTTGTATTCGAACGCCAATAGTCATTTATCTGCTATAAGAATGCTTATTTCTCCATCCATAGCGCTTGGCGATATTTTGGCGACGAATTTGGCGGAATGTCGCCAACTTGGCGACTTTTTTAAATGTTGCCAAATTAACGAACATCACACCAAATGGATAAAAATGACGCAAAATCAATGAAAATGACAACTCATTGACGAAAATTCAATATCTTGGAAAGAATATAAGTATCGACTATTAAGACTGACATTTCTTTTACTGTAAACGTAGTAAATTCATTGCATTATATAAGGAATGTCATGTGCTGCCTACATCAGATTTTTTAATATTTGTACGTCATAAGGATGGTTTTTAACACTTTACAACAAAGTTGAAAAGTGTTTATGACTTTGTTCATTCTGTCTGTCTGTCTGTCTGTCTGTCTGTCTGTCCGTTAGCACGATAACTGCCGTAAAAATGACTTAATCAAAATGAAATTTTTGTATGTTGTTCAGACGGTCTGTAGTACCTATGGGAATATAAATGAATAATATCACCCAATTAGTTTTGGATTGAACCCGGGTTGAAAAAATGAAATACATTGAGCCCTATGGGACATAATTTTTC